>CM037778.1:42001539-42051539 GCA_021229015.1 Solen grandis | reverse complement strand
AACGAAAATATTTTAGTATCTAATCTCAACGTTATACATGCATTTAGGAGAGCATTATGGACTGAGGAGCCCCCTTCCTTGTCTTAATATTTTGGCTTATAAACTTTATAATTTACATGATGATAAGAGAGCGCTTTCTTATTTAAAGAAGTTTTTTTTCTCATCAGTTAACCATCTGCCTATATGAAAAAATGGAAACTATAACAAGCATCATATATTAAATGAACTATTTCAAAATGCAAATATTTATCAAAAGTTTTCCTTTTCAGCTCAAACATGGTATCGGTGCTTATTTCACTTTTTATGTTTTATCTATGTTACAGAAAAACTATGTGATAAAGGAACCCCTTATCAAGCCTATGCACTATGACTATGACTGATCTTAAGTCCCTAAACACTTTCATCTTAACATCACCCGTGTTGGAAATATGATTTTAATGTGCTAAGAACATGGCCATTTTTATCAGTTAGGTCTCACTTTGAAAAATATTTTTTTGAAAATCACTGCTAATATGGCACACATATGACAATAGAAAGCAGCTATTTATGATTTGTTTTTCTTTTTCATATCCTCCCACCCCCAAAAAGAACACTGGTCACGAAAGATACATTTCGTATTTCAGGAACATTGGTCAGGGAGAAACATGAAATTTATGTTGTGTCAAAATCATAACAATACTTGAAGGAAAAGCCACAATACGATGCATCTCAGAATTATTTCTTTCCTATGGTATTATGAAACATCAAATAAGAAAACGTTTCATCTTCATCATGAAATTTAACATAAATGAGAACCATGCATTAGAAAAGGTTACGGATATTGCATTTTGCCTAGTGAGACATCAATACCGTGTTTTATCCGAGTACAAAGAAACAATCATGCGACAATAACTATTTCAAGTCTCCCTTCGTGTAAAACCGATGATAGTACACGTTTGCCAACATTCGTAGATCACGTTACATATGTTCAAAGAATTTCAGATAGCTTTTTACTGGTTTTGTGATTTAGATAAAAGTGTTTTATTGGATTCTTTATATAAGCATATCAAAACTGGGTTTGAAATGGAATCATATTTATATAATATATGTTCTAGAAATATTAGGATAGCAATAGCTAAACTTAGAGTGTCATCACATATGTTAAGAGTTGAATCGGGAAGATATGGGAGAGATAGTGTGGAGAGAGCTGAACGGAGGTGTGTGTATTGTAACCTGAATGATGTGGAAGGTGAGTATCATTTTGTATTGAAGTGTACGTTATACAATGACTTAAGAGTATGATATATTAAAAAATATTATTTTTTAAAACCTTCAATTGTTAAATTTTTGGAGTTATTAAAGTGTTGTAATAAAAAACAATTATTGAAGTTAGGAAAGTATATTGAACTGGCATTTAAAATGAGAAAATCATATTACATGAGTTTTTACAATAATCGTATGTGATTGATATAGTATATCAAGTTTGAAAGTCCATCCTCCTTATTGTAGTTCATGTTTTCTTTTTTTCAGGTATGCCGTTGATTTAGATATGATATAGATGGGTGAGGTGTCTGGTGAAGTGATGATGAATGATGTGAGTGAGTGAGTGAGTGAATGAGTGAGTGATAGTATTAGATAAGTTGTTTGTCACATTCATATTGTAATATTATACTGATTGACGATGTACTATTTGTATAATTCAAAAATGAAATAAATTGAATAAACTAATCTATGTTCTGTGTAACTTTGGGCGCACTGGCCATCAAGGACAGTTGTAAAGCAGCGTTTCTTAATCCTATACGCGCCAGCTTGTACGTTAACAGACCAGAATAAGGACCGTGTATACGTGAACATTTCCAACAGAATGACCAGAATCACTGGTATTAATATACACCCTAATCTACTCCCTAAAACAACATTGTATAGATTAGAGCAAATAGAGAAACAGAAATACACATAGTGACATGGTTTCTATTAATACATTTGCATTATGTTTTTAGCCTAAAATACATCTACGTTTTCAAGCAACTTGTTCTTGTGATTTTAGCCTAATTATTTCCATAACTTGATAATCTTGACAGGAATAGTACTATTGTTTTCCTAGAATGTCTTGAAAAGTGGCTATCTTTAAAAGGAATTGCACTTTCAACATTCAGACATAAGGTCATTAAACAACGAGACCGTGCTAAGTTTCCTTCATTAACCTTAATTTGAATTAAGAATGTACTTAAAATGTCAAACATTTATTGAACAGCCATTTCTATCAAAATGTGAAGTGTTGTCCACCTTTTTCAAATTTAAATCAACACCACCTATGGTAGAGCCTCGTACCACAATGATTCTAAAGGTTGAGGTTTCTGACTCTACGAAATTAAACCGCTGGAGGTTTGATGTTGATACATTCAAAACTATTATACCTTGACTGTCTAGTCAATCGAATGCCAAAGGCACTCAAGCAAACAACTTGAAATCGATAAAAATAAAATTATATCATTAGTAAACTTATTTGTCAAAATTATCAAAATATGTTTATTGCCTTACATTTTGCGAACATTTTTGTCTGATACTTCATTTAAGCAATTTAAACATATTTGTTCAGTTTGCGGTAACCACTGAAGCAAATAACCACGATATTTATTCGGATACCAAGAATCCTTCCAAGAATTGAATAGATTAAGGAATAACGGCGGCTGCTCTAGTAGAAAATGTGATCAGTAAGCCATTATTTGTACAAATTATCAATATTGTTTGGCGCCGGCACAGGCTGGAATTTCTTATTTAATGATTTGTGAGACATTTCACGACGACATACGAGCTTTAAATCAACCAGCGATACTCCTCAAAACATCGAGTTCATTAGAAAAGGTTTATTTGCCATTCACGTTATGAAAAAGATATAGTAAAGCACCAGATCACGCATACATTTATCACTGAAATTGCATGTAAATTATATTTTATTTAATGCTTTTCGATGGATTACCTAGAAATAACAGTGGATTATATCCCGATGATTTCACTGTTCGGAACAGTGAAATTATCAGGAAAACAGTGAATTTTCAGAAACTGAACCCGAACCTATGCTATAAACTGATCGGTGCGTCTACTGTGCTGGGTTTAAGCAAGAAATGACGTCATAAATAACGCATGCGAGGTAATCCCGCCAATTTTGACATGTGAATAAAACACCTTATTTCTGGACTTTAAAGCATTAAATTAAAAAGAAAAAAATGTTTGTTTTGGTGATAGTCGATGTATAAATTCATACGTGAACGTAAAAAAAAAAAAAATTCACTCGTAGCTTCGCCACTCGTAAAAATTTCACTTTTTATGTATAGTCAGTGAAATTACTTATCAATAATACCCAAACAAAAAAAAGTTGTCCTCTATTTTCTTTTAAACAACAATCATAAAATAAATTAAGAAAGAAATAAACTAGAGGGGGAAACAAGTTATTTGTCATCCCCAAATACTTATATTAAACACACTGTTCCTCCTTCAAAATACTAGGTATTCTTTGGATGAAGGAGGAAAAAGTAATATCAGTCGCCCGTGGAGTAAAATATACTGTTTTTTATATTGGAATTTCTGTTCCAGAACTTTTACCAATATGATAGGCATGAGTAACAACACCCGAATTGAAGTATTTGTACACGCATTATCTATTAGAAATTACAGAGATTTTTAGTATTCTAATTCAACACTGCAAGTGTTTTCTCTGGAACACATGTGTTACCTGCTGAAGAGTGACGGAAAGGTGTGACGAACAGACAGACGGAAGGGCAGACGGTCGGACAGACAGAAGACGACGGAAAAGTGATCCGTATGTGTTATCTCTGCTTACAGCAAGTGACACAAAAGTGATTGTAGACTATGATGAAGGCAATATATTACCATAGTTCATATATTTGTTCATTATTATGAGGCGTTTGCTGGAATCATATCCTTAATAAAAACATGTTTCTTCTAGAACTAAATGAACAAAGCAGTTAGCAGATACACTGTCATGAATGTAAAAAAAATGCAAAAAGCCTTAAGCATTTGAAGGACTGTAATTAAAATTTAATGAGGGATGGATTACCTTAACTGCAAAATGCATGATCTCATGTTAAAATGTACACTCAAAAACGACTGCGGAAATAATACTCATTTTAAATGTAAATAATTCAGATAAAGTGTAAATATTTGTCGAAGTAATTCTTGAAAAACAAAGCTCCATTGAATATGTATGATTCCAGGGGCAGACTATGAAGAAGATCAAGTTCTCATTTTGTTGGTATTCCTGTATATTTAATGACCGGGCGAGAACTGGAACCTTGAGAAACCAAATGCATGAAACGCTATGTGTCTGAAAGTGCCGACCTTAATATTTCATTATGCATATTGTGAGATGAAAGAGTAGTAGGAGCGCAATGCTTCCGTTACAAGAAAAACGCATAATCGAATAAAACTCGATGCATTTGTATACGACGATAATTCAGAGAGAGTGAAACATATTGCTAATGATTACTGCTAATTCTTTAATAAACTTACGAATATTTTATGCCATTTTAAAGGAATTATACTCTATCTTAATTAAAATGGTTAACAATAATCAAAAATGCAGAAAACTACTTTTTCATACAACTATTTTTGCAATACTTAAATTACATCATATGAAAAAAAGGGGTCATTATAGAGTTACCTCAATTTACCTGAATATAAACTGACCAAAAAGGGCTTGACTATGTAGGTTTACCGTCGCTTCGATAGTATTTCGGTCATACAGCGACGTCCAGCTAATTACAGGTGGAGGAAGACCCCGAATGCACGTGGGCATCCGAGAAGAACCACCGACTTACCGCAAGCCCGCTAGGCTTTCTCACATGAAAATCCGAATGACCCTGCCTGGATTCGAACCCACGCGGCGAGGCTGGGTGCTAGTCAGACTTTACCTCGGCACGGAGGCCCCTGACCAAAAAGGTGTGTGTTTGGGGGTTTAAATTACTTGTATGGATATATGCTTTGTTAACATGCATGTTATTGTAAAATGCATTGTACGGTATTCTTAAATAAAAGGAAATATATATCACGACCGAGTCAACAACTGTTTAATCAGTTTAGGTAATGATTTAAAACAGATAAATTAAAATAAAATTATACTTATTTCTACTTAATTGTATATAGAACATGCATATCAGAGTAAAATCAATTAAAACGCGTCATCATAACGTTACGTAAATTTAAAGTGGTGGTGTACCGTAAACTAAAGGTTTCCACTGGATACTGGAATGCTCTCAGTAGACTCATTCCATAGCTTCTTTATTTCGAAAACGTATGCGACATTGTGTTTGTTATGTTACAATTCTACTAATCTTAACTAAGTTGAAATAAAGCAACCTATGAATTAACCGACATTCTTTTGTATACACTGCTCTTGAATGAAAATATCAAATCGAATATAAGCAACTACATATACATGTACAATTTTGATGCCAATGGTAAATTTCTACATTGGTTTGATAAAAGGCAATCCACACGCAACGCTCGGACTCGGTTCGTGTTCAGAACAATCACTTATTGAAAAACATTTGAAAGAATGCGTGATACCACATGATTATCTCCCTTTATATATTTGGAAATCTGATTTAATTCAAAATTGAATGCTATTTTCTACTATATAATTTGTTGAAACGAAGTATACAAGGAAATAATGCGTGATTTTCTCACGATATTTAGTAGCTTATCGAATTTCTATTCAGGATGCACAAGAAAAACTGTAAGTCTAAAATTAACCGTTTTCTTAAAGACGATCATGAAAGTTTCTATTAGTGCATGCGATTAAATTTACTGTATCACCAGTAATGCAAATATAACAATTTTCGTGATCATAAAAACGCTAGATGGTGGAACAGTAAAGGTCAAAAGGGGTTTGCGTATTATATTTCAGCTTGAAACTTTCCAGTATTATTACTAACCGCAAAATTTGAACCGGTGTTAGGATAAAAGTTGCCGTAATTGTCTACTGTACTGTACATATTTATCAAGACGACTGCCGTTACGCACTTAAAATTAAACTGTTTAAACGATTAAGAGAATCAAATTTTTCAGCGCATACGCGTTATTCCTGTGTGAAATGTACACGGGATTCAGTAGTACATATTTGTCAAGACGATTAAAATAGATCATGTTGTTTAGCTTTTTCTTGAAAATATAGGAAAATCTGATAGTTAAAGATTAAAATTAATACTGTGGTTGTACTTTTCTTGAAAATAAAGTTTGTTTTAGCCAATATTAAGGTATTTCATGATGATGGATATTTATTAAACCACTTAACTCATTGTTTTCAATCATGGATGTTCATCAATAGAATAAAATAACATTTTACTTATGATGTTATTCCTGAAGAAAAAATAAACTAAACATTGTGAATTTCAACCTAAACACTATATAATAGAAACTATTTTTTTAAGGACTGGTGACTATTTCATATTTTAGTAGATTTGATAATATACGTTCAGTATACAAAGAATCAGGAATTTTTGAATTTTTTGAAGAAAAAAAAAGATGAAACTGCCGCGATCGTCTTTTTTAAAATGATACAAGTCTTGCAGAAACGTGAAAGAAGAGAGCTTGTTTTCAGCTCTACAAAAGATAAGAAAAATGATTTACCTCAAGACAGCCCTGAACTCATACGTTTATATTCTTCCGTAAACCATAAGTCATCGACCAAAATATGATAAATAACGTATTCACCATCATGAAAAATTTGTCTGGCTTGGTCTCTTCTTCTTGAGTTAAAACAATGGATTGGTATACATTTCTGATTTATTTTAAAATCAGTGCTTACCTAAAAAAAAGTCACACATTTATTTAAAATATTTCACTAAATCAAATGTGTACAATTATATCTAACCATATCTAGTGATTTTCACTAACCGTATGTCGGGGCGGCTGTAGTCAACTCCATCTAAAGAAAGGTGTCACAGATTAATTGAAATGTATCTTTTAGAATTGATATATTTGATCCGAATTTACATGTTGATCAAAAGAAGTTGTATTTCCTTTAATTTAAGAATACACGTACATGAAAACTGGATCCCAACTTGAGTGGTAATGAAGTGCCAACCATATAATACATATACGTGTACGAAAACACATTATTTTTGTCATTATAATAAAATATCAAATACTATATAATTTGTTTGATTGTTGTTTTTATACATACTTTCACCTTAATCCAATTAAGCAAGTAATTATACCATATAGTTGCTGGACTGAAATCCATATTATTTATATAAGATTTTAATTACATTGCACCAAAAAGCCAGTGTCAATGGGTTGAAAGCTTATATCCTTATCAAAGGTACTAAATATATCCTCCTGTATCCAAATACTGTGTAGTGTAAAGGTACTGGCCTGGTGGAAGTTATTAACGTGTCAAAATAAAAGAAAATTTATTTCAAGTATTATCTTTTATTTTTGATAGTCTACTCCCTTAGGATTGATATAAGAAGGCATGGAACAAAGTTGTTCTTCCTTGTAACGTTTGTGAGAGTTGTAATATATTCCGCTTATTCTATCATCTTGCCATGCTCACCAGAGTGGTATTCATATGTACAGAGGACCCAATAGGGGTCGTTCAAAACATATGCCAGGAGAAGACGAATCTAATGTTTGTTTATGGCGCTTGTCTGACAGAAGCACGTACAATTCTTAACTAGAAGCAAAATATTACCGAAAAAGAAACGCAAAAACGCAACTGAATATTGGCAGAGGTAGATATTATACCTGAAAGTTATTCACAGAAAATGATATTTTTCCACAGCAATCAGACATGTCAAGTGTTTCCAAATGGCGTTGAACTTACAGAACGGAGTGAAAATTTCCCCAATGACAAGTGTTCATGTAAATTGTCTCCCTGTTAACAACACGAACACATGTTTGTTTTACACGAACACGTGTTTGTTTTACACGAACAAATGTTTGTTTTACACGAACACATGCTTGTTTTAACACATGCACCTATATGTACAACTACAAGTTGATAAAATTAATACTTGTCCGTATTTCATATTAGAATTATTAATACAATCGATATAACTTTATTCTTTTTGTTTAATTTAAATATAATGAAGTTATTTGTTTTCATATACAAAATAACCTTTATTGGTGTTTGGCTACTACTCGTGTCGCCTGGATTGCATTCCATGTTTCCCGGTGCAGACAGATTGTTATCATCTGTTTCAGAGAGGCATGCTGATAAGGTCTGATTGACAAGAGTAGTTCAGTTTCTCCCTGAATCCTTCCGTCTGAGAGGACAAATCTTATAATGGATGAAACTACTAGTTGTGTTGCAGAATGTGACACTCAAACGTGATTTATCGACCGTTATTGTCGCATCAACTCGATGTCACTTAACATTTTTCGCTGATATTTTATTTTTAGAGGAAAGTGCATTATCAGCTTTGCGTCCAATACGACGGCGAGGTAGGCATGCCGAGCAATCGCTTCATATGCCTATGGCCTCAACATATACATCATATAAAGTCCATACTGGATCGAGCATGACAGTTAATTAAGCTATCGCTTCATTTTCGACAACTTGGAAGGAGCTAATTTCATTCAAAAAAAGTTGTATGATAAGCATTAAGTATTTCAATTTGTAAATGTTGACAGACATTACACAAGTCTTAAATCAGACTTTTGTTGACGTTTATTGTGATAGGCAACCACACGCTTGTTATGAAATATAAATTTGTCCTTTTAAGCACAACAAATTGGATTTTCAAACCAAGGCTATTTGTTAAGTGCTATCATTACACAATTTATGAATTGTAATACATGTATTAAAAATGCGTCAACACTTGTTGAAGTTGGGATGTGATTTTCTATAAAAAAAAACAAAAACAAAAAAAAACAAACAAACAAACAAACACCAGTCATGACTATTATTATAATTATTGTCAGATTTACAATATAAAACAGCACCGGTCCCGGTGGCCGAGTGGTTAGAGCGTCCGCTCTGGAATCGGGAGATCGTTGTTTCATTTCCAGGCCGCGACATACCAAAGTCGTAAAAAATGATACTGGCATAGTTCCTTGCTTGGGGCTTGGCATTTAAGGTTAGTTCCAGAACTTGTTGACAATCTCAGGATAATGTGACTGGGTGTGGTTTCATGCCGCATGTATTTGTAATACTACAGTGTAATGCACAATATCTTTCTCAAGTAGATATCGTCCTAAAATGACCGAAATTTTGTCGGCGGGACGTTAAACCCAGTAAATAAACAAATAAACTGAGTGACAAGGAACGATAATAAATATCTACATTTTCAATAAACTAAAAATATGACATTGAGTTCCACTTCCGGATAATAATAGAAATGAAGTCTTTACTGAGACTTTCGTTTTCCTTGTCTTCTTTATATCTTAGATGGTAACGTTATCTTAAGTTGAACTGTACATGTGTATGTCCCATTTAATCTGTTTCGAATAACCAATGGTTTAATACTTATTTATCAGCATGATTAATTTTGCCTGTCCTAAAATACACCAGGACACGTAAAAATACATGGTTAAATACGTATATACATGTATACACTAATTCTCGCATGTCCCGAGGATTGACACATGTGTTCTATCTTGTATATTGTCATTTTCCTTTACTATTGTGACACATTCCCCATAGTCTGCTTTAGTAGACATCTAAGATACTATTTCATGATTTTATATTCATCTCATTACGCTCAACTTGTGAATTTGTTATGAAATTATCGGCGGGTCAACGAAAATATTTTAGTATCTAATCTTAACGTTATACATGCATTTAGGAGAGCATTATGGACTGAGGAGCCCCCTTCCTTGTCTTAATATTTTGGCTTATAAACTTTATAATTTACATGATGATAAGAGAGCACTTTCTTATTTAAAGAGTTTTTTTTTTTCTCATCAGTTAACCATCTGCCTATATGAAAAAATGGAAACTATAACAAGCATCATATATTAAATGAACTATTTCAAAATGCAAATATTTATCAAAAGTTTTCCTTTTCAGCTCAAACATGGTATCGGTGCTTATTTCACTTTTTATGTTTTATCTATGTTACAGAAAAACTATGTGATAAAGGAACCCCTTATCAAGCCTATGCACTATGACTATGACTGATCTTAAGTCCCTAAACACTTTCATCTTAACATCACCCGTGTTGGAAATATGATTTTAATGTGCTAAGAACATGGCCATTTTTATCAGTTAGGTCTCACTTTGAAAAATATTTTTTTGAAAATCACTGCTAATATGGCACACATATGACAATAGAAAGCAGCTATTTATGATTTGTTTTTCTTTTTCATATACCCCCACCCCCAAAAAGAACACTGATCACGAAAGATACATTTCGTATTTCAGGAACATTGGTCAGGGAGAAACATGAAATGTATGTTGTGTCAAAATCATAACAATACTTGAAGGAAAAGCCACAATACGATGCATCTCAGAATTATTTCTTTCCTATGGTATAATGAAACATCAAATAAGAAAACGTTTCATCTTCATCATGAAATTTAAGATAAATGAGAACCATGCATTAGAAAAGGTTACGGATATTGCATTTTGCCTAGTGAGACATCAATACCGTGTTTTATCCGAGTACAAAGAAACAATCATGCGACAATAACTATTTCAAGTCTCCCTTCGTGTAAAACCGATGATAGTACACGTTTGCCAACATTCGTAGATCACGTTACATATGTTCAAAGAATTTCAGATAGCTTTTTACTGGTTTTGTGATTTAGATAAAAGTGTTGTATTGGATTCTTTATATAAGCATATCAAAACTGGGTTTGAAATGGAATCATATTTATATAATATATGTTCTAGAAATATTAGGATAGCAATAGCTAAACTTAGAGTGTCATCACATATGTTAAGAGTTGAATCGGGAAGATATGGGAGAGATAGTGTGGAGAGAGCTGAACGGAGGTGTGTGTATTGTAACCTGAATGATGTGGAAGGTGAGTATCATTTTGTATTGAAGTGTACGTTATACAATGACTTAAGAGTAAGATATATTAAAAAATATTATTTTTTAAAACCTTCAATTGCTAAATTTTTGGAGTTATTAAAGTGTTGTAATAAAAAACAATTATTGAAGTTAGGAAAGTATATTGAACTGGCATTTAAAATGAGAAAATCATATTACATGAGTTTTTACAATAATCGTATGTGATTGATATAGTATATCAAGTTTGAAAGTCCATCCTCCTTATTGTAGTTCATGTTTTCTTTTTTTCAGGTATGCCGTTGAATTAGATATGATATAGATGGGTGAGGTGTCTGGTGAAGTGATGATGAATGATGTGAGTGAGTGAGTGAATGAGTGAGTGATAGTATTAGATAAGTTGTTTGTCACATTCATATTGTAATATTATACTGATTGACGATGTACTATTTGTATAAGTCAAAAATGAAATAAATTGAATAAACTAATCTATGTTCTGTGTAACATTGGGCGCACTGGCCATCAAGGACAGTTGTAAAGCAGCGTTTCTTAATCCTATACGCGCCAGCTTGTACGTTAACAGACCAGAATAAGGACCGTGTATAAGTGAACATTGCCAACAGAATGACCAGAATCACTGGTATTAATCTACACCCTAATCTACTCCCTAAAACAAAATTGTATAGATTAGAGCAAATAGAGAAACAGAAATACACATAGTTACATGGTTTCTATTAATACATTTGCATTATGTTTTTAGCCTAAAATACATCTACGTTTTCAAGCAACTTGTTCTTGTGATTTTAGCCTAATTATTTCCATAACTTGATAATCTTGACAGGAATAGTACTATTGTTTTTCTAGAATGTCTTGAAAAGTGGCTATCTTTAAAAGGAATTGCACTTTCAACATTCAGACAAGGTCATTAAACAACGAGACCGTGCTAAGTTTTCTTCATTAACTTAATTTGAATTAAGAATGTACTTAAAATTTCAAACATTTATTTAACAGCCATTTCTATCTATATGTGAAGTGTTGTCCACCTTTTTCAAATTTAAATCAACACCACCTATGGTAGAGCCTCGTACCACAATGATTCTAAAGGTTGAGGTTTCTGACTCTACGACATTAAACCGCTGGAGGTTTGATGTTGATACATTTAAAACTATTATACCTTGACTGTCTAGTCAATCGAATGCCAAAGGCACTCAAGCAAACAACTTGAAATCGATAAAAATAAAATTATATCATTAGTAAACTTATTTGTCAAAATTATCAAAATATGTTTATTGCCTTACATTTTGCGAACATTTTTGTCTGATACTTCATTTAAGCAATTTAAACATATTTGTTCAGTTTGCGGTAACCACTGAAGCAAATAACCACGATATTTATTCGGATACCAAGAATCCTTCCAAGGAATAGAATAGATTAAGGAATAACGGCGGCTGCTCTAGTAGAAAATGTGATCAGTAAGCCATTATTTGTACAAATTATCAATATTGTTTGGCGCCGGCACAGGCTGGAATTTCTTATTTAATGATTTATGAGACATTTCACGACGACATACGAGCTTTAAGTCAACCAGCGATACTCCTCAAAACATCGAGTTCATTAGAAAAGGTTTATTTGCCATTCAAGTTATGAAAAAGATATAGTAAAGCACCAGATCACGCATACATTTATCACTGAAATTGCATGTAAATTATATTTTATTTAATGCTTTTCGATGGATTACCTAGAAATAACATTGGATTATATCCTGATGATTTCACTGTTCGGAACAGTTATTAACGTGTCAAAATAAAAGAAAATTTATTTCAAGTATTATCTTTTATTTTTGATAGTCTACTCCCTTAGGATTGATATAAGAAGGCATGGAACAAAGTTGTTCTTCCTTGTAACGTTTGTGAGAGTTGTAATATATTCCGCTTATTCTATCATCTTGCCATGCTCGCCAGAGTGGTATTCATATGTACAGAGGACCCAAAGGGGTCGTTCAAAACATATGCCAGGAGAAGACGAATCTAATGTTTGTTTATGGCGCTTGTCTCGCAGAAGCACGTACAATTCTTAACTAGAAGCAAAATATTACCGAAAAAGAAACGCAAAAACGCAATTGAATTTTGGCAGAGCTAGATATTATACCTGAAAGTTATTCACAGAAAATGATATTTTTCCACAGCAATCAGACATGTCAAGTGTTTCCAAATGGCGTTGAACTTACAGAACGGAGTGAAAATTTCCCCAATGACAAGTGTTCATGTAAATTGTCTCCCTGTTAACAACA
This sequence comes from Solen grandis, assembly GCA_021229015.1. Lineage (NCBI taxonomy): Eukaryota > Metazoa > Mollusca > Bivalvia > Adapedonta > Solenidae > Solen > Solen grandis. The sequence continues at coordinate 42,038,291 of CM037778.1, read as the reverse complement.
CGAACACATGTTTGTTTTACACGAACACGTGTTTGTTTTACACGAACACATTTTTGTTTTACACGAACACATGCTTGTTTTAACACATGCACCTATATGTACAACTACAAGTTGATAAAATTAATACTTGACAGTCCGTATTTCATATTAGAATTATTAATACAATCGATATAACTTTATTCTTTTTGTTTAATTTAAATATAATGAAGTTATTTGTTATTGGTGTTTGGCAACTACTCGTGTCGCCTGGATTTCAATCCATGTTTCCCGGTGCAGACAGATTGTTATCATCTGTTTCAGAGAGGCATGCTGATAAGGTCTGATTGACAAGAGTAGTTCAGTTTCTCCCTGAATTCTTCCGTCTGAGAGGACAAATCTTATAATGGATGAAACTACTAGTTGTGTTTCAGAATGTGACACTCAAACGTGATTTATCGACCGTTATTGTCGCATCATCTCGACGTCACTTAACATTTTTCGCTGACATTTTATTTTTAGAGGAAAGTGCATTATCAGCTTTACGTCCAATACGACGGCGAGGTAGGCATGTCGAGCAATCGCCTCATATGCCTATGACCTCAATATATATATCATATAGAAGTTCATACTGGATCGAGCATGGCAGTTAATTAATTAATCATTTTCGACAACTTGGAAGGAGCTAATTTCATTTAAAAAAGTTATATGATAAGCATTAAGTCTTTCAATTTGTAAATATATTGACAGACATAACACCAGTCTGAAATCCGCACACCCTAAATACAATAATTATTGTGATCGTTTATTGTGATCGGCAACCAAACGCTCGTTCTGAAATATAAATTTGTCTTTTAAAGCACAACAAATTGGATCTTCAGACCAACGCTATTTATTACTATTATTACACAATTTATGAATTGTAATACATGTACAAAAAGTGAGTTAATTCTTGTTCAAGTTGAGATGTGATTTTCTATCAGAAAAAAAAAACAAAAAAAAAAAAAAAAACAGACCAGTCATGATATTATTACATGTAGTGTCAGATTTACAATATAAAACAGTATCGGTCCCGGTGGCCGAGTGGTTAGAGCGTCCGCCCTGGAATCGGGAGATCGCGGTTTCAATTCCAGGCCGCGACATACCAAAGTCTTTAAAAACGATACTGGCATAGTTCCTTGCTTGGGGCTCGGCATTTAAGGTAAGTTCCAGAACTTGTTGACAATGTCAGAATAATGTGATTGGATGTGGTTTCATGCCACATGTATACGGTGTAATAGTGCAGTGTAACGCACAATATCTTTCTCAAGTTGATATCGTCCCAAAATGACCGATGTAATGTCGGCGGGACGTTAAACCCAATGAATAAACAAACAAACAAACTGAGTGACAAGGAAAGATGATAAATATCATAACATCTTACGACAGTAACACAAATATTTTCATTATCAATGAAATAAGTGAATGTTTCGTATTATGTATGTCATTAATTGACTTATTGCCTTGCTTTTATAAACCATGTTTTGCAGTATTGTTTTGTATTCCAATGAGTTTTAAGGTAGATAAGAATAAAATCAAGTCAAACATAAATTATCCAATTTTATAATTATGACATTGTTATTCTTAAAGCTATTTCCTAATAAAACCTTGACAACTCAGAATCTGGATTGTTGTTCTATTCCTGCTGAATAAAACAGAACAACATAACTTATTGAATGCTTTCCTGAAATAATGTTATAAATAACTGGCCTTCGGCAACCTGTTAACAATTCATTAACTAAGTATGTAAGGAAAGTAGATAGAGGCTGCACTTTTATAATTAAAAGCCCTCTAAGTGAAATACTGTCCATTAACTGACTTCACAACCTTTCAAATCAACACTCTTTCAATCAGTTACTGTAGATAATTCAATATTCACCTAAACAGGAAACTTATTTGCAATGACATAGTGTGGGAATAAGAGAAGAAAATACGTCTTCAGATTTTGGTTTACAAAAAAAAGCATTAAAATGGTAAACTATTAAAAAACGATTGACTTGTGATTTCATAATTTCTCACTAATTTATTTCATTTATGTAAATGCCTTATGCAAGAATCATGTTCATCAACGGGGTTCAATAAGCAGATTAAACAAGTAAACTATATTACCTTTCTCTAGGTTTTTTTTATATAGCTTAGGACGATGTTCTTTCTGTAATTTTGCTTAAGATGTTACTTTTTTTTTGTTCCGTGACCTTGTTTAAACGTTTTTTTTTTCATGCCTGTGTTCTGCAGTTATTAGCTAAGCATACGAATGAACACAAGTTACATCTTTTCTATCCACCCTAGAAATGCCCCGAAGTCTCTTGCAGTACAAGAAAAAAAAACTTTTAGTGAAGGCATGACATGAATCTTTGGAGTAAGCACCATGATCTACTGACACGTCTTGGCTTTTCCTGTTCGACCCCCAGAACAAGTCTTCTGTAGCTGTAATTACCCAGTACTTGTCAATATATTTTAGTGAGTGATGGGTTTCAAGAAAAGAAAATTTCAATGTGCAAAAAGTCAGTTGTAAGTTTGGGGTTGCAAAAATGGTAGTTTCGAGTTACAAAAGGTGGGTTTTGAGTCAGAAAAAAGTGAGTTTCATGTCGTAATCAAACTCTTTTTAAAGGATATACATGCCGGACAAGCAACGATATCCAAAAGGTTTTCTGGAATTCGGAAATTATGCCTTAGCAGTTGCAGCTAAATGGCTAATATATATATATATATGATGATGAGCAATATTGTCTCATGATATACGTGACATTGATAATATTTTATGGGACATAAGTATGTGGAAACCCCTTTTTGTCCAAATTACTCGGCACATGATGTCAAGAATAATGGATGGTATTTTCACAAAATGACATTACAAAGTTTATAAAGTATATCATACTTATCGTCATTTGAACCTTTGAACGTAAAAATATCATCGTAGAGTAGAAATGGGTCATGAACATGTAAACTGTTATACGAAAAACGAATCCTATTACCACTTTCTTCCCAATTTTGGATATGTCCTACTCTTTTTACAAAATATGAACATATGAAAAAAAGTTATTTGAGGAAAAAAAACTTTATAAGTCGTCCTTAACGTGTTAATTTTCGATTAATGTGTAGAGGTTAACTCGTTGTTTCTGCATTAAAATATTTGAGTAATTGGTAGGACTGGCTCATTTCTGATGTAACTGTTTACGTTGATAATGGATTCTGATGATAACGATGCCAGCTTAAGTATAGATGCACATGATATTGAACAATTATCCTTTGCACTCCATTTAGTACAAATAAAATTGAAAACAAATAAGGAGAGAGGAGAGCCTAATTGTAAGACAGTCGATTAATTGATTTCCCTATATGTCAGGAGAAGGTTGTGGTGCTACAGAAACGTAAAATGTCAGAGGGAGTTTTGTATTTTTACTTAATGTTGTGGAGAGAAAGGACGGATGTCGATAACTTAATGTATCAGCCAACGTTCCATGATGTTTTGAAATTTAAAATTCTCATGTCTTAACATATATGAAAGAGATACCAAAATTTAAACCCTGACATGTGCGTTTGCCCTTTATCAGTAGATTATACATATAACAAAAGAAATAAAAGCTTAAAGACCCAGTATGCTTCCAAAAAAACAGTGTATATTCTTCGGAAAATGTGTGTGCTACGGATTTGTTTCGAGATGCAGGCTGTACACACTCGTTGACGACAACGTTACTACAATGCATAAATAAAAAAGAATCGTTTACCTAAGACCATTCATTTACAAAAAAATAACTAATTTGCATATAACGCATATCTTCGTCAATTTTCTGACGCTTTCCATACACCTTACGTATGTCTCTATCAACGAATCACGAGAGTATAAATTAATGACGTAGCAGATAAACAAATTATGATTCGCCGACGTTTTTTTTGTTGTTGTTTTTTTGTTTTGTTTTTTAATTCAAATTATTTCCGATTACAGACCGTCTTCGGGAATACTCGCCGATGCAAAATGTAAACAATGAGAGTATTTTGACATCCATCAAAAATACTAAATTGTGTAAATTGATCAGCATTTTCAATGCGTTTAACTGTATTTTACAGCAGATATTTGCACATTTTGTTCCATTTACAATACATCTACAATATGTCAATGTTTTTTGAGCGGAAATCATTATGGATATGTATTTGGTATGCCTAATCTTTATTGTTCTCGCATATTACCGTGTAAAATAATAAACAGTTAATCTTAAAATAAAAAATAACATGTATCAAGTTTCGTAAAAATCTGAACAGCATCAAAATAGAGATTCTTTCAGGTTAGGACTGTTAAAGTTCATTCCGTTTTATATAAATAATAAATATTCAAGTTAGGCATTACTTTGTTTAGATAATAAAATGGGTTGTGTTTTTGCAAAGGAATCCTCCTCTTTGCAAATGCTGAGAAGTCAGTGAGATGCAAAAGGAAGTTAAATTAACTTATCACAATATGCCTTTATTCTTGTTAACGTTTTCAAAATGAGAAAGAGGTTCGGTAGTATTACGGAATATACAGGTCCTGCTGTTTATGCTTCCATTTTGATATTCAATTATGTTATTCCTATAAAAAAAAACCTGGAGTATCTTAGAGTTATTCAATTATAGCAGTTGACTCTTAATAAGAAATGTTTGTAAACTATGATGCACATTCTTTGAAAAGTATTGAATGTCAGCCTACAATGGCAACCAAAATCGAATTAAAACGAAAAGAATTAATCATGTTTAAGAATCAACTTGTTCAACTGCACAATCAATATCAATCAGTGGAAGATTCGTTGAAGTTTTCGGAGACTTTTTTTCTACCTTTTCAGAGGTAGTATCACTATAACCGGATATCATGTTATATAAGTGATGTTTTTATAATGCTTCAGCTTGCATGGTAATTCATTCTAATGTGAACTTTTCAAGATGTTCATAATAAACATAAAAAATAAACTTAGCTTACTGACATTTGATAATAAGGGACATATAATGGCATATGGGTCAATTCGAGGAAGAACGAAAATAATAATATCAAGCAAGTTTTGGTTTCTACTTGAGCGTATACATTTTCTGTGTCGTTCAATCCACTGTTTGTACATTTTTCAGTTATGTTTTTACCTATGCATTTCGGTCTACCGTTTGTACTGTCTTTTTTTCATTTATTTCAAATTTCTCCACAATCTCTTTCGCATTTTAAACAGAGAAATATCACTGAATAAGTATGCAAAAACACCGGAAGTATTGATACGATAAGTTAAAAACATAATTGATTTTTAGAGTTAGGAAAAATATTCAAGTGATAACGCTACAGACATTGTAACATTGTAATATTACATAAGCTGATGACTCGACAGGAGATCCTGGATTTTTTTTTTTTTTTTTTTTGAGACATGGAGTTGAAAGATTATTTATGATACGATGTGTCATGACTTTTTACCTTCCGATGAGACTTGTCAAAAAAAGGAGAATAACATGGGGAATTGCGTGTTATATCGCCGGAATTTATATCAGTGTATGGAAATTGGGAGAGTCACGTGTCTACAATGACACTTCAAATAGTTTCGCTCGACCACTTAATTCAAAGTGTAGAAACTCTCGATGGCAACAAGTGTGGACATGCTACTTTGTAATAAATGAACAGGCAATCAGTGGGGCAATACTCAGAGTGTATTTTAAACTTTATTTATTTAACATCGATTACGAAACAAGTTATCACAACTTGTATCAATCACTCTGGATCCGTGGCTCTAGTGACGGCATACATGTATGTGCTCCTAAACCAGAGAACCCGGAGATAACCCAAGTGTCAGGACGGACGACCACTGTTCCCTCTCATGTACGTGACCAGGAATCGAACCCGGAACGCAAATAATAATAATTATAATAATAATAACAAGGCGGCGTATTTAAAATTTTGTACAGAAAAACTTCGCTATTAAGACCACCATCACCAAAAAGTGGCCTTAATAGCGAGGTGGTCATAATAGTGAATTTTACCAATAAAGTCAGAATAGAACTTAAAAAAATGATTGGTATTAAAAGCCAGGTGGTCTTAAGACGAGGTTTTACTGTATATTATAACATCACAAAATCAACCAAGAACACGTAACTATTTCAAAGATTTATTTACTGTATGGTTTGGCGATATATTTGCCGTGGCTGGTGATGTTTATAAATAAAAGCATCTTAATGTTTGAATATAGTACAGTACATAAAATGTATGTCCCATCATCGGCTACATACCGTTATGATAGTATTCGCCTGAGATTGATCAATAATGCTATATGGAATAATTCACTGAGAAAAACAAATCAACTTCGAAAACAGATCTGAGAAAGTCTTTGTCATGACACGAATAGTAATGATGAATATCTCCGATAACGGAAGGTGGAAATGTCTTTCTAAACTCACTACCAGCTGCAATGCAATAGACGATCCGCCATTATCATTGCTATTTCACAATATGTTTAAATGTTTCAATGTCGTCTGAGCTTTAGTCTGTGAAGATTTGATATCGTTTATTTCATTTTTTTTCTGTCATTCCCTATAGTGTGTGGCCATATCTCTGATAAAGTTCACCATTAACACGGTGGAGATGAAAATAATCAAATTTAAAATACAACTAAAGATTGATTCGTACAAAAAGGACTTAAAGTTCATATTTTAATCATTTTCGTAGACATATTTTACATAGAAACATAAGTTATGAACAACAATACAATTGTGATATGTTCCATAACCCAGTCATGGTAAACTGAATCCAGATTTAAAATGAATAAATATGAGATTTTCTTTTTAAAATGGAGTTTTTAAACTTAAATATTCTTTAAGGAAAATATCATATATTTATCAATATTGTTGCAAGAGAGTTTAACAATCTTAGAAATCCCTAATTACGTTTTCTATATATTAAAAATCAAATGAGAATTATGATATGATAACCATAGAATAGAAATACCAATAGTAGAGATCCCTGAGAAAAATCAACTTACTCAACGATTTATGTCAAAAATGTATTTGCGACAATATTTCGGGTGGGGCAAGATGGCCCTGAATTCTCTCACCTGAGAAACATTGTTTTAATTGCCTGCACGCCTGCACTGCTGAAGAAATGAAAAAGCGGCAAATATGTGTTCTTATATATGCCATAATCGCCTTCTGCTGAGATATTGTTGCCATTATCATTGTGTATAAATTAAATGATGATTGCTTAATAATTACGGATGCCAGAGTGTAAAAAGGTAATAATCTGTTGTTGTTTTATTATTCAAGGCCCATAACTCAATGACCGAATTGGCCTAAAATAGCCATAATTAAACATGGCTGACAAATTACAGCCATAATATAGTCATGAAGTTTAAGATTGATTGCTTAAGAAATAAAGATGCTAGAGTGTAAACAAAGAGAAATCTGACGACTGACCTAATTGGTCAACATAAGCCATAAGCGAAATTTACCGAAAGATTATGGTCATAAACAGTGTCATGAAGTTTGAAGTTGATTGCTCCTGAAATAAAGTTGATAAAGTGTAAACAAACTAGCTGTGTAGGACGGACGAACGACAGACATTCAACAATCCTAATAGCTCATTCTGAGCAAATGTGCTCAGGTGAGCTAAAAAGCGCCAAATATTGTGTTATATATGTTGATCTATCATTGCTTATTTCTGAGTCCTTACCATCCGAAAGCTCTTGTCTGAAATGAGAGTGCAACAAAAGCCACAAAACGCTTACAAGTTGAACAATGTCATTTATAAACCATACGTTTAAACCTTTTGCTTTAAAAAGGGAACAAATTAAAAATATCTATTACAAAAGCCATATTAAATTGCTTGTGTATCTGCATACCGTTGCAGACTAGATATACCACAATCCCCAATATACTACGACGACGCACATGCCCGTCTAAACGAATATCTATCATACAAAAAGAATATAAATAAATTTGAGGTAAATATGTTTGATCTAATTTGTAGTTATTATATGCATTTCTTTACAACACTGGAGACAACCGTCGATTTCACTTAGATCCACGGTACTATGGTTCGATTTTCGTAGTAATTTATGGATTTGTCACGAAAAGAAGCCTACCAGTGGTTGGTCAAACTCCACGCAGTAGTTACCTCCCCTTACAGTTGTAGGTAACCACTGCCACCACAAGTAAAACTTAACAGAATTTAGCTATTTTTTTCTTTTTTCAAAAAAAAAAAATATATATATATATATATATATTTTACTACGTCATTTCCCTAATAATTTTTTCTTTAATTAACATCAAATATCGCCTCGTGGTAAAATGAAAACCATTTAAAAAATATTTTTGTTGTTATGATAGCAGACGGAGACGCCATTTTGTTAGTTTACCATCATCACGTGACATTCGTGACACAGTGATTTTTTTTTTTTGCAAGGGAGATCACTGTGTGGATTTTGGTGGTTGGTGATAAGTCGGTGGTTCTACCGGGATGTCTTAGTGCTCTTACGGTTTGTCCTACAACTGATATTAACTGGACTAGAATACTGTCGCAGCTGGTTTATTGGAACCTATGCTTATCTAGGTACTAAATGGGTATAATTATGTACATACAATTTAATGAAATATTGCCAAGACAATAATAAAGCGTGAGTATATCCAGCTATTGCAGCAGCAGATTCCATGGAAATTATGGTCCATTATCCAATTCAACAAGATTCGGTTAGATATGTTCGCCGTTTTAAATCAGAAAAAGCTCAATTACCGAGAGTTTTTTTCCATGTTCTCCATGTTAAGAAATAAGAAATGTAAGTCTGACATCTTCCAAGTCACGCGATGCATTACATTATTTCACTGTTAAATCACAATCTGAGAATCTCGTGCAAACTGTCCATAGCTAATACAGATATTTTCATCTCAGTTTCTAAATGATTTTAAAAGACATCAAAAAGAAAAGGATGTACGGAGTAAAACGACTGGTTCATGTTGATGAGCAATGAAACGTGATTCCGGACGAAAAGGAGATAATGCTTTTGTTTGGATAGATGGGTATTGTTTATCGACTTTTTTTGTATCCATCCAACCATTTGTTGAACTGCACTATGTTTCAGTATGTAAGTATCTTAGCAACATTCTCTTGACATGGGCATATCAGGTCTCCTTTCTTACTTTTCTTAACAGTAACATCTGAAGTCTAAGATGAACCATTCCTAGCAGCGTACCAATTTCACGTAGTATATGGCAATTATCATTTCGAGCAGAAATTAATTGTAAACTGATAAAAAAAATCGTTTGTGCCAGTGTTATTGTAAAGGCTGGAATTCAGATGTTTGGTATGGTTTTACGTCATGACTCATATTTTTGGATACCTTTACTTACAAAGGTCTGATAAAGCGTCAACCATTTTGGTATTGTAACATAGGCAATTATCTCGCATCCTGTCGCATGACTGTGACACGTTGCCAGCCAGTACCTGTAATCCACTTATGATCCAAGGGCTATTGAGATATATCAGTACTTTGGGGCTACCGTGGTCGAGCGGTTACAGTCGTGGACTACAAATCCCTCAGCCCTCACCGCTGTGGGTTCGAATCCTGGTATGAACTTCGGATTTTTCATGTGAGGAAGCCTTCCAGCTTGATTGCGGTAGGTCGGTTGTTCTACCCGGGTACCTCTGCGTACTTGGGGTCTTCCTCCACCTGTAAGTAGCTGGACGTCGCTATATTGAAATACTATCGCAGCGACGGTAAACCCCAATGCAACAACAACATATCAGTACTTTTTTCCATAGACTATGGTAGGTCAGGAAACCGAGCATATACATGTATAGTATATTATCCCTTACACGAGTATTCAATTCTATTCTGTTTGAGTACGTACACTGATTTTTCTATTCAGTAAGAATACTGAAGCATAGCATATCGCCGAAATGTATATAAACTACCTTTCTACGGAACTCGGTTATATTTCTCGGGCTACTGTAATTTATATAAACATCTATACATAACTTTATCTTGTCCCTGAGACGTACCTCATTGTAACAAATCAAACAGATCACACCATCATTGGCAAAACATACAAGATATTGATTCACCATCATTTGATTTTTAGCATATACATCTAGTACCCCATCGAACAAAATACCACATAAGTTCAAATTTCAAAAATCAAGAAATCAGAATATGAATGACACGTAATGTAAACGTATTTGTATTAAGATATACTATATCAACTCCAACATCGTCTGAAAACTCGTGAATGTAACGAAAGGAGAGCATCAACATATATATCATTTTTGTCGGTAGATTGGTCTTGAGATTTGGAAGTATTTGTTTCAACAGCGTGTGGCATAAGGTTGGACCATGTGTATGAATAGCTTACTTCCAAACTCCTCTGTAGCAGGGTCAATATTTATGTAGACGAATTTTATATTTCTTTCTTTTTTCTAGGTTCTCTGGAATAACCGCTGAAGTAACGATGATGTATATATAGAGAGAGAGAGAGAGAACTTTTCCAACTCCAGTAGTCAATTGATTTTATAGCTATGGCCATCAAATATTCGACCACAGGTACAATTTTGTGTGAAATTACGCTTATATTGCTGTAATTCTGCATGGATTTTGTATTTTGACAATGTTATAAACTATCGTTCAGTAGAGGGGGTTAATTACGTTTTAAAAGAATAGAGTTAAAGAATCAAATCCGCTGTTCTTAATAAATGATAAACATGTGTGTTTGCTGGGATAGGCTTTTTGGGTTCATTTGCGGGAAATCAAATATTGATTTCAATTATTTTAAATGGAATTTTGTTTTTGAAGCGGAAAACTCAAAACCTGAACGAAAATGACAGATACATCATTATTAATTGAAAGCAATTTATTTCCAGTGTCATGGTAAATAAATTCTTTTAAAATATTTGATGGCCACCGGCAATTGCCTTTTTGTTATTATTTTGGACATCCATTTTCCCGAGTAATTTAGACACCGAAAAAGTGAATGAAACCGATAAAGACACGACAGTTTTCAACCCGATTTGGAATATTAATATCATTATAAGAGAAAGCTCATCAAAAATACATTTAAGATTTTTTGTGTGTATTTCTTACAGTTTAAATTCAACGTTGACTAATTTCAACATAATACTTGTGTAAACACGCGATTTCATACATTTGGTCTCAAAACAGTTTCCTACTGGTCACTGTGGCCAAGTGATTAGAATGTCCGCCCTTTGGAGGCTGTGGTTTCGATCCCCGGCCGCGACATACAAAAATCGTAAAAGCTCACCTGTTGGCGCTCAACATATAAGGTATGTTCCAGAACTGGTTGATCAGTGTCAGGATAATGTGACTGGGTGTGGTATTATGTCACATGTCTACGTCATCGCCATGTGTTTGCAGTGTGGCAGCACTATGTTTTTTTTCAAAAAGACATAGTCTCCAAATGTCTTAATAACAAAAACAATGTCCTCCACTCCTGTTTCATATTATCAATATATAAACTACGATTCGCTCCATTCCATCTCAACCCTTGTGCATTTCTGCAGATTATATTTCGTGCGATGCATCATGTAAACAATAAAGAAAGTCATTTTCCCTCGTAACTGAGCACGACATTTCTATAAATTATTTAACCTGGAATGCCCCCGCCATGACGAATCTCCGTCTTTCCCAAATACCTTATTCCACGGAAAAAAAATAGATAAATAAAAAAAAATAAAGTAGAGAGTTATACGCAATGTTGCCCTCTTTCTTTCCCTTCGGTCGTTATTACAGGCGTAGACAGATAAAAGCTAATTGTTTTGTTCTCTTGATAATGAAAACCGTCTGGCTGTCAATCATTGTGTTTTTAAACTAATACATAATGAATGTATTTTCTATTGTGTCTGATTCTTGTGTGATATAAATAATTTGCACATACGTAGTTGGTCTTTCAGGAAATTAACAGGAAAACACACCTTTATGTATATATGTTTTTGATAAATAATAAAGCATAAGGTAATAATATGAAGATTCTCATCTGAAATATAAAAATTAAGAAACTTATTTTAGCAAACGAAATAGATAAAATGCCGATTTGCTTATCATATAAAATTGATAATTATGAAATATATCACAATGTTCAATATATAGAGCTTAAAATACATAAAATATTGGAAATATTTACAATAATCCTGATGAAAATAACATTAAATTCCTAAATTTCCCATAGGAAAATTACGTTGGAATGGGCTACTACAATATTAATTGTCGAACAAATTATTCATTTAAATTATTTTTTCCGAACACAGATACGCAAACGCACCGACTTGATATACTTAATAAATAGAAACCAATGAATTGCATTGTAGTAACTAACAAATCATACACGTTTCTTCCAAATTCATTGTAGCAAATGATTAACAAAACAAATTTATAAATAAATGTCTGTTAATCTCGAAGCAGTAAACAGTATCTGCCTTGACATTAATGAGGGACTGCCTTGATACTGGATGTCAGCTAACAAAACAAGAAGTGATAGAATTAAAGCGACAGGAACGGTTAACTGGTGAGGATTTGGGATGCAATTTCACAACGAGCAATGTATTTATTATTTTAAAGTTTGTCCTGTCAGAGGAACTGAACTTCAACATGTATCCTTCTTACGGCTAGATAATCTCTGACGTCATCGGCGACTTTTTTTTCTATCAAGACTCACTTCTTAACTAAGCCGACAAGTCGGATGTTCCTTATAATGACAGCCATATTTCAGGTAGTACTTTTAGTGAAATTGATGTGCCAGCAATTATTAACGTGTTTTGAATTACCCTTGATAGAAGTATGTGTTAATATATCTTATATTTCAAACGTCCATGTTTTATACCTATTTTGTTTCACCGTCAACTTACAAAAAACATATAGAAGAGTTCTATCATACGGTAGATTCCAGAGATTGACGAAGTAACACGACAGAGCTAAATGGTAACGATACACAGGGAAACATTTCTTTGTTTACGTTAACCCCCTCTTTTCACTTTTAAATGAATACTATTTCTATGAAATTCTTTTTAACATATATGAAGAAAAATGATTGAGTTAAATAAGCTAAATAAAAATATATTTCATCTAGTTGTCTGCTCTATTGTAATGTCCACCAATTAGTATAAGCCCGGTAAAGTAAAAGGATTCATTATGTATAAATTATGCATAAATACCATTCTGCGTTGTTTTGTTTTTTTAGTTTGACTGTGACATTATAGTTCTTTGTAACTACCACGATTAAGAGTTCTCCATTTACAATACTATATTAATGGGCTGCAATTAGCAAGCATTTACATGACAATATACTATATATAAAACTTGAAATAGCCTTGCAATATATATATATATATTTCGCTAATAAGTTAAGACAAACTTACTTGTAATTTATTGATGCACAATGTACATGTTTTTCACGAAAATTGCTGATTTTTTTCCATATAAATATGAATATTATATTATTATAAGTCTTTTGCCACTAATAATGTTAAATCCTGTATCCCTCCAGTTCGTTGATTACTTGTTTTATATCTCATTTTGCTGACTGTTAATCAGTTAATAAATATATTTGCTATAATGAGTATATTTGAAATAAAAATTTCCTATATTGCTCCTGTTAACTGTTAAATATATACACTCTCCAGTCATTGTTTATCTATCATTTGCTATAAGCATTGTATAATGTTTTATGCAATAAAGTATCGTATCGTATATACCAAACTGCTTGCTTGTTTTATTGTACATGTAGTCGAGATATCTGATTTGAAACTAATGATGATCTTTCTCGATGTTCATTGTCAGCTGACAATATCAGCAGTACCTAGTCAATATGACAAAAACGATCAATTAATTACATTAGTTGATCCAATTTGAAATTCAGCAAGCAGTTTCAACCTTTAGAATATTTGTCCCGTCAGACTGTGTACGTCAGGGAGAAACTTAACTCTTCTTGTCTAGCATGTTTCCTGGGCACAGATGACAACACTGTTACTGTGCACTTGGGAAACAAGAAAGGAACAAGGAGTTAGGAGGTCTCAATACATCTATCAGAAATTTGAAAACATAAACGAATCATATCAGAATATGTTCGTACAAAACATGGAAATGTTAGAATTTAAAAAAAAATCTCTTTACGAACATTCAGATACATAAACATCAACTTCTATTTAATCGCATTCGCATATCTATATAAAACTCGAAGACATTGTGATGATATCCAAATAAAACATTGACATGGAAAAAAATGAATGAAAAAAAAAGATGTTGCAATTTGCAATTTGTATTCACAATTGCCGACTCTGAATTTTGTAACTTTTTTCTGTTAGTCTAGAACCGTTCATGGGTTTATCAGAAACGCGCCATAAACACGCATTAAGTTAAGAAATCCAAAGCAGATGTACTACTCCATGAATAGACCGAATGCAACTCTTTAACCAAAGACGAGAAAAAACGGTTCGTGTTTTTGATTGCATTCAAACCCCGTTATGAATATATATAATTTTATGAGGAACAGCACTGTAGCTACTTCCTTCTCAAATGTTGAATGCAGATATGACAACAACAACAACAATAAACAAAAAAAACATGACAAAAACATTATAGATAATAAGGGAGTGATTATGTATAATATTATGTAAGCAGATTTAAAATCAGATAATATATATAATTAAAGGGAGATTACCGTCGCATTTCTATTAAGTATACTCAAGATCTCTCACAATGACTTATGGTATGTTATTTTAAGGGCTATTTACATGACCAGTAAGTGTCGATTTATATCATTTTTATAAAACATATGGTAAATGGCCGTAATCTCCTGATAGTGGTATACTTTGAAAACTAGTACAGAAGCAAAACAACTATTTTATGTCAAACTAGAATAAACTTATGAGATATTGAGAATCTTTGACACAATAACTTGACTGTATATTCCGACTTTATTCAAATTCAGCAAGCCAATGTATATTGCTATATAGCCAAGTAGTAGCGATAAAATGAATAACAGTAAAATAAGGAATATTATTTACCTCTTATGTAACATCGGACGCTATATTTTATATTTCAACTCATAATGGAAAGGAGATGTTTTAGAGAAAAATAAGAAATTGAAGTTTCTTTTAAAGAAAAATGTTTATAAACAATGACATTAAGATAAAAGCTGGCACTTTTTTTATAACAAACCTACATTTTCATCCAATGAAATATTGAACGGGGCCCGTAAAGAGCTACACTTAATCAGTATGATTTTCAACTTAATAGACATCTTGTGACTTACAGTTCCTTTCACAGGAGTTTTAGCTTATGTAGTAGTACGCATTACTAATTTGGGACCGTATGCCTTGTGGGTAAAACTGTGAAATAAACAGCAAAAACAACTACGCGATTTTCGATGCAACAGTTTAATACTTCGACGATTGTGTAGGAGATGTTCTTAATATAAAAGTCCTACCTCAGTAAGATCATGCCACCTTAATAATAAAAAAAAATCCGAACACGCAAACATACACATTCTCTTTCTCTTTCTTTCTCTCTCTCTCTCTCTCTCTCTAGTCACAGTCCATGATTATTAAATGACCAGATAATGACCTCTCTCAAGTATTTTTTTTTTCTTTTTTTTTTTCTCTTTACAAATCAAACAGTAAAGTTTTGTGTTGCTATTTTCTTAGCTGACACAGGAAACTGTTTACCTTATCAAAATCATTATTGAAAAATGAATCAAAATCGCATCTCAATTTTTGACAAGGTGCGATATTGAAACACACACAGAATTTCAAATTACCAATACACGCGTTTCACATAAAGAATGTCGTCCAATCAAAATGCAGGTTACATCCACAGAAAGTGAAATCCTAATGGTTAAGAAGGGGCTCCCTCGCCTCGCTCGCTCCGCCCCTTACATTATATGTTCTTACACTGATACTTTGGCGAATGGAAATGCGAATATTTATGCTTTTTCATATGAACTCCATTGATGTTCAATAGGCAAACTTTATATATGGGGTCACTCCGTAGTGGCATATGCATGGTCTACAGTGGAATGACGATGAGTTAAAATTAAAATTGACACTACACATTTATTCTGAGTGTATTACACTTATCATGGATATTATTTATATGTTTTACATTTTAAAACACTGAAACCTAAAAAGAAAAAAATACACTCTCAATTTCGATCCTGAAGTTTATATAAGACCCAGTTTGTATTCTACGCTATCACGAAAGAAATTTCGAAGATTGCGTGATATCACATACTTAATACATGTTCAGTGATCGGGAACATTATCTTATTTAGAATTGAATGATAGGTACAAGGATAGATTTTGTGATATAATTCAAGTTTCACTGAAATAAATAGAAAACATATTAAGGAGATATGGAATGACATATGAAAGTTCTCTCCGGTAAGTAAAATACTATCAAACGGGATGTTAACTTATTACAATGAATACAGGCCTTGTACAAAGGTTAAATAAATCATAGTATTCTTAAATCCCGAACACGTGTTTCTTTTTTCTGCAAGGCAAAACTGTAAATATACACTTTTATACCTCCTAATTCTAGCATCCGTCATCAGCAAGAAGAAAGCAATCGTCTTACTCTCTAGCATAAGAAATTTACCGAGATTTTTTTTTCTTGACAAATTGAGAAAATAAGATCATTTAATACCTTTAAGTTACAAATATGAATTTTACAACTTACAGCCCTGTTTGAGAGAAAGTTAATTTAATGTTTGGCAAACACATCCTATATTCATTTGGAATCTCATTAGATACCATATCTAACGTCAAATGCTGCTGATTTGGTGAAATGTACAAGAATGTTCAATAAAACCTGCCAGGGCTGCGTTCATTTGACTTGACTATAACTTGACTATTTGAGTTTACCGTCACTTCGACAGTATTTCAATCATAAGCGACGTCCGGCTAATTACAGGTAGAGGAAGACACCGAATGCACGGAGACATCCGGGTAGGACCACCGACCTACCGCAAAGCCAGCTGGAATGCTTTCTCATGAAAATCCGAATGACCTTGCCGAGATTCGAACCCACGTGGTGAGGGGCTGAGTGAGTGTTAAAGTCAGCGAATTTACCCTCTCGGCCACGGAGTACACAGAGGTACCCGGGTAGAACCACCGACCTACCGCAAGCCAGCTGGAAGGCTTCCTCACATGAAAAATCCGAAGTCCCTACCGGGATTCGAACCCACAGCGGTGAGGGGCTGAGAGATTTGTAGTTCACGACGGTAACCGCTCGGCCACGGCGGCCCCTCGTATTAAAGAGACTCAGTCTATAATTAAACAATCTGTCATATACATGTCTGGATATATATATATTTATTAAACACATAGCTGTTGTTTATTGCAAAAAAATATCAAAAATACTTCTTCTATCTTCCTGATTTCTACACTATTGCCAATATTTTGGTTTCATCAACTGGTATGTGGAAACGAAAATTTTGATAAGAAAAAATGACATGACTTGTGTTCTTGTCATAATAATTATAGACATATATCTTCATTGGTGAGTCATTCGGATTTTCATTTGAGGAAGCCTTCCAGCTGGCTTGCGGTAGGGCGGTGGTTCTACCCGGATTCCTCCGTGCATTCGGGGTCTCCCTCCACTTGTAATTAGCTGGACGTCGCTATATGACTGACAACTGTCGAAGAACGGTAAATTCAAATATTCAAGTCAAGTCTTCATTGGTGAATTTGCAAACACAGGCTTACTGTCTCCCATCCTCTCCCATGCTACAAAGGAACAAATGTCTAGAATGTATTTTTTTTCATCGTCCAGACAGAAACAAATTGACTCTGTTCTGATATTGTCTTTTATGTTGACTATAAACATGACTACTTTCGGTAGAAATGGTTTCCGTATATAGCAAAGCCAGTTAAAGAAGGGATACACATGCTAAAATGCAATTATCCTTTGCATTGCACTTAGCGTAAAATAAAGACGAGAACAGCTAAGGAGAGAGCAGAACCTTATTGTTAGATAGTCCATTAACTGGCTCTCCCCATATTCCAGACCCAGGCTGTTTTCTACCGGAAATGGTTACAGTGTTAAAGGAATCGTCTAAAACTCCGTGTATAAATTGCCGTTCCAAGATATTTAGAAGATAAATTTAAGTGTAAATAAGAAGACTGCGACTCGCATGATAACACAAGGAGGCTTGTGTTTTTTTTTTTATATTTCTAGGTGAATTAGTCACAAAGTAAAATATAAAACCCGCGTCGGTGAATTTATGGAACGTCGGTTTTTTCCATAAACTTTAAGCGACACTAATGCCTATACACTATTAACCCATATATATTCTGAAAGAACATAGTCTCCAGTTTCCAAAAATAGTATCTTCAAGAAAATCCATCCATAAATAAAAAAAGATGCAGCGATTTAAAAATCAACATCTCCGATCGGAATTCGCTCCGACAACGAAAAGATCGATCGGTACCTGTCCGTTGTCGGAAATTTCCGATCGAATTTTAACAGTCCGACCGGAGAAAAACGATCGTTTTTTCTCGATGCCTTCTTTATTTTTCAGAAACATTGGGTGGTTGTTTATTGTTATCACCTGAACTTAGAAAGCAAAATAAGTATTGATTTTGATGACGATGATGACGTTATTTGCGTGAATTTATTCGTGTGATTAATTATAGTGAAATCGGGGTAAAAACAAAAACATATATAAAATGTGTAGATGTACTGTGCGAAATGAATTCTTACAAGTACTAGAAAGAAGTCCGAAAGATTTTATAATATTTGTCGATCTTATGACACTAAAGTTAAGCTCAGTCCAAATGTTACCCACATACATATAGCAGCGTTTACTATATTGCAATCTAGACTTTTTAAACATAAACATATCTTAAACCGTAATGTCTATTCGATAATTTTTTATATAAAAACTCTTATCATGGGAAGTATAATAACAGAAAGGCATTCGCCAAACGTTTTCTTCATTTGTTTTCTTCAAAAATCAAAATCATGTAATATCTAGATGACGAATCACTTGTGTTTTGAACCCCCATAACGTCATTTTCTTCTTCTTCCTCTCCTCCTCCTTCTTCTTCTTCTTCTTAAAAAAAAAAGGAATTTCTGAAATGTACTACATATGTCATTGTTTTATCTGTTATGCCCTTCGGCATGTAATTGTTTTGGGCTGAGAAGTGATAATTTGAATCTTGAAACTTATGACGTATGTTATTTTAAAAAGATTCTCGCACGTACATTTCAGTGAGACTACCTGTACTGGGGTCTGAACGTTCACTAAATATCTCAAAGGCAGTATACACGTTCAATTCACGGGAAATCTGAAATTTCAAACACTAAATAATAATTAACAAACAAACACACGCCCAAACAAAATCTTCATTGTGTATTTAATGGCGTGAAGGCCGTCATCTCTGTTTAATGTTTATATAAACACTGCGTATGTTGAAATAACTTACAATGTAATTGAAATCTATAGAACGGTACCCATTATATGTCACAAAATTATGTAGAATAATCAAATATTGGTGTAAAATTGTCCAATCAGATAATATAACCTTACAAGATTGTATTTTAGGTTATACAAATTGGGTTAGCAGGGTTAAAAATATATTAAATGATTATGGTTTTTCAGAAATGTTTTTTAATATCAGTACTGGTTTGATTGATATTAAATCTTTTAATATACATTTTAAACAGCGTGTTATTGACTGCTTTAAACAAGAATGGTTTGGAAATGTAAATGGAAACAGCATCTTAGAAGAATATAAGCATTTTAAGATTAACTTTGTATATGAAAATTATCTTGATTTAGTTCATTATGACCTTAGGTTTCATATTACGAGATTACGTATCTCAGCACACAAATTGAGAATTCAAACCGGAAGATTTGGTGAAAATAGGATACCAAGAAATGAAAGAATTTGTTTATATTGTGAACTACATGATATTGAAGACACATATCATTTTGTTTGTATTTGTTCATGTTATAGTATTTTAAGGGTAAAATATTTAGACAGATATTTTTATGTAAAACCATCAGTTTTCAAATTTCATGCATTGTTAGAAAGTCAAGATAGGAAGACTCTTTTCAACTTAGCGTGTTTTATTAGGGAAGCTTTTAAATGTAGGGAAAATATAAATGTAGTTAGCCAATAGTGTATTATTATTACGTTATCCAGCGTTCATTCTTTTGTTATTTTGAGTATGTTCTTCTACTCTCCTTATACATGTTTTGAAAATTTAAAAAAAAAAAAAAAAAAATTGTACATGCTTATGTCATTATCACGTGAGAACATTATTTGTGTTGTTATTTATATAGACGATGTACTATGTACAAGTCGGAAATAAAAGTATGTTCTATGTTCTATGTTCTATGTTCTATAGAACAACAGCATGTTTGAAACGCATGCCTATTGTTACTTTCGTTACTCGAAACATTATTTTTGTGGCCGTCGATATTTAGTGACACATGATCTGATATTTCCGACAAAAACCTATTTCACATTCACCAAACCATACAACATTAAGCATAAAAAACATATACCAACAAGACTAACGATGAAATGTTTTAAATTTGAATATTCTCAAAGACTTAATTCCACAACAAATGAGGTTAATAACTGAGAACTTGACCTGCACGTTTCCATATATACTTAGATTATCAAACCCAAGAAGATTAAAAGTTTACTTGCTAAGTTTCCTGCGTGTCCAATAACATTAAATTATTTTCGGAAAATGACAATAATCTTGATAGACAAATCTTATCATACGTTTTTGTCCTAAATTTAGAAATCGTGTGGCTTTGCTTTATGTATTGGGAAAATATATATATAGTAGCGATATTCATAGTTTTTTTAAGATATAAATATAAATACAAAACCCCTATAATCATCCATTTTTTATTTATAAAAAGGATAGGTTAAAGGGCGTCCATTTGCAAAATGTACACTATAGGATGTTCGTTTATGTTAGTGTCTTGTAAACGTACATATCCGTCTAGCCGTATTTTCCCGGAGTTGACGAGATACGCTAAAGGAATTGTGGTTTATTACTGATCAGCGTCTTTTCTTTGTTATTGTGTTTTCCAACATATGTGGCCATGTATTGTTTGAAATACTCGTTGTTTATGATGCCATGCTTTCAGTTGTTATCTTATAAAAATGAAAAATTGATTTTAAAAGAGCACAATACAGTTGATCATCATAAGTAGCCCCTTAAAACAATTACTTTATTTAATAAATTAACTTGTATAAATGAGTAAATGTATCTGTTTCCAAACTAAAATGTTTCTTTAGCTGTTTGTTATTAGCAAATGAATTCATGCGAAATGCAGTAAAGGACCAAAACGGTCAATTAAACTCGTTTATGGGTCAAATTATGCGCCCGAAAAGGCATTTTCTTCCGCTAAAAGACTTGTTGTCTTCGAATGAATTTTTCCCTGCACCCTTTCCTTATTTGGACCTCTATTCCTGACCCAAAGGACTACGACTAGATTATAATTTATATGAAGAATGTCTAGACGCTCCTATGCTGACATATCTTTTCAAAGGTTTGACAGTTTTACCTTTGACTTGACTTGACTTTTTGAGTTTACCGTCGCCTCGACAGTATTTCAGTCATATCGCGACGTCCAGCTAATTACAGGTGGAGGAAGACCCCGAATGCACGGAGGCATCCGGGTAGAACCACCGATCTACCGCAAGCCAGCTGGAAGGCTTCCACACATGAAAATCCGAATGACCCTGCCGGGATTCGGAACCCATGCGGTGAGGGGCTGAGTGAGTGCTAAAGTCAGCGACTTTAAACTCTCGGCCACGGAGGCCCCTAGTTTTACCTTTAATGTATAATTGTATGCAGGGACACATCATATAATTCTTACCGCTATAATAAAAAGAAAATGTGTAGTGTTTTTATTTTCCACATGCATATGAGTACTTATGTTGGCGTTCGAACCATTGGCTGTTTTTTTTTTTTTCATCAATTGATTTGTTTTATATATTTAGACATTGGACAGTATTGTTGCGGGGAAAAGGGGGTATTTAAGGGCCATTCATTGATCATATAATTGATATAAATACATTTATGTACATGTATGTTTTGATTGTAATTACCAGTCCTTTTCCTCTCGATCATATCCTGAACGAAATAAATTTGAAGATTTATAGCGTCCAACGCTTTCCTCTATAGACAGCATTCAAGGAACTCATCAGGAACAAACATTCATCAACTTTTGTTGCTTTTTTCAATCTTGCATGCATCATTTTGCATAAGATTTAACTAAGGGCCATTCAACAATTTCTATGTCATCTTTACGTCATTGAAATAGCGCCTTTAGACTTACTAAGTCACAAAATTAAAAGCCTAACACCGTGCGCGATTCAATCAGGCAAATGCAATGGCCGATTATTGGCAGATGCTTAGTTAGACTCTTATTTAACTGTTTGGCCAAAGAAAAACAATTATTCTGCTGATATTACATTATTACATGAGATTACATAACAGCGTCGCTAGTTACCACAAGAGGGTCATTTTATTTTCTGTAATGAAAACTAAGAGGAAATGTCGCTCCTTATTCACGTGTACTGGTGATTTTGTTCTCTGAATCACTACGTGAGGAACGAATGTGAATAACTTGAGATAATGTTCTTCTAATCAGAATAAACCTAAATAAATCAATTTTAATGGGTAACATCGCATGCAAAGCGGAAACTTGTGCCATGCACTCATGCCCTAATGATTCTTTTGTTAGATGTACAGCATTTCCTAACTTTTGCGAAAACATTATTAGTGACGTGCTTTTCGTGAAAACAAAAAACTTTTCACGAACTCAGAACATTCTCCCGAATGTTAGGAAATACTGTACATCTGACAAAAGAATCATTAAGGCCTATCTGTATAGCGTATTTTCTGCTTCGCATGCGTTTTATCCTATCAAAATTGAAGCTTGAATTAAAGAAAAAAAAAAAAAAAAAAAACTTTATTAGTCGCAAACCATGGCTTTTAAACTGTTGATTTCCTAGTGTCAGCTAAACGTTTGTAGCCTGAATTGAACGTTTATGTGTTTTAACCTAAATAAACATCAATCATTCAATCAATCATTTATCTTGAAAGCAACACTTGACCATTGGTAGCGGATAAAAGTATTTGTACTGAATGTGAAGTCAAGTTGATTAGACCGTATCCTTATCATATGGCTCAGCTTGTGATTACTTGTCAGACTGGTGACATGGTAAATGTAACATTCTCTGTTCTTGCCCACTTTGAGCCGTATTTTATATACAACGGTTTCCTATTATTTATTAATGAACCTATTGTTTAATTAAACCTTTCCCTCATATAGACTCATTTTGACGCACTCATTAGGTACCACATAAAGCCTGATCTGCAGAAAGCCAATTTCAAACCTTACCAAATTTAATTGTAAAATCCTCATTACCAGACCACTGAGGAGCAGCGAACAGCATAAAACCTGATCAGCCTGCGAGTTACTCGCAGGCTGATCTGGTTTTATGCTGTTCGCATAGGTCTTTTCATGGTATCCTCTATGGGGGAAAGGGTTAACTTAATTATAAATTTCACCGCGCTGATTCTAGAAAAAGTGAGATTAGCGTAACAGGATTTACTTGACTTGGTATAGGAAAAAATGGTTTGATATGTCAGTGGATATATTGCAGGCACAGTATATCAGAGGTTCTTAATTTGACATTGGTATATTTAGTTAATTAATGACCGTATATTAAACTTAACATTAGTAACACAAAACATGAATGACGTGTATTTATGAGGCCAAATTATGAAGCATTTATATCAAAAATAAGGTGTTTATAAATGACTGTTATTATTTAAGTCTACACCACGGCATTTGAACAGATTTAAAATATCTGAGCGTGCATAATTGTATGTATATCGTATTATTAGACATCATGATACATTCATCATAATTTTCATATACTAGAGATAAATTTAATATGATTTAATCTTGATAAGAACATCGTCATCCGCAGATAAAACAATACAAAAAATAACATGATTTGTTTGTCATTCTGACTTGACTATGCCTATTTGAGTTTACCGTCGCTTCGACAGTATTTCAGTCATATAGCGACGTCCAGCTAATTTCAGGTGGAGGAAGACCCCGAATGCACGGAGGCATCCGGGTAGAACCACCGACCTACCGTTTTTACATTTTCGCATGTAACAATAATAGCTCGGGTTTAATATTTATCATTATTGATATCACGTATGCATGCATTTTGCAATGGAGTGTCCAAACCGGTCGCGGTGGCCGAATGGTTAGAGTGTCCGCCTTTGGAATCGGGAGGTCGTGGATTCGATCCCAGGCCGCAACATACCAAAGCCGTAAAAGATGGTACTGGTATAGCTCCCTTGCATGGCGCTCAGCATATAAGGGTAATTCTAGGACTTGTTGGTTCGGTTGTCGGGATAATGTGACTGGATGTGGTATCATGCCTCATGTTTAAGGCGTGATACTGCAGTGTGGTAGCACTATGTCACAAGAGACAGCGTTTTGGTGTGACGTTAAACTCAATATTAATTCAACTCAATAAATAAACTGCAGCGTCCAAATAAATAGCAGCCTTCATTCCCGTGGTTCAAAAGAAATAGTCAAAGTCTGAGAGCATAAGAATTTTGGCTAGAGTAATTTTAGTTAATAGGATAGGTTCAATCCAGTAAGACAGGCATCAGGCTGAATAAAGGATAATGTAAGCATCTGAGGTTTCATAAATATACATTTTACATATTGTTATTTGTTAATCCATTGTGATCGTTATATCGATTTTTTCTTAGCTTATTTTTTTAGAAATGTTGGTCTAATCATCAGACAATTGCCCAAAGGAAAATCTTACATATATTTATTCATAGTCTCGGCTGCATGGTGTCATAAGGTTAGCTGATTCATGTTATATTTAAGTACATGCATGTTTAGTTGCAGCCGCTCTGTGTACTTTTATTCATATATTGCTCAATCTAGACTTAGCAATAGGGTAAAAGTATTGTCCAGGTTACCGCTAGACCACGTGCGCGCTACACACGTGTCACCCTCCAAGGGCGTGCTTGGGCTTACGCACTTACGCACGTGCGTACAATTGATTTGAAAAATCGAAAATTTAAAAACACATAAAAACGTTATTAAATCGTCTCCTTGTCTTTATAATTAGATACAGAGAAATTTATTTTGAACGAATTGGTTACACATGGATGAGATTGGATGCAAAGACGACTAGGGCAATGTTCAGTAACATCTGCATGAAGGTTTAGATATTAATTGTTTTATTTCTGCCTTGATTCATGAAGAAAGAAAACGTAGCTAGGTATGCGCAACCTGTGTGTAAGCATGAACAGTGTTAAGATATAACTTTTATATTATTAACTAGAAAAACAATTTAAATACTTTATTAGTATATAAAAGATGATAATTTGAACAATATTTTGAAATACACAAGTTCAGAAGATATAATTTACTTTAAAAAAATGTAATTAATTTTATAAGCACTGAACATCTTAATTCAAAAATTTAATTTTAAATCGCTAATTATTGGCTAATGAAATGGCTCATGAAAAGAAAAAATGGCTCCAATTTTTCAAAGTCGGCTCATCCATTGGCTCCATCAAATCATAGCACTGAAGGTACTGGAGAAATGTGTGTCTCAAGTGAAAGAGGGTTTGACGGGCTGCAGCTTAAAAACGCCGTTCGAGACTCTACCAATCTGCTGTGTGACTTAAAACTTATAATTCAGATGCAGATATGATTATAATATTATTGTAAAATAATAATAAATCAAGTTGTTCAGTTGAAAAAATGAATAACAATTTAACAATAATTCTACATTTTTTTTCTCTTTTATCATATTTTGTTATGCACTTCTGAGATTAAACCCACGCGGAGTGATACTGAAGTTGTGGTAGACGGAGTCGTTACCACTGCGTCACTTTGGAGCCTTATTGTAAAGGGATTTATAACACCTATAAAATTATTCTTGAGCTCAGTTCGATTTCGTTGGAAACAAATAAATAACATAATAAGCTCTATATTGAAAATACTGAGTTACGTATTTGCATTTTGTTGAACTTCTGAGGTATATATAACAGTTATTTTCATTAAAAGACTTAAAAAATATAAATCAGGAACCAATATGGTACCCGGTCTAAAGTTATTACATATTGTAAGGACATATTGAGTGTGAATAATTGGAGATAAGAGTACGGCCTCAAGTAAGTGTCTGTACAATGCAGACTTTCCCTAACGTTTGCCGAGTGCGAACTTAACCGGCCTTTTTACCGTTGTACGGTTTAGGTCTCAATTAAAGCAAGATCCTGGTCGCTGGCTCTCGTACATTTAGGTTTCACTTTTTTTGTACGTTTCAAATATTTTTATTTTTATTATTATTTTTTTAAAAATCTGTCTCCAAATCTTTCGCCACTTCATTTGTTTATTCTTCCTTCTTTCTTTAATATCTCATTCTCTCTATCTCATGAGCTATTCCTTTCCCCGCTTTAAAAGTCTCCTCACACGTGTTTTCTTCAGTAAAGCTTTTTTCGACACACGAATAAAGATAGACCAAAGAGGAATAGTTTGAAGAGGTTATAAAATACAATAGTATGGTGGCATATTTCTGCCAGCCACTTATCCATGTTGAAAATTTTCTGAAAAATTGTCACATATTCAGTTAGTATCTGGCAAGTAGCAAATTTTTAAGTTATCTACTTAGGTATCTTAACAGGACTAAACTGTCTGTTAGTGCCCACTATTGCCAATCACATATTCACTTATTTTAACTGAATACCATGCCTTTTTTCAGATAATTATGTGAAAAAAATGCTTGTTATACACATAATTTAACTGACTAACTTGAAAAAAGGCGAGATAGCCAGGTATCTTAAGTGAATATATGGCTGGCAGTAGTGGGCACTAACAGGCAGATTTGTTCTGTTAAGATACCTAAGAGGATAACACGAAAGTTTTCTACTTGTCAGATACTAACTGACTATGTGACATTTTTTTCAGAAAAGTTTCGACATAGCTAAGTGGATGGCAGAAATATGCCACCATACAATAGCTATAAAGAGGAAAAGACTTTGAAAAAGGTGAGTAGTGTAAGAAATGGAGACAGTAAAAAAAAAAGGAATTAAACCTTTCATAGAAAAAACATATAACAAGGAAATTTAAGATAGCAGATAATAATATGAAAGAAAGAAAAAAGGTGAAACCTGTGCATGAGAGCCCACGACCAGGATCATGCTTTAATTGAGACCTAAACCGTACAACGGTAAAGGCCGATTGAGTTCGCACCCGGCGAACGATAGAGTAAGTCTGCATTGTGCAGAAACTTGCTTGGGTCTGACTGCTGTTTCACATAATCCACACTTTATATACCCTACTTGTAATATCTTTCGAACGGGTAGTGAATTTGTTCTATATTTAGATTGATTAGTCTTTTAATGAAAATAATTGTATTTCTTTGAACATTTATCATTTCACTGAAATATGTTATATACAGAGTTATTTTACCTTCCAGAAACTCAACAAAAAACATAAAGCTAACTCAGTGTTTTCAAAATTGAATTTATTTTGGTATTTATAAGTTTCCAACTAAAGGGAGTCGTTTTATTAAATAGACAAAGGACAGTGTTATAGGTGTTCTAAATCGGTTTATAATAGCTCAAAGTGGCGCAGTATGCGTAGCTCCTAGGTGAAAACAAAATATAAAAATCAATATACCAGGCTTGAGTTGGTATTTTATGATAATGTCATAATCATTTCTGCATTTGAATTCTAGGCTTCTATTTTTATCGTTTTGTAAAGAACCCACATTTATTCCATTGAGCTGCATAACTATTTGTACTTTTAACTTGTAAAACGTGGATATACAAGATTCATATCTCATTTAAAGTTGTTTTTTAACTAAATGATTCATCTTTGAAGCAAACGCTAAAAAGTATATATTTGTTTAAAATGAATAACGAAAGATTCAATTTCAATTTCCGAGGCGTAACAATGCTATTGTTTATTATCGCAATGTTTTGGACATGTAAACATATTTCGGGTACTCCAAATATTTTGATATAAGGTTTCACGATGTCAGTATAACTACGCTTAAAGACGATCGCGACAGTTTCGTCTTTCTTTTTCTTCAAACATTTAGAATTTCATGACTCTTTGTTTATTGATAGCATATTATCTGATCTACTTAAATATGAAATAAAAACAGGGGGTCACCAGCAGTAGAAAGAAAAGTATCCGTATACTCTACATAGCAGAAGTTTATGATGAAATAACTAAGTCTGTTTTTTTTTCTTCAAATTAATTACAATTGTTAATGTTGTAAATGTTTTGTCATTATATTGGTGAAACATCAAATGTAATGAAATAAAATGAAATTGGGGTTAAATATTGATACATCTATCATAAATTACACTTAAAATGGTTTAACGCATCTTTATTTTGAAAAACAAAAGTACAAACAAACAGTTTTTGTTTTAAACGTTATTCTCTCTGATGTTTAAACATTTAGATTTTTCTTATTTTTTCAATGAATACTTTTTAGGTACTTATATATAAGATAAAAGCTTAAAAACAATAGGTCACGAGGGTTTTTTCTTATAATGCAAAACGCACCGATAATTGCTCTCAGTCTATATACCGAGGTAGTGATATCCTAATGCATTAACTGGTTAGAATTACTGTACGTTTTTTATCATATTCCATTATGAATTTACAGTCGTTTGTATGTACTAATTACCCTCTAAAATGTTTCTACGGAGTCCCAGGCGCATTTTCCCGGGGGAGGGGGATGACCCCAGACCCATCCTAGCCATGGTGCGTATACCAAATCTGGGTCCAGGCATGCCCCTGCCAAAGTCAATTGACTAGTCTGCTGTTGTGGAAATGAGTACATATTACAGGCCCGACTGTATTGTGGTCCCGTATTGTGACCGTTGCAACGGTGTTTCTTACACATTTGAACAAAATGTGATAGGGATCGATTTTAAAAAAGGGCCATTTGCTTCCATAAGACTCGGTTATACAACATTTACTAATGTACCTGCTTTTAGCGTTCCGATAGCTTGTTTTGATCATTATTCAATCGTTGCAATTTAGACTTGATTTTGTGTGATATTATTGAATTATGATTTATTTCCGGTCAGTTTGTGCGGTCAGATACTACCACCGGATATCGACCAGCGCTGCACAAGGCGCACGTGCAAAACTAATAATTCTTGTCGAAAGACATGGTTTACTACTGTTTATACTTTGGTTAACGGTCACTCTAACAATTACATATATATTGCTTATTAGTTAATTATGTGTTAACATAAAATTAAAAGAATTGAAAAGTATTTTCTCTTTTGGCTGAGTATATGATGCACTTTTCTGATAAAGTATTTGTTCCTGGCTGGAAAAAGTTAACCTTAATCAAGTTATTGTGACAAGAACGGTCGATTGATCACTATTAAACTGCGAAAAAAAAAACGAAACAGTTTAATTCCAAAGAAGTTTCATTGAAGTTTTCAGAAAGAAACAACTTCCTACATTTCGTGAAAGTGTATCACTATAATACCGGATATTAAGATATACAAGCATCTTGGTAGGTATGAAAAACATAGTAGCTGACATATCAGTCTCAAATATACTTACATGTAATGGCATGTACATGCATGTCGTTGCGGGGAGAAAAAAAAAGAAAAAAAAAAGAAAAAGAAAACTTTCATTTTTTTTCTGCCTATTGTTAATGACTTAAAAGTGTAAGTGTCATCTGAAATAATGAGTTTTTTACAAATGAATCTTCCATAACTTTATATCGTTGAAGAAATTGATTTTAGGAGTTAACGCATCTATTTTTATTTTCAGGGGCTTCCGTGGCCGAGAAGATCAAGTCGCTGACTTTAACACTCACTCAGCCCCTCACCGCATTGGTTCGAGGGTTCGATTCCCGTCAGGGTCATTCATTCTCCGTGGCCGAGAAGATCAAGTCGCTGACTTTAACACTTACTCAGTCCCTCACCGCATTGGTTTGAGGGTTCGAGTCCCGTCAGAGTCATTCAGATTTCATGTGAGGAAGCCTTCTAGCTGGCTTACGGTAAGTCGGTGATTCTACCTGGATGCCTCAGTGCATTCGGGGTCTTCCTCCACCTTTAATTAATTGACGTCGCTAGGTGACTGATATACTGTCGCAGCGACGGTAAACTAATTTAAAACAAGTTATCAATCATTCGTTTGTTGTTTGTTTTTGTTTTTTTTTTTTGGGGGGGGGGGGGGTTGCTTATCCCGTCCGACCTCGAGAAATAGCGAGTCCACTGTACTGTCTTACCGAGTTTTTCGCCATCCGATCTTAATACCACGCATCCATAACTGTGTGGTGGACTTTTCAAGCAAGGCTAATACCGCACGCGGTTCTGGCAGGCAAAGTTAAAGTTTTCTAATACTGACAGATGTTTCATAAGAAAACAGATTGAAATGATTGAACAAAGAAATCAAATTGTTGTGTTGAGTTTGCGTGATAATTGCATACGCAAAATGCACTTGACAATAAACCACTACTTATAGTAGCGTTACTTAATTAAACAAGATGGATCCATCTCCACGTTTTCTTGAAAATCCTTGTCTCAAACGGGGTTCGAACCCACAACCTGTAGATCTATAGTCATGTAACACCTTAATAGACAGTGACAGCTTTGTTTGACATTCTTGAAAATTCGCGAATCAACAGTTGACATCCGGTCCAAACAAAACCTTATTCGATTTTCTTTATTATTATCATTTATTTACTTATCTATTTCTTTTGTGTATTTTTAATCTTTTTCTATATAATTAAATACTGACAGTTTCCGTCTGTTTGGTAATTATATTCTATATCACTTTTTTTGTACCCACATGCATAATCTATTCACCGGCTTTCTTAACGAATATTATTACTGATTAAAATATTTAAAAATTATAAATAAAGTGTTTTTATATCATGATACAGTATCTGTAAGGTAGTTTTTTGGGTAAGACTTTCTGTCCATTTTATGACCAAAAAAAAATGCAATCGATTTGTACCGCGTGATCATCATATACATTACTCTAATGAACAAGTAATCGTCCAAATTTATTTCGCAAATGGATAGTAATCTCAGCATCTTGGACATGATAAAGTGTACGAAAAAAGCCGGTAACGAATAAACATCATGTCTGCGAGAACTTTACCCTTCGTCACTTTAAGATTCAAACGTTACTATTTACGGAATCGTTTTATTGTTAAAATATGACGTCAGACGAAGAAATAAATCAATTCATAGGCGACAAAAAACAATTCCGTGACGCTGACCTTAGCTAACCTGTGCGTTTTCGTTCTTCTAAGTAAGACTAAGTCGCCAAACGCTGTACGTTTCCAAAAGTTCAACGTTGACAAATGATGTCAAATGATAGGAAACGTCAGAAAAAAATATATGTGCCCAGTGTTTTTTTTGTTTTTTTTAGATTCTTTTTTACAAACTGCAGCTTTCTTATAGGGAAAATAAGCGTTATAATAAAAAAGGGAAAAAAAGATAATTAAAATGTTTAATTACCTAATAATAGGTGGTATATGTCATAGAGAGTTTCAAAACAACATTAAAATTATAAAAGTAACACAATTTTCATAAAAAAAAATATATATATATTATTTTTGTTAAGGAACGAAAAGCTATTTTATTGGGAATAAGGTGTTATTTTAGGGGAAATGTCAGTTTTTGGCTAGGGAAAACTACCTGTAACAGGTGGTTAATTTACCCTCAAAAATCACTACCGCCGATTGTTGAACATCTCTCTCGCGAACGTAATTTTGAGAACGTCTGGGTTTATCTCAAAAACATTTCAAGCGCTTGTAAGAGCTGGTACAAACGTTCATAATGGGAACCCGCCTTAAGACAAATATATTTTTGTAATCATTAATTTACATTAAGATAAATATATTTTGTTTAAAGATCCGAAATGACATATAACAATTGTAAAATCTATGTCTTTAATAAAAATATATATAAATTTATAAAATTAATAGAATAATGACTTAATTTTAAAAAAGATCTATAGTTATTGAGTATCAAATGAAAATTGTATTTTGCTACAAATTACTGAAAATATTGAATCAGAAAACTTTATTTTGCTCAAATATCATATCTAGATTGTCCCAACCCCGTGGCAGAATTAATATGTTAGTATTAATAAAACAGCACTAACAATGGTAATAACACTTGTAGTCTATGGATTTATTTATCTTTCATTGTTGTTAACAGTTGTTGTTGATTGTAATAATGATCGATGAAACCTTCCCCGATTTGAATTCTGCAAGGTCCGACAAATAGCAAAACCTTTGACATCTCATCAGGATTTTTAAAAATAAATGTCACGTGACATATTGCTTTTTTACACTAAATTAGTCTGCAATAATATTTACATTTATCTGTAAAGCTATTTCAAAACATATTTACATATGTCAATGTCGTCTGAAGATCGGTCTGTGAAAATATGACAGTGATTGATTTATCGTGTTGAGCATAAGAAATACTATTTTAGGAAATACTAGCAGAAGGTATCCAACTCCTGTATGTTTGATATATAACTTTGTATTTGTTTTCTCGTCAGCAAGTATTTCTTTCCTGATATGAGAATATAATTTTAACAAGAGATGTCTGAACAGAGCATGCGCTCTCCTGGCATGACCAAAAAAGATAAGAAAAACATTACTTCATTGAACATACGAGACATAATCAAATAGGATATCTATTGTTTCAGGAATCCAAGCTATAGCAATCGGAAGCAATTGTCACATTAAAGGTCACTGCTACCCTGGCCATTGACCAAGCGGCCCTAATAAACAGGGACCATCTACTAGTCATCAGCCAACACAAGGTTTTGGGATCTAGGCTCATACATTTTCAAGTTATCGATCGGAAACGATTTTCACTTTCAAAAGGGGTCATGGTGAGAGTATATATATACAAATGTAAATAAAAAGACGGCAGTTTGTAAAGGTATTCTTGGTGAAAGTCAAATGTTCATCATTTTTCTAATTCTTCGATTGATTCTATCATTTGTATTCTTTCTTAGGGTGTGTAATAATCTCTTTACACTTCAAATAATAACATTTCCCTTAAACAACAGTGGAGATGAAAATTAAAATGTTCGAAACGTAACTAAAGATTGATTTCTGCAGAGAAGGCAGTGGGATTTTCAACATTAGTACCATCTTGAAGAGACGAGTTCTGTACAATCGATGTATACAACGAATAAAATAAAGTTTTAGAATAATTAGTACATTGAAAATCTCATTTTGAAAAGAAGAATCTCTTTTCAAATTAAAACTTTTTATGTATCCTCTCGACTGGCATTTTTTATTAATATTGCTTCTGGAAAGTTCAAGAAATCTCGTTTGGTACTTGTTTCGGTTTCGTGCAAAAGTCAAAAGAGTGTTTACGGTTAGATATATTGTAATCTTAAAAGATAAATGATTAACCGCTCATCAACTTTAAAAGAACGTCAACCGAGGCACGTTTTAATATTGCAAAGTTACTGTAAACCAAAAAAAATTTCCCAAAGGTTTTTAATTTCATGCAAAAATAATGAAAAACTTCGAAATGGATCCCTGAGAAAATCAAATTACCGAACACTATATGTCAGAAAGGTTCTAGCAACAATATTTCAATATGTGAATCTTGAGTAGAAAAACGAAACGTCTGAGACTCCGAACATAGTTTTATAAGTTGATCTATAATGATATATTTCAAACATTATGCCTTACCATCCGCCGGTTCATGACAGAAAATAGAGTCAAATATACACGACTTTTAAAATTGAATAAAAAAATCAACGGGTGTTGTATGGAGAGTAGGGTCATCTGCAGCCATGGGTTTCCGACGATGATGCAGCACCAATTTGACTACAAAAAGAAGAAACTGTGTATTGTGCAAAATTTTGGAGAGCGAAACTAGGCTAAGTGCTAATATAAATATATGCACTTAGCATAGTTTCGCTCTCACCCCTCGATATGGATTATAAATAATTTGCATTAATAATAAATCATGCCATTATTTGCTACTTTAGTTGCAAAATACAGGTGCACTCCGTGGTTATAGTCGTTGATTTGTTCCGCTTAGCTCCTCGTCCCTGCGGGTTTGATTCCCAGTAACTCTGATTTTTCATGTGAGGAAGTCATCCAGCAGGCATGTGGTAGGTCATTGATTTACAGGGGTTCCTCTGTACACACGGCTTCTCTCTACAAATGTCTTTAACTGAACGCTACTATATGAATGAAACACAATTCCTGCACAACGGAAACAAGCAAAATATATACACCCGTATAATGTTAAGTCTATATTGACATAGATTTTCAACACAAAAATATCATATCGTTTTCTATGAAAAGGCTTATTTTTGCGGATTTTGTTGTTGTTCTTTATAATACGGTTTCAATTACCTAAGAACGAATGCCAAGTAAATGTTGTTGTTGTATTGGGGTTTACCGTCGCTGCGATAGTATTTCAATCATATAGCGACGTCCAGCTAATTACAGGTGGAGGAAGACCCCGAGTACACAGAGGTACCCGGGTAGAACAACCGACCTACCGCAAGCCAGCTGGAAGGCTTCCTCACATGAAAAATCCGAAGTCCCTACCGGGATTCGAACCCACAGCGGTGAGGGGCTGACAGATTTGTAGTCCACGACTGTAACCGCTCGGCCACGGCAGCCCCCGCCAAGTAAATAAGGCAAACTAGTTTCACTATGGCTTTCTTTCAGTTTCTGTTATCAAGAGGTAATTTATCTGCCTGACAAAGTACATTGTGAAATGATATCTTAAAATGAGACTTGAGATATGAGGTTTTCGTGAAATTATACAAAGGTTCACTGTGGTGATCTTCCTTTTAAATTCCTCCAAGAGTAAGTAAAATGGAAGGTAACCACTGTCAGAAGAGAAAGGAGCGCCAATTATCTAGTTCAACAAAATTGTAGGGAATTTTCAGAAACATAAATGATTTCGCATTGATCTCTATGCTTAAGTGGAAAAAAGAAATGTCTTACATATTTCGAATTTCAAGGTGCTTTACATATCGTGCAACCTTCCTATAAATAAAAAAAAAGAAAAGTTCATTCGAATATGATTTTTGGAAGAATTTAAAAAGGCGAAAATGTGCGAATTAAGAAAATGTTCTCCTACTATATGTTGAGGAACAATAAAACTTGATTCCTAACGGAATCAGGATGATGCCATTATATGTTGTTGTTTTACATACTGTAAAATCTTTAATGTTCTCTGGCATTAAATACCATGGTATCTAATAATAGCAAATTTTGTTGGTTCAAATATTCGTGGATTTATTTTTCAGAAACATAAGGTCTACCAAATTAACATTTACGTTGGAATTAATGTTCGTGGAATCTGATAATGTCGTCCTCGAAATCAACAAAACAGAGTTTAATTTTTTAAATTAATTAAGCAAATTATTATTTTGATTTAATTGCGAAACTGTATTCAACATCGAGTTATTCTTATATAAATTTAAATAAAAAAAAAATGTTACAACAATTCACTGTTTAAATCAGTGTGTGTCTTTGCAACTGCCGAACACAAAGAATATAAACCAGTGCAGTTTTGTATATTGCGGCCGGGGATTTAAGCAACAGGTATGGTATATTATTTCATACAATTCAATTCGTTTTCGGTGATATTCTACTCGTATAATGTTTTTTTTTGTTGCTCAGCTTGTATATCTAAAAGTATCGTATCCTCGTCATCCAAATATTGAAAACACATAACTGGTATATTCCAAATTAACTCCAACTTAATATGCAAACTTAATATACAAACTTATAGATGAGAGACCATATATGGTCAATGAGATGTATCTTAGTAGAAATGGAAACATGACATCATTCAAACAGAACATGAGAACTAAACGAGTTTACCACCAACCACCATTTGAGTTATATACTTAAAAAAGAACTGTAAGTACTTGCAAGACAAATTTATTTTCCCAAAATTACGCATTATCAATATTGAAAATATGTCGTCTATTTGAATGCAATGAATTATTAATCATGCAAAATCAATTTTCGCGTCTAATATACGGTAAAATATTGTGTGTATAATTTATCGAACCAAATATCAAGTTCACTATTCTAACATCAGGAAGATAAATGACGTGTAAGTTAAACGTAGTTGTGTTTAATTTGACTGTATCAACATCAACATCAAAAATACATATATCTGTTGTTGTTTTTTGTCTACAGATTGGTCCTTGGAGATTTGGAAGTGTATTTAGTAATAAAGTGTAGCACAGAGGCAGATCTTGTGTATGAGTTATTCACTTCCAAACAGCTGCGTAGCAGGGCCATTGTTTTCTAGACTTGTTTTTTATTTTTATTTTTTCAGGCTTTATGGAATGAGTATATACATGCACTTCATGTATGTTCAAATAATTTTTGAAAAGTTTCTTAGCATTTTTCTTACGATAATTCAGCTATAAAAGCTATGAAAAACGCATTTCTTACAATATTAAACAATATTTCACTTTCATGTATCACTTTTGCGGTTAAATAATCAATTTTACCATATACTACGCTTCCGTGGTTAAACAAATCTGTTTTGCCGAAAATAAGGTCAATGTAATATAATGATGCTATGAAACGATCCCCGAACGTTTATATACAATACGCGATATATATTTAAATAGTTCAAGTTCAATAGTTCAAGCATGGTTTCCGAGAAGAATCAAATTATTCAAAAACATTAATT
>CM037778.1:41964262-42001439 GCA_021229015.1 Solen grandis | reverse complement strand
GAAAAAAAAAGAATAATGATTTCATTCGTTGATACGAATGATAGGACTTTCTGCTAAAATTGAAAAATATTAAGATTAATTCCGTAAGAAAGAATAAATTTTAAATTTTCTACCCTTTACTTATTTTTTTTTTTTTCGTATGGACTTCTTTTAGCTTTGACGTCACATGACGAGATAAGGTGCTGAAAATTCTTTTGTTCAAAAGCGCATACTTTACTGTCGTACCTCTGAAATTTTCATTATTCTGAACAACTGGCATCATGTCAAAATCATTGCTCTAAAATGAAAATTAAAGAAGTATGCTTATGACGTCACATGACGTCATAAAACGTAAAGACTCAAATTATATGTAGAAATTCTGCAGAACTGTAAAACTGTGTAAGTTTCAACTTTCCATCTCATCCTGAAGCTCTTTAATTACTAAAATGAAATTTTCGGTCCTATGTTCGAATCTTATTTCAGCTACAGAACTTCGGTCTTTCGAAATTAATGTTAGCTGACAGGATATGCCACCTTAGTTTCAAGATGTACCATCTGTGAAAATTTGAAGAAAATCCGACCATAAATGGCGGCGTAGACCCGTGAACACTTTTTTCCATTTTTAACTGTGACGTCCATGACGTCATAGGGTGCTGTAAGTGCATTTGTTCAAAAGCGCAAAATGTTGCTTATAACTCTGAAATTTTCATAATTCTGAACAACTGGCATCATGTCGATATTATTGCACTAAATGAAAATTAATAAGTATGCTTATGACGTCACATGACGTATATGACGTTACGATCAAAATATATGTAGAAATTCTGCAGAACTGCAAATGTGTAAGTTTCAGCTTTCTATCTCATCCTGAAGCTCTTTAATCCTAAAATGAAATTTTCGGTCCTATGTTCGAATCTTATTTCAACCACAGAACTTCGGTCTTCCGGAATTTCGGTTAGCTAACAGGATATGCACACTTTAGTTTCAAGATGTACCATCTGTGAAAATTTGAAGAAAATCGACCATAAATGACGGCTGTAGAGCGCGAACACATTTTTCACTATTTTTAGCTGTGACGTCATGTGATGTCATAGGGTTCTGAAGATGCTTTGTTCAATAGCGCATCCTTTACTGTCATAACTCTGAAATTTTCATTATTCTGAACAACTGACGTCATGTCGAAATCATTGCCCTAAAATGAAAATTAAGAGTATGCCTATGACGTCACATGACGTCATATGACGTCACGACTCAAAATATATATAGAAATTCTGCAGAACTGCAAACTGTGTAAGATTCAACTTTTATCTCATCCTGAATCTCTTTAATACTAAAATGAAATTTTTGGTCCTATGTTTGAATCTTATTTCAGCCACAGAACTTCGGTCTTTCGGAATTTCGGTTAGCTGACAGGATATGCACACCTTTGATTCATGATGTACCATCTGTGAAAATTTGAAGAAATCCGACCACAAATGACGGCTGTAGAGCGCGAACACCATTTTTCACTATTTTTAGCTGTGACGTCATGTGGACGTCATATGGTGCTGAAATCATTGAAATCAAAATTTCCCTCACGTGACTAATACGCCATAAAGATTTCATGTCCTAGGACTATTGCAACATATAAAAATAAGCGTTTAGTTAGGAAGAAGAAAAGAATAATAATAATAACTAGATGTCAATCGTCTAAACGAATGATAGGACTTTCTGCACCTGTGTTAATGCAAAAAGCAGGAGATAGAAGTTTATGTAATGACTCACCTCTGGTAGTATTTCATGTTATGCTGAACAATTGAATTGTATTCCGCGAAAAATAAGCATTTCGTTACGAAGAAAAAAAATAAGTAGCAGTAGTAGTAGTATGCGTATGACGTCATATGACGTCACGACTCAAAATATATGTAAAAATTTTTGCAGAACTGAAAACTGTGTAAGTTTCAACTTTCTATCTCATCCCGAAGTTCTTTAACCCTAAAATGAAATTTTTGGTCCTATGTTCGAATCTTACTTCAGCCACAAAAACTTCGGTTTTTCGGAATGAAGGTTAGCTGAAAAACATTCACACCTTAGTTTCAAGATGTACCATCTGTAAAAATTTGAAGAAAATCTGATCATAAATAGTGGCTGTAGAGCGCTAACACATTTTTTCACTTTTTTAGCTCTGACTGTCACGTGACTTTCATAGGGTGCTGAAAATGCTGTTGCTCAAAAGCGTATATTTACTGCAATAACTCTGAAATTTTCATTATTCTGAACAACTGGCATCATGTCGAAATCATTGCCCAAATTAAAAATAAGTGGTATGCTTATGACGTCCTCTGACGTCACGATTCAAAATATTTGTAGAATGCTGCAGAACTGCAAACTGTGTAAGTTTCAACTTTCTATCTCATCCTGAAGTTCTTTAATCCTAAATGAAATATTCGGTCCTATTTTGGGGAATCTTATTTCACCCACAGAACTTCGGTTTTTCGGAATTTCGGTTAGCTGACAGGATATGCACACCTTAGTTTCAAGATGTACCATCTGTGAAAATTTGAAGAAAAAATCCGACCATAAATGACGGCTGTAGAGCGCTAACACCATTTTTCACTATTTTTAGCTGTGACGTCATGTGACGTCATAGGGTGCTGAAAATCATTGAAATCAAAATTTCCTCACGTGACTAATAAGCTATAAAAATTTCATCGTCCTAGGACTATTGCAAATATAAAAATAAGCGTTTAGTTAGGAAGAAGAAAAGAATAACTAGATTTCATTCGTTGATACGAATGATAGGACTTTCTGCTAAAATTGAAAAATATTAAGATTAATTCCGTAAGAAAGAATAAATTTTAAATTTTCTACCCTTTATTATTTTTTTTTTTTTCGTATGGATTCTTTTAGCTTTGACGTCCATGACGGATAAGGTGTGAAAAATTCTTTTGTTCAAAGCGATACTTTACTGTGACCTCGAAATTTTTATTCTGAAAACTGGCATCATGTCGAATCATTGCTCTAAATGAAAATTAAGAAGTAGTTATGAGTCACATGACGCATTAAACGTAAAGACTCAAATTATATGTAGAATTCTGCAGACAGAAAATTGTAAGTTTCAACTTTCCATCTCCCTGAAGCTCTTTAATATAAAATAAAATTTTTTTGGTCCTTGTTCGAATCTTATTTCAGTACAGAATTGGGTTTCTTTCGAAATTAAGTTAGTGCAGGTTGACACCTTAGTTTCAAGATGTACCACTGTGAAAATTTGAAGAAAATCCGACCAAAAATGGCGGCTGTAGAGGGAACACTTTTTATATTTTTAACTGGACGTACATGACGTCATGGGTGCGTAATGATTTGTTCAAAAGGTTGTTGCTTATAACTCTGAAATTTTCATATTTGAACAAAGGCATCAGTCGATATTATTGCACAAATGAAAAAATTAAATAAGTATGTTATGACTCACATGACGTCAATGACGTTCGCTAAAATATATGTAGAAATTCTGAGAATGCAAAACTGGAAGTTTCAGTTTCTATCTTTCCTGAAGCTCTTTAATCTAAATGAAATTTTGGTCCCCATGTTGAAATTTTTTCAACCCAGAATTGGTTTCCGGAATTTCGGTTAGCTAAAGGATATGCACACTTTAGTTTCAAAGTACCATCTGTGAAAATTTGAAGAAAATCCGACATAAATGACGGCTGTAGAGGCGAACACCATTTTTCACTATTTTTAGCTGTGCTTATGTGATGTCATGGGTTCTGAAGATGCTTTTGTTCAATGGCTCCTTTACTGTCATAATCTGAAATTTTCATTTTTGAACACTGAGTCATGTCGAAACATTGCCCTAAAATGAAAATTTAAGAAGTATGCCTATGCGTCACATGAGTCATAGACGTCACGACTCAAAATATATATAGAAATTCTGCGAACGCAAATGTGTAAGTTCAATTTTTATTCATCCTGAATTCTTTAATACTAAAAGAAATTTTTGGTTTTCCCATGTTCGAATCTTATTTAGCACAGAAACTTCGGTCTTTCGGAATTTGGGTTAGTGACAGGATATGACCCTTTGTTCATGATGTCCATCTGTGAAAATTTGAAAAATCGCCATAATGAGGCTGTAGAGCGCGAAACCATTTTTCACTATTTTAGCTGAGTCTGGATCATTGGTGTGAAAATCATTGAAATCAAATTCTCCGTGGGAATAATACGCCATAAAGATTTCTCGTCCTAGGCTTTGAAATATAAAAAAAGCGTTTTGTTAGGAAGAAGAAAAGAATAAAATAATAACTAGGTCATTGCCTAAACGAATGATGGACTTTCTAACCTGTGTTTAATGAAAAAAGAGGAGATAGAAGTTTATGTAAGACTACCTCTGGTAGTATTTCTGTTATGCTGAACAATTGACATTGTTTCCGCGAAAAATAAGCATTTCGTTACGAAGAAAAAAAAATAAGTGCAGTGTAGTAGTATGGTATGCGTCTATGACGTCACGACTCAAAATATATGTAGAAAATTAGCAGAACTGCAAATGTGTAAGTTTCAACTTTCATCTCATCCCGAAGTTCTTTAAAACCCCTAAATGAAATTTTTGGCCTTGTTCGAATTTACTTAGCCCAAAAACTTCGGTTTTCGGAATGAGGTTAGCTAAAAACATTCACCACCTTAGTTTCAAGATGTACCATTGTAAAAATTTGAAGAAAATTGATCTAAATAGTGGCTGTAGAGCGCAACCCATTTTTCACTTTTTTAGCTTGACGTACGTGACGTTGGGTGCTGAAAAATGTGTTGCTCAAAAGCGATACTTTCGCAATAACTCTGAAATTTTCATTTTCTGAACAGCTGGCATTGTCGAATCATTGCCCAAATTAAAAATAAGTGGTAGCTTATGAGTCCTTGACGTCCGATTAAAAATTTGTTAGAAATGTGAGAATAAAACTGATAAAGTTTCAACTTTTATTCTCATCCTGAAGTTTTTAATCCTAAATGAAATATTCGGTCCTTGTTGGAATTTATTTCAGCCAGAACTTCGGCTTTCGGAATTTCGGTTGCTGACGGATATGCCCACCTTAGTTTCAAGTGTCCATCTGTGAAAATTTGAAGAAAACCGATATAAAATGGACGGCTGTAGACGCTAAACCCATTTTTCACTATTTTTAGGTGCGTCATGTGACGTCATAGGGGCTGACAATCACTGAAATCAAAATTTCCTCCGGAAATAACCCATAAAAATTTCATGTCCTAGGAATATTGCAAATATTAATAAGGTTTTGTTAGGAAGAAGTAAAGATAATTTTAATAAAAAAAATGACGTCAGTGACTTTCTGAATTTATTTTCACTAATTGTTAAAGACACCAGAGACTACTAATGATAAATTTTACTTTCTATCTCAAATAGGAAGTTTTTTAAGATTTAAAAATTGACGTCTTGGTTTCGAATCTTGGATCCGAAGATGCTTGGATTTTCGAATTTGAAAAACCGGCACGGTAACACAATAAGAACGTAATATACAATTCGTGAAATTTGGAAATCGGCCCATTTAAATGGTTGGGTGTACAAACTTTGGAGTCAATTTCAAATGTGATGTCAATGACGTCATGGCTTTGAAAATCATTGAAATCGAAATTTCGCATCTGGCATGCGGCAATAATTTTTCATTGGCCCTTCGAAAAATTTCAAGATATAGAAATAATTTGTTGTTTAGAAATTATTATCATATAATGACGTCACGTGAAGTCATTGAATTTATTTTCACAAAATGTTTAAAACTCCAGAGACTTATATGACCCATATTTCTTTTCATCTCAAATGGAGATTTTATGTTTGAAAATTTACGACTTGGTTCGAATTTGGAATCGCTATAGCACCTTGGACTTTTCGAATTTTGAAAAAAACGGACCACCGGGTGCACAACTAGAACTTAATATCACATTCTGTGAAAATTTGTGAAAAAACGGTTTTTAAACAGTGGTGTGACGGTACAAACTTTTGTTGATATTTCCAGTGTGACGTCATATGAGTTAGGCTATGAATTCATAGAAATCAAAATTTCAACCGTTTGAAGCATGGTCTTTAAATTTTATTGCCTTTCGACAATTTCAAATATAGAAATTTTTGTTTAATATTTAAATTCATTATCATATAATGACGTCACTGGTCATATGACATATTTTTCACAAAATGTTTAAAATTCTGGACCTATATATGTAAATTCAACTTTCTTCTTAAAGGACAATTTTATAAGCTTTTAAAAATTTACGACCTTGGTTCGAAATCTTGGGGTTGCTATAGAAACCATGACTTTTCGAATTTTGAAAAACGGCACCGGGATGCACAACTAGAATTAATAAACACAATCTGTAAAATTTGATGAAATGGTTCCAAAAAAATGCTGTGACCGCGTCAAATTTTGTAGCTATTTCAAAGTGACGTCATATGGTCTAGGCTATGAAAATATGAAATCAAAATTTCCTCAGGACTAAAAGTCATAAAAAATTTTCGTCCTAGGAGTATTGAACTAGAAAAATAAGCGTTTGTTAGGAAGAAAAAAGAATAATAAGAAGAAGAAGAAGAAGAGAAGAAGAACTAGATGTCATTGTTTAAACGAATGATGGACTTTCTGCAACTTGCTTTATATAGAATATATATAGAATGACATAATAGTAATTGTCCAAATTGCAAAACTTTCTATCTCTTATTTCTATATAAAATAGCACAAATGGAAACATTCTGGGGAAATTTTTTAAATTAAAAGTCCGCCCAATCTTGACATGTAGTTTACATACAAATTTTTAATGTCTATGAATGAAAGAAAATGAACAGTGTTCAAATGTTGTTTTAACTTTCACCCTAGAATTTCTCACTCCAGCTCAGTTGTAACCTTGTTTAATTTTAGCCTCATTAGGAAGAAGTTTGAATATTTGTAAGGTTATCCTTTGACACCTGTAAGTAGTTTAAAAGTATTTAGCGATTTTGGCGGTTGGGCTTCGTAGTTTTTTCCATAAATTCCTGGAATTTCGAACTATGGGGTATTTTGAAAGGTAACATCCAGCCTACAAACTGATGCAATATGAATATCGTTAGATAACAATGGGTTTTTTAGATGGTCTAAATGTGGGGCTGGTGTGAATTTTTCAAGGCTTGCAAAAATGTCGCTAGTACAAGTGTTGCAAATCGGATTTTTGTCTTGTGCCGTTGTACAGTATTAACTTCAATGTTATTTTGGAAACAGTCAAACATTCGACAAAAAAAAACAACAACAAAAAAAAATCAAGATATAGCCCATCAATTGCATTTGTTT
The DNA here is from genome assembly GCA_021229015.1 of Solen grandis. NCBI lineage: Eukaryota > Metazoa > Mollusca > Bivalvia > Adapedonta > Solenidae > Solen > Solen grandis. The sequence continues at coordinate 41,994,174 of CM037778.1, read as the reverse complement.
TTTTTTTTTTTTTTTTTTTTTTTAAGTCGTTGCGCGTTTTAAGTTGGTGACCCCTGCGCGGATTTTCCTTTTTTTTGATGTGATTTGAAATATCTTATTTTATGAACTTTTTAATGAAGTCCAATTTCAATAAACTTGGTACCGTTAGAAAAGTCTTAAAAAACTGCTACATTTATATTCATTTGTATAAACTTATCTTCAGTCGTTTCTGAGTATTGACTGTTTAACCTCAAGAAAACAGCATATTATGCAAATTGCTTATTTCATTAGTTTGTTTGCTTATAATTTGTTTGCGTAAAAAATTTTAATAAACTAATATTTTTGGAAAAAGTAATTTTCAGCTATAATTTTATTCATAATATATTTACAAAAATCGATATTAATTGAGATAGGCTACATTTATGAGTGGGGTGAAAAAAAAAATTTTCACGTGACTATAACCATTAAAATTTCTCGTCTAGGCTATTGAAACAATTAAAATAAGGTTTAGTTGGGAAAAAGAAAGAATAATAATAATAAAAAAATGACGCACGTGACTTTCATAGGAGTTTATTTTCAAATTGTTAAGACTCCCGAGGATTCTAACTGACAAATTTCAACTTTCTATCCAAATGGACGTTTTATAAGATTTAAAAAATTGGTCCTTAGTTCGAACTTGGTCCGCCATAGATACTTGGACTTTTGATTTTGAAAAAAGGAACCGGTATCACAATAAGAAACGTAATAACAAATTCTGGAAATTTGAGAACCTCGGCCTCATTAATATGGTTTGGGGACGTGTACACACTTTGTATCAAATTTAAATGGAGTCTTTGACGTTAGGTTCTGAAAATTTATTGAAATCGAAATTTCAGTGCTGAATCATTTGTCATTAAAATTTTCATTGCCCTTCGACAATTTAAATTATAGAAATACTTTGTTAATTTAGAAATACTTATCATATAATGACGTCACGTGCGTATATGAATTTATTTTCACAAAAATTTAAGACTTTAGGACCTATATATGACCAAATACAATTTTCTATCTCAAATGGACCGTTTTTATAAGCATTTAAAAATTTAGACCTTGGTTCGAATCTTGAATCGTATGAAATGGACTTTTGCATTTGAAAAAGGACAACGGATGCAAAACTGAATTTAAAACACATTCTGTGAAAATTTGTGAAAAATGGGCCCCCTTAATAATGGCTTGGGCCGTGTAAAACTTTCGTAGTCAATTTCAAATGTGACGTATAGACGTCATAGGCTTCTGAAAGTCTTTGAAATCGAAAAAATTTCAGTATCTGAAGATGCGTCATTAATTTTTCATTGCCCTTGAAAAATTTCAAGATATAGAAAAATCTTGTTGAATTAGAAATTCTTTAATAAATGCGCACGCGACGTATATGACATTTATTTTCACAAAATGTTCAAGACTTCAGGACCTATATATGGACCCAATATCATCTTTCTATTTAAATAGGAACGTTTTAAAGAATTTGAAATTTCCCACCTTGGTTCAATCTTGGAACGCTTAAACCTTGGACTTTTCGAATTTGAAAACGGCCCGGGGCACAACTAGAACTTAATTTTACACATTCTGTGAAAATTTGATGAAAATCGGTTCATAAAAAATGGCGTGACCGCGTACAATCTTTTGTTGATTTTCCCAGGTGACGTATATGGTCATAGGCATAGAAAATATGAAATCAAAATTTCAGCGATTGAAGCAGTGTTTTAAATTTTCATTGTTTCGCAAATTTCAACATATGAAAAAATTTTGTTAATTTTAGAAATACATTTATTAATGACGTCCGTGCGTCATTGCATAATTTTCAAAAATGTTTTTAAAAATTCTAGGACCTATTATGATAAATATCAACTTTCTTTCTTAAATGGAAGTTTTAAAGCATTTAAAAATTACGACCTTGGTTCGAATTTGGATTGTATAGAACTTGGACTTTTGAATTTTGAAAAACGGACACCAGGTGCACACTAGAACTTAATAACACAATCTGTGAAAATTTGATGAAAATGGTTCACAAACAAGGTGTAGGCGCGTACAAACTTTTGTAGCAATTTCAAATAAGAGTCATATGACGTCAAGGCATATGAAAATATGAATCAAAATTTCCTCCCGGGCTAATAAGTATAAAAATTTCATCGTCCTAGGAGTATTGAACATAGAAAAATAAGGTTTAGTTAGGAAGAAAAAAAGAATATAACTAGTGTATTCGTCAAAACGAATGAAGGACTTTCTGAACCTGTGTTTATCAAAAAGCAGGAGAATTGATTTTATGGAATGACTATCTTGATAGTATTTCATGTTATGCTGAAAAATTGAATTGTTTCGCGAAAAATAAGCGTTTAGTTACGAAGAAAAAAAAATAAAAGCAGTAGTAGTAGTATGCTTGACGCATATGAGTAGACTAAAATAATGTGAAATTTGCGAACTGCAAACTGTTTAAGTTTCAACTTTCTATTATCCCGAGTTCTTTAACCTAAAATGAAATTTTTGGTCCTTTGTTCGAATTTATTTCAGCCACAATACTTCGGTTTTTCGGATTAGGTTTAGCGACAAAATTTCACCCTTAGTTTAAGTGACCTTGTAAAAATTTGAAGAAAATCTGTCTAAAGGCGGCGTAGAGCGCAAACACCATTTTCCTATTTTTAGTCTGAGTAGTGAGCATAGGGTGCTGAAAATGTGTTGCTCAAAAACGCATTCGTTATGCAATAACTTGAAATTTTCATTATTTGAACAAATGGGATCATGTCGAAATCATTGCCCCAAATTAAAAATAAGTGGTATGCTTTGGTCCTCGACGTCACGATTCAAAATATTTGTAGAAATGCTGCAGAAACTGCAAACTGTGTAAGTTTCAACTTTCATATTCATCCTGAAGCTCTTTAACTCTAAAATGAAATTTTTGGTCCTATGTTCGATATTACTTCAGCCACAGAACTTCGGTTTTTTCGGAATTTCGGTAAGCTGGCAGGATATGTACACCTTAGTTTCAAAAGGTGTACCATCTGTGAAAATTTAGAAAAATCCGACCATAAATGGCCGTTGTAGAGCGCGAACACCATTTTTCAATATATTTAGGTCTGACGTCACATGACGTCATTAGGGTGTGAAGTGCTTTTGTTCAAAAGCGCATACTTTACTGTCATAAGTCTAAAATTTTCATTATTGAAACAACTGGCATCATGTTGAAATCATTGCCCTAAAATGAAAATTAAGAAGTATGCTTATGACGTCACCTGACGACATTTGACGTCACGACTCAAAATATATGTAGAAATTTTGCAGAACGCAAACTGTGTAAGTTTAACTTTCTATCTCATCCTGAAGCTCTTTTATGCTAAATTGAAATTTTCGGTCCTTGTTCGAATCTTATTTCAGCCACGAACTTCGGTCTTTCGGAATTCTGTCAGCTGACAGGATATGCACACCTTAGTTTCAAGATGTACCATCTGTGAAAATTTAAGAAAATCGACCATAAATGGCGGCTGTAGAACGTGAACACCATTTTTCACTATTTTTAGCTCTGACGTCATATGACGACATAGGGTGCTGAGATGCTTTTGTTCAAAAGGCATACTTTACTGTCATAACTCTGAATTTTTCATTATTTTGAACAACTTGCATCAGTCGAAATCATTGCCTAAAATGAAAATTAAGAAGTATGCTTATGGACGTCACATGACGTCTATGATGTCACGACTCAAATTTATTTAGAAATTCTGCAAAACTGCAAACTGTGTAATTTTTCAACTTTTTTATCTCATCTGAAGCTCTTTAATCCTAAAATGAAATTTTCGGTCCTATGTTCGAATCTTATTTCAGCCACAGAACTTCGGTCTTTCGGAATTTCGGTTAGCTTAAGGATATACATATCTTAGTTTCAAGATATACCATCTGTGAAAATTTGAAGAAAATTCGACCATAAATGCGGCTGTAGAGCGTGAACACCATTTTTCACTATTTTTAGCTCTGACGTCACATGACGTCATAGGGTGCTGATGATGCTTTTTTTCAAAAGCGCATCTATTTCTGTCATAACTCTGAAATTTTCATTATTCTGAACAACTGGCATCATGTCAAAATCATTGCCCAAATTAAAATTAAGATGTATGCTTATGACGTCACATGACGTCATATGACGTCACGACTCAAAAATATATTAAGAAATTCTGCAGAACTACAAGCCTGTGTAAGTTTCAACTTTCTATTTCATCCTGAAGCTCTTTAATCTAAAATGAAATTTTCGGTCCTATGTTCGAATCTTATTTAAGCCACAGAACTTCGGTCTTTCGGAATTTCGGTTAGCTGAAAGGATATACACATCTTAGTTTCAAGATATACCTTCTGTGAAAAATTTGAGAAATCTTCTACCATAAATGGCGGCTGTATAGCGTGTACAGCATTTTTCACTATTTTAAGCTTGACGTCACATGACGTCATAGGGTGCTGAAGATGCTTTTTTTCAAATAGCGCATCATTTCTGTCATAACTCTGAAATTTTCATTATTCTGAACAACTGGCATCATGTCGAAAATCATTGCCTTTAAATGAAAATTCAGATGTATGTTATGACGTCACATGACGTCATATGACGTCACGATCAAAATATATTAAGAATTCTGAAGAACTGCAAACTGTGTAATTTCAACTTTCCATCTCATCAGCAGCTCTTTTAAATATAAATGAATTTCGGTCCTATGTTCGAATCTTTTTCAGCCACAGAAATTCGGTTTTCGGAATTTCGGTTAGCTGACAGGATATGTACACCTTAGTTTCAAGATGTACCATTTGAGAAAATTTTAAGAAAATCCGACCATAAATGACGGCTGTAGAGCGCGAACACCATTTTTCACTATTTTTAGCTGTGACGTTATGTGACGTCATAGCGTGCTGACAATCATTGAAATAAAATTTCCTCACGTGACTAATAACCCATAAAAATTTCATCGTCCTAGGACTATTGCAACATATTAAAATAAGCGTTTTGTTAGGAAGAAGAAAAGAATAATAATGATAAAAAATGACGTCACGTGACGTCATATGACGTTTATTTTCACATAATTGTTAAGACTCCAGAGACCTACTAACTGACAAAATTTCAACTTTCTATCTCAAATAGGACAGTTTTTATAAGCATTTAAAAATTGACGTCCTTGGTTCGAATCTTGGATCCCATAGATGCTTGGACTTTTCGAATTTTGAAAAAACGGACACGGTATACACAATAAGAACGTAATATACACATTCTGTGAAATTTTATGAAATCGGCCCATTAATAATGGCTCTGGACCGTGTACAAACTTTCGTAGTCAATTTCAAATGTGACGTCATATGACGTCATAGGCTTCTGAAAATTATTGAAATCGAAATTTCAGTGTCTGAATCATTTGTCATTAAATTTTCATTGCCCTTCGACAATTCAATATATAGAAATACTCTTGTTAATATTAGAAATACATTATCATATAATGACGTCACGTGACGTCATATGACATTTATTTTCACAAAATGTTTAAGACTCTTAGGGACCTATATACTGACCAAATATCACTTTTCTATCTCAAAAAGGACCGATTTTATAAGCATTTAAAAATTTACGACCTTGGTTCGAATCTTGGAATCGCTATAGAACCATGGACTTTTCGCATTTTGAAAAACGGACAACGAGATGCACAACTAGAACTTAATATACACATTCTGTGAAAATTTGATGAAAATCGGCCCATTAATAATGGCTCTGGACCGTGTACAAACTTTCGTAGTCAATTTCAAATGTGACGTAATATGACGTCATAGGCTTCTGAAAATCTTTGAAATCGAAATTACAGCATCTGAAGCATGCGGCATTAATTTTTCATTGCCCTTCATAAATTTCAAGATATAGAAATAATCTTGTTAGAATTAGAAATTCATTATCATATAATGACGTCACGTGACGTCATATGACATTTATTTTCACAAAATGTTTAAGACTCCCAGAGACCTATATACTGACCCAATATCATCTTTCTATCTCAAATAGGACCGATTTTATAAGAATTTGAAAATTTACGACCTTGGTTCGAATCTTGGAATCGCTATAGAACCTTGGACTTTTCGAATTTTGAAAAACGGACACCGGGATGCACAACTAGAACTTAATATACACATTCTGTGAAAATTTGATGAAAATCGGTTCATAAACAATGGCTGTAGACCGCGTACAAACTTTTGTTGCATATTTCCAGTGTGACGTCATATGACGTCATAGGCATATGAAAATCATAGAAATCAAAATTTCAGCGTTTGAAGCATGTGTCTTTAAATTTTCATTGCCTTTCGACAATTTCAACATATAGAAATATTCTTGTTAATATTAGAAATACATTATCATATAATGACGTCACGTGACGTCATATGACAAATATTTTCACAAAATTTTTAAAACTTCTAGAGACCTATATACTGACTAAATATCAACTTTCTTTCTTAAATAGGACAGATTTTATAAGCATTTAAAAATTTACGACCTTGGTTCGAATCTTGGATTCGCTATAGAACCATAGACTTTTCGAATTTTGAAAAACGGACACCGGGATGCACAACTAGAACTTAATATACACAATCTGTGAAAATTTGATGAAAATCAGTTCACAAACAATGGCTGTAGACCGCGTACAAACTTTTGTAGCATATTTCAAATGTGACGTCATAGGCATATGAAAATCATAGAAATCAAAATTTCCTGACGTGGCTAATAAGTCATAAAAATTTCATCGTCCTAGGAGTATTGCAACATAGAAAAATAAGCGTTTAGTTAGGAAGAAAAAAAGAATAATAATAATAAAAAGTCCAAAAAACAGTACAAACCCAATAGGACTTTCTGCTTTAGGCAGAAAGTCCTAATAAACATAACAAACCCAAAAGGTCTTTCTGCTTGAGGCAGAAAGCCCTAATAAACAGTACAAACCCAATAGGACTTTCTGCTTTAGGCAGAAAGTCCTAATTAAACGAATGATAGGACTTTCTGCAACATCTGCTTTATATAGTATATATAGAAGATGACATAATAGATAATCTGTCCAAATTGCAACTTTCTATCTCCTCTATTTCTATATAAAATAGCACAAATAGAACACATTCTGTGAATTTTAATAAAAGTCCGCCCATATCTTGCACATGTAGTTTACATACAAAATTTATACTATGTCATATGACATGAAAGAAAAATGAAACAGTGTTCAAATGTAAGTTTCTAACTTTCATCACACATAGAATTTCATCACTCCAGCTCAGTTGTAACCTTGTTTAATTTTAGCCTCAGTAGGAAGAAGTATTGAATATGTGTATAGTGCTATATCCTTTCGACACCTGTAACGTAGTTAAACGTATTTAGCGATTTTGGCGTGTTTGGGCTTCCGTAGTTTTGCCATAAATTCCTGGAATTTCGAACTATGGTGATATTTTTTAAAGGTAACATCCCAGCCTACAAACTGATGCAATATGAATATCGTTAGCATAACAATGCAGTTTTTAGATGGTCTAAAATGTGGGGCTGCGTGTGAATTTTTCAGGGCTTGCAAACTGCTCGCTAGCTACATAGTGTTGCAAATACGGATTTTTGTCTTGTGCCGTTGTACATGTATTAACTTCAATGCTTATTTTGGAAACAGTCAACATTCGACAAAAAAAAAAACCCAACAAAATCAAGATATAGCCCATCAATTGCATTTTTTTTTTTTTTTCGTTGCGCAAGTATTTAAGCTTGGTGACCCCTGCGCGTGACCTTTTCCATATTTTTATGATGCATTATTATGAAATATCTTATTTTCCATGTAACTTTCTTATATGAAGTCCAATTTCAATAAACTTGGTACCGTTAGAAAGCTCTTAAAACATGCTACATTTTATACGCATAATGTATAAACTTATCTTCAGTCGTTTCTGAGATATTGACTGTTAAACCTCAAGAAAACAGCATATTATCAGCAAAATTAGCTTCATTTCATTTAGTTTTTTTGCTTATAACTTTGTATTGCGTAAACCAATTTTAATAAACTAAATATCTTTGGAAACGTCAATTATTCAGCTATAATTCTTATTCATACATATATTTACAAAAATCGATCTTTATTGAGATATGGCTACATATATGCAGTAGGGGTGAAATCAAAATTTCCTCACGTGCCTAATAACCCATAAAAATTTCATCGTCCTAGGACTATTGCAACATATTAAAATAAGCGTTTGGTTAGGAAGAAGAAAAGAATAATAATAATAAACAAATGACGTCACGTGACGTCATATGACGTTTATTTTCACATAATTGTTAAGACACCCAGAGACCTACTAACTGACAAAATTTCAACTTTCTATCTCAAATAGGACAGTTTTTATAATCATTTAAATATTGACGTCATTGGTTCGAATCTTGGATCCGCCATATATGCTTGGACTTTTCGAATTTTGAAAAACGGACTACGGTATACACAATAAGAACGTAATATACACATTCTGTGAAAATTTGATGAGAATCGGCCCATTAATAATGGCTCTGGACCGTGTACAAACTTTTTTAGTCAATTTCAAATGTGACGTCATATGACGGCATAGGCTTCGGAAAACCATTGAAATCGAAATTTCAGCGTCTGAATCATTTGTCATTAAATTTTCATTGCCCTTCGACAATTTCAACATATAGAAATACTCTTGTTAATATTAGAAATACATTATCATATAATGACGTCACGTAACGTCATATGACGTTTATTTTCACAAAATCTTTAAGACTCTTAGAGACCTATATACTGACCAAATATCACTTTTCTATCTCAAATAGGACCGATTTTATAAGCATTTAAAATTTTACGACCTCGGTTCGAATCTTGAATTCGCTATAGAACCATGGACTTTTCGGATTTTGAAAAACGGACACCGAGACGCACAACAAGAACTAAATATACACATTCTGTGAAAGTTTGATGAAAATCGGCCCATTATTAATGGCTCTGGACCGTGTACAAACTTTCGTAGTCAATTTCAAATGTGACGTCATATGACGTCATAGGCTTCTGAAAATCACTGAAATCGAACTTTCAGCATCTGAAGCATGCGGCATAAAATTTTCATTGCCCTTCAAAAATTTCAACATATAGAAATAATCTTGTTAGAATTAGGAATTCATTATCATATAATGACGTCACGTGACGTCATATGACATTTATTTTCACAAAATGTTCAAGACTCCCAGAGACCTATATACTGACCTAATATCATCTTTCTATCTCAAATAGGACCGATTTTATAAGAATTTGAAAATTTACGACCTTGGTTCGAATCTTGGAATCGATATAGAACCTTGGACTTTTCGAATTTTGAAAAACGGACACCGGGATGCACAACTAGAACTTAATGTACACAATCTGTGAAAATTTGATGAAAATCGGTGTACAAACAATGGCTGTAGACCGCGTACAAACTTGTGTAGCATATTTCAAATGTGACGTCATATGACGTCATAGGCATATGAAAATCATTGAAATCAAAATTTCAGCGTTTGAAGCATGTGTCTTTAAATTTTCATTGCCCTTCGACAATTTCAACATATAGAAATATTCTTGTTAATATTAGAAATACATTATCATATAATGACGTCACGTGACGTCATATGACATTTATTTTCACAAAATGTTTAAAACTTCTAGAGACCTATATACTGAATAAATATCAACTTTCTTTCTTAAATAGGACAGATTTTATAAGCATTTAAAAAATTACGACCTTGGTTCGAATCTTGGATTCGCTATAGAACCATGGACTTTTCGAATTTTGAAAAACGGACACCGGGATGCACAACTAGAGCGTAACATACATATTCTGTGAAATTTTGATGAAAATCGGTCCAGAAATAATGGCTGTAGACCGCGTACAAACTTTTTCACCTGACGTCAAATCTGACGTTATATGACGTCATATGAATATGAAATTCATTGCATCCAAAAGCTCATGGTTTGAAATATATGCCATAAAATTTTCATTGTTCTGGGCCATTGGCAACACATCAAAATAAACACAAATACAAGAGGAAGAAAAAAAGAATAAGAATAATAAAAAAACAGAACAAACCCAATAGGACTTTCTGCTTGAGGCAGAAAGCCCTAATAATAAGAAGAAGAAGAATAAACAGTACAAACCCAATAGGACTTTCTGCTTTAGGCAGAAAGTCCTAATAAACAGTACAAACCCAATAGGACTTTCTGCTTTAGGCAGAAAGTCCTAATAAACAACAAACCCAATAGGCTTTCTGCTTAGGCAGAAAGCCTAATAATAACTAGATGTCATTCGTTTAAACGAATGATAGGACTTTCTGCAACATCTGCTTCAAATGTAAGTTTCTAACTTTCATCACACATAGAATTTCATTACTCCAGCTCAGTTGTAACCTTGTTTAATTTTAGCCTCATTAGGAAGAAGTATTGAATATTTGTATAGTGCTATATCCTTTCGACACCTGTAACGTAGTTAATCGTATTTAGCGATTTTGGCGTGTTTGGGCTTCCGTAGTTTTGCCATAAATTCCTGGAATTTCGAACTATGGTGATATTTTGAAAGGTAACATCCCAGCCTACAAACTGATGCAATATGAATATCGTTAGCATAACAATGGTCTAAAATGTGGGGCTGCGTGTGAATTTTTCAAGGCTTGCAAACTGCTCGCTAGCTACATAGTGTTGCAAATACGGATTTTTGTCTTGTGCCGTTGTACATGTATTAACTTCAATACTTATTTTGGAAACAGTCAACATTCGACAAAAAAACAACAACAACAACAACAACAACAAAAAATCAAGATATAGCCCATCAATTGCAATTTGATATTTTTTTTTTTTTTTTTTTTAAGTCGTTGCGCAAGTATTTAAGCTTGGTGACCCCTGCGCGTGACCTTTTCCATATTTTTATGATGCATGATTATGAAATATCTTATTTTCCATGTAACTTTCTTATATGAAGTCCAATTTCAATAAACTTGGTACCGTTAGAAAGCTCTTAAAACATGCTACATTTTATACGCATAATGTATAAATTTATCTTTTTGAGATATTGACTGTTAAACCTCAAGAAAACAGCATATTATCAGCAAAATTAGCTTCATTTCATTTAGTTTTCTTGCTTTTAACTTTGTATTGCGTAAACCAATTTTAATAAACTAAATATTTTTGGAAACGTCAATTATTCAGCTATAATTCTTATTCATACATATATTTACAAAAATCGATATTTATTGAGATATGGCTACATATATGCAGTAGGGGTGACATCAAAATTTCCTCACGTGCCTAATAACCCATAAAAATTTCATCGTCCTAGGACTATTGCAACATATTAAAATAAGCGTTTAGTTAGGAAGAAGAAAAGAATAATAATAACAAACAAATGACGTCACGTGACGTCATATGACGTTTATTTTCACATAATTGTTAAGACACCCAGAGACCTACTAACTGACAAAATTTCAACTTTCTATCTCAAATAGGACAGTTTTTATAAGCATTTAAATATTTACGTTATTGGTTCGAATCTTGGATCCGCCATATATGCTTGGACTTTTCGAATTTTGAAAAACGGACACCGGTATACACAATAAGAACGTAATATACACATTCTGTGAAAATGTGATGAAAATCGACCCATTAATAATGGCTCTGGACCGTGTACAAACTTTTGTAGTCATTTCAAATGTGACGTTATATGATGTCATAGGCTTCTGAAAATCATTGAAATCGAAATTTCAGCATCTGATTCATTTGTCATGAAATTTTCATTGACCTTCGATAATTTCAACATATAGAAATACTCATGTTAATATTAGAAATACATCTTCATTTATAGACGTCACGTGACGTCATATGACATTTATTTTCACAAATGTTTAAGACTTCCAGAGACCTATATACTGACCAAATATCACTTTTCTATCTCAAATAGGACCGATTTTATAAGCATTTAAAATTTTACGACCTTGGTTCGAATCTTGAATTCGCTATAGAACCATGGACTTTTCGAATTTTGAAAACCGGACACCGGTATACACAATAAGAACTTAATATACACATTCTGTGAAAATTTGATGAAAATCGGTTCATTAATAATGGCTCTGGACCGTGTACAAACTTTCTTAGTCAATTTCAAATGTGACGTCATATGACGTCATAGACTTCTGAAAATCATTGAAATCGAAATTTCAGCATCTGAAGCATGCGGCATTAAATTTTCATTGCCTTTCGAAAATTTCAATATATAGAAATAATCTTGTTAGAATTAGAAATTCATTATCATATAATGACATCACGTGACGTCATATGACATTTATTTTCACAAAATGTTTAAGACTCCCAGAGACCTATATACTGACCCAATATCATCTTTCTATCTCAAATAGGACCGATTTTATAAGAATTTGAAAATTTACGACCTTGGTTCGAATCTTGGAATCGCTATAGAACCTTGGACTTTTCGTATTTTGAAAAACGGACACCGGGATGCACAACTAGAACCTAATATACACATTCTGTGAAAATTTGATGAAAATCGGTTCATTAATAATGGCTCTGGACCGCGTACAAACTTTCGTAGTCAATTTCAAATGTGACGTCATATGACGTCATAGGCTTCTGAAAATCATTGAAATCGAAATTTCAGCATCTGAAGCATGCGGCATTAATTTTTCATTGCCTTTCGAAAATTTCAAGATATAGAAATAATCTTGTTAGTATTAGAAATTCATTATCATATAATGACGTCACGTGACGTCGTATGACATTTATTTTCACAAAATGTTTAAAACTCCCAGAGACCTATATACTGACCCAATATCATCTTTTTATCTCAAATAGGACCGATTTTATAAGAATTTGAAAATTTACGACCTTGGTTCGAATCTTGGAATCGCTATAGCACCTTGGACTTTTCGAATTTTGGAAAACGGACACCGGGATGCACAACTAGATCTTAATATACACATTCTGTGAAAATTTGATGAAAATCGGTTCATAAACAGTGGCTGTAGACAGCGTACAAACTTTTGTTGTATATTTCCAGTGTGACGTCATATGACGTCATAGGCATATGTATATCATAGAAATCAAAATTTCAGCCGTTTGAAGCATGTGTCTTTAAATTTTCATTGCCTTTCGACAATTTCAACATATAGAAATATTCTTGTTAATATTAGAAATACATTATCATATAATGACGTCACGTGACGTCATATGACAAATATTTTCACAAAATGTTTAAAATTCCTGATAAATATCAACTTTCTATCTTAAATAGGACATATTTTATAAGCATTTTAAAAATTTACGACCTTGGTTCGAATCTTGGATTCGCTATAGATCCATGGACTTTTCGAATTTTGAAAAACGGACACCGGGATGCACAACTAGAACTTAATATACACAATCTGTAAAAATTTGATGCAAATCGGTTCACAAACAATGGCTGTAGACCGCGTACAAACTTTTGTAGCATATTTCAAATGTGACGTCATATGACGTCATAGGCATATGAAAATCATAGAAATCAAAATTTCCTCACGTGACTAATAAGTCATAAAAATTTCATCGTCCTAGGAGTATTGCAACATAGAAAAATAAGCGTTTAGTTAGGAAGAAAAAAAGAATAATAAGAAGAAGAAGAAGAATAAACAGTACAAATCCAATAGGACTTTCTGCTTTAGGCAGAAAGTCCTAATAATAAACATAACAAACCCAATAGGACTTTCTGCTTTAGGCAGAAAGTCCTAATAAAAAAACAGTACAAACCCAATATGACTTTCTGCCTGTAGGCAGAAAGTCCTAATAAAAAACAGTACAAACCCAAAAGGACTTTCTGCCGAAAGGGCAGAAAGTCCTAATAAAAAACAGTACAAACCCAATAGGACTTTCTGCTTTAGGCAGAAAGTCCTAATAAAAAACATAACAAGCCCAATAGGTCTTTCTGCTTGAGGCAGAAAGCCCTAATTAAAGAATTATTTATATTCATGAGAATTCATTCGTTCCATTCTTGGGAAAAATACACTTTCTTGTACTTTCTTTGTTCTGAATTGACTTACTTTTTAGTACAATTATCCTCTCTCTCTCTATCGATGTTTCTGCTTGTATATTTCTGCTTGTGTTTTGTACAACGAAATTTGCTTGTGACAAGAAAAAATTAAAATTATTAATTATAATTTAAACGCTCCGTTATCTGTTAGTAAATACACATATGTACATATAGCGGGAACCGTAGGAATTACAACATATTATCATCATTCTTGCTCTGAATATGTTTAATGCAACAGGAAAAATATGTCCATGATTTGTGTGTGTGTGTGTGTGCTTTTTTTATACATAAAAGAATACGTTAATTATGACGTTTGTTTTGACAGAAATCAGTATATAAAATATTTAACAATGTATCATATAATATATGTATAACATAAATGTAGATTTAATTCTTTATTCATACTTAAGACACCATATACGACTTTTTAATCTATGTGTTAAGTTAATCGTTATATTACATCATATGCTTTGGTTACAATTTTTTCCCAACACATGTAAATGTCGTTTGCTTTTCTCAATATAAAATCATCTATTTCGTATAAAAATATACTTTTCTAGCTGATGTGAAAGTATATGCATGTTATTCATGGCGTTTGTTGTGTCGTGACAACATTCAGTTTATGTATGGTTACAAAATCGTATAATGAATTCTCTTTGATTTCGCAAGTTTTCTTGCAAATATAACTTTTAATAAACCGGTGGCGAAATAATACTATAGAGTAACGTATATTCCAATTAAAGTCTTACCGCAGTTGTATAGGGTGCGATATGAAAATTCCTGAAAGTGCGCTTAAAGCATGAAATTTTATAATGACATTTACACACAGTATTGATTATAACCTTCTTCGTGAATTGGTAAGTTTCCGAGTTAATATGACCAGTAGAAACCCGGGTGGCGCGATGATACTACGGGGTAGCGTATAGTCTCACGGGCGTCGTATAGGGTGCGATATGAAAACTTCTTAAATTGCGCTAAAAGAATGAAACTTTGAAATGACATTTACACACAATCTAGTATTCTTTTTGATTTGGCAAATATTTATGTTGATATGACTTTTAATAACCCAGGTGGCGTGATCATACCATAGAGTAGCGTATATTCCACTTAAGAGTCTTACTAGCGTCGTATAGGGTGCGATATGAAAAATCCTTAAAGTTTTCTAAAAGAATAAAATTTTGAAATGAAATTTACACACATTTTACGATATAGACTTCTCTATGAATTAGAAAGATTTCTTATAAATATGACCATTAATAACACGAGTGGCACGATGATAATATAGAGTAGCGGATATTCCAATTTACCGGCGTCGTATAGGGTGCGATATGAAAAAATTGCGCTAAAAGAATGAAATTTTGAAATGAAAGTTACACACATTGTTCGAGTAGTCTCATTGATTTGGCAAGTATTTATGTTAATATGACCAGTAGAAACCCATGTGGCGCGGTGAACCAAAAGGTAACTGTATATTCCAATTAGAGTCTAACCGGCCTCCGGGTGTGATATGAAAAATGCAGTACAAGAATAAAATTTTGAAATGATATTTACACACATTTTAGGATATAGTCTTCTCTATTAATTGGTAAGATTTTTTTTATAAATATGACCATTAATAACCCGGGTGGCGCGATGATACTGGTGTAGTGAATATTCCTATTTGAGTCTGACCGCCGTTGTATAGGATTGGATTAAAAAAAAAAAATAAAGTGCGGTAAAAGATAAAATTTTGAAATGACATTTACAGATGTTTAAGGTCAAAGTGTTTTGCTATGAATTGGTAGTATTTCTTATTATGACCAGTAAAAACCCAGGTGGCGCGGTAATATTATAGAGAAGCGTATATTCCTATTTGAGTCTGACCGCCGTGGTATAGGTGGGGATTTTTAAAAATAATTAAAATGCATAAAACATTGTAAATTTGAAATGAAATTTACACATGTTTTAGTTCATAGTCTTTTCTATGAATGGGTAAGATTTCATATAAATATGAGCAGTAAAAACCCGGTGGAGCGGTGATACTAGGGTAGCATATATTCCTATTGAGTCTGACCGCCGTGGTATAGGTGGTGATTCTAACAAATAATTAAGTGTGCTAAAGGATAAAAATATTGAAATGACATTTACACATGTTTTAAGTCATAGCCTTTTCTATGAATTGGTAAGATTTCCTATAAATATGACCAGTAAAATCCCGGGTGGCTCGATGATACTGGAGTAGTGAATATTCTGACCGCCGTGCTATATATATATGGATTAAATAATAATTAAAGTGCATAAAAAAAGTTGAAATTATACTTTTTTCACACATTTTAGGATATAGTCTTCTCTATGTTTTGGCAAATTTCAATATTGATATGACCAATAGAAACCCAGATGTCGCAGTGTTTCTATAGTAGCTAATATTCATACTCGAGTCTGACCGCCGTGTTATAGGGTGGTATTTAAAAAAAAAAGTGCGCTTAAGAATAAAATATTGAAATGACATTTACACACATTTTAGGATATAGTTTTCTCTATGTTTTGGCAAATTTTCATATTGATATGACCAAAAGAAACCCGGGTGGCGCGATGATACTGGAGTAGTAAAAACTCGGGTGGCGCGATGGTACTATAAAGTAGCGTATTTTCCTATTTGAGTCTGACCGCCGTAGTATAGGTGGTAATTTTAAAAACAATTTAAATGAATTTAACACATATAATGTTATAGTTTTTTTTTTTTTTTTTTTCTTTTTTAAAATAAACCGGTAGGCACGAACATAATAGATCCGGATTTGGTATCCGCATTATAGCACCGTACCAAGCTTTACAGGTGCGAGATCCACGAGATCGTGGAAAACAGGAAAAACGGTAATATGCAAACATAAAATTTTCGAATGAAATTTGCACAAATGTTGTAAAATGTAATTTAAAAGCAACTTGTGAACTTTCATACAAATACGACTTGAATAACACGGGTGGCGTCTTCAAACCCCGGACGGCGTCAAGTCCCCTACCGGTGAGATCTTGAAGTGAGTTTTGAAAATGGATTTAAACATAATATATATATATATATATATATATATATATATATATATATATATAAAATTGTATTTGGTATATTGGATAAGAACAACTTTGGGAGACATTTTTATATATAAGAAATAAAACCTCACAACTATGCATTATATGCATTCTTTCACTAAATAGGCCTTGTTAAGTGTTATTAAACTTATATCCTTATAGATTCGGTCAAAAATACATGTCATAAAAAATATACATTTTTTCGCTGTCGCCTAAAGGTAAAGCACTGGTTGTTCATGAAAAAGTGCAACGTTTGGGAGACTGTAGCCGAAAGATTGCAATGCGTGTGTATTTATATATATTACATATAATTACATTTTGCAATGTGTCAGTAAGACATATAGTGCAACTGTCCAATTAATAAAGGCTTGTTTGTCCTGTACCGATGTTTACACCGGAGGGGACTTTAGGTTTGCCTTTCGTCTGTCTCGCTATCTGTCTGTCCGTCCGTCCGTACGTCCGGATGTCCGGAAATCTGGATCCCGCGGTAACTTAAAAACCGTTCAGGATAATATTATGAAACGTTGTATATGATTAAACACGCCTCTTTGTTTGTTTTTTTCTCGGACCAAAATTCTGGTTGCTATGTTAACAGAAAAATATGCACCTCACCGGTAGGAGACTCGTGTGTTGCATACAACACCAGTTGCTTGTTTAACGGGGTTCGGAATATGGGTTTATGAAGTCGGCATCGGACTAAACTCCATAATTTAATTATCAGGTTTTCAATGAGAATAATATAACAATACGTTAGACATGCAGAATTCAAAGTTGCATTATAGTAAAAACTTCCATCATTCATAGTCCGATGTCAAAACCCTGCACTTCGAACATTGTTTAACATGTCTATTAGTAACATAGTCGATAGAGCGGTATGGTTGTCTCCTGGGAGACTGAGGCTCGCATCTCGGTCCGAAGAAATGCTACTACTAGTAAACCAAGGAAAAACGCACCAGTTCACACCTAATTCTAATGTACAGGTATAGTAAACAAGAGGGCCAAGATGGCCCTTGGTCGCTCACCTGAGAAAGATGATTGCTTAAGAAATAAAGATGCTTGAGTGTAAAAGTGAAATCTGGCTTTTTTTTATGGTGAAATGGGCATAACTCCTACATTTACGAGTCAATATCAGTTATAATTGAACCCGATTGTGAGATTATGGGCATAAACATTGTCTTAAAGTTTAAAAATGATTGTTAAAAAAATGAAGTTGGTAGAGAATAAACAAAGTGAAATCTTGCATTTTTTGTATTAAAAGGGGCATAACAATTTTTAAAAATTAAATGATTGTAAAAATTAAGAGTAAACAAAGTGAAATTGCTTTTTTTATTAAAAGGGGCATAACTCCTGACCTATTGACATCTCAGCCATAATAAACTTATCGAGACTTATGGTATAACATTGTCATAAAGTTTGAAGATGATTGCTCAAAAGATGAAGATGCTAGAGTGTAAACAAAGTGAAATATGGTATTTTTTTAATATTAAAAGGGGCATAACTTCTGAACTAATTGATGGATCTCAGCATTAATCAAACTCAATCGAGACCTTATGGTCATTAACATTGTTATAAAGTTTGAAGATGATTGCTCAAAAGATGAAGATGCTAGAGTGTAACCAACGTGAAATCTGGCATTTTTTTTATATTAAAAGGGGCTTAACTCCTGACATAATCAACTGATCTCAGTCATAATCAAACTCAATCGAGACATTATGGTCATAAGCATTGCCATAAAGTTTGAAGATGATTGCTCAAAAGATGAAGATGCTAGAGTGTAAACAAAGTGAAATATGGCATTTTTTTAATATTAAAAGGGGCATAACTCCTGACCTAATTGATGAATCTCAGCCATAATCGAACTCAATCGAGACCTTATGGTCATAAGCATTGCCATAAAGTTTGAAGAGGATTGCTCAAAAGATGAAGATGCTATAGTGTAAACAACTTGAAATATGGCATTTTTTGAATATTAAAAGGGGCATAACTCCTGACCTAATGGTACGATATAAAAGTGAAATCTGGCTTTTTTTTATGGTGAAATGGGCATAACTCCTAAATTTACGAGTCAATATCAGTTATAATTGAACCCGATTGTGAGATTATGGGCATAAACATTGTCTTAAAGTTTAAAAATGATTGTTAAAAAAATGAAGTTGGTAGAGAATAAACAAAGTGAAATCTTGCATTTTTTGTATTAAAAGGGGCATAACTCCTGACCTAAATGACCCATCTCAGCCACAATTGAACTCAATCGAGACCTTATGGTCATTAACATTGTAATAAAGTTTGAAGATGATTGCTCAAAAGATGAAGATGCTAGAGTGTAACAAGTGAAATTGGTTTTTTTAATATTAAAAGGGGCTAACTCTGAATAATATGATCTCAGCATAATCAAACTCAATCGAGACTTATGGTCATACATTGATAAAGTTTGAAGATGATTGCTCAAAAGATGAAGATGCTAGAGTGTAAACAAAGTGAAATATGGCATTTTTTTAATATTAAAAGGGGCATAACTCCTGACCTAATTGATGAATCTCAGCATAATCAACTCAATCGAGACTTATGGTCATAAGCATTGCCATAAAGTTTGAAGAGATTGCTCAAAAGATGAAGATGCTAAGAAAGGTTTTTTAATATTAAAAGGGGCATAACTCCTGACCTAATGGAATATCAGCCATAATCGAACTTGGCCGTGATTTTATGGTTATAAACATTGATATAAAGTTTAAAGATAATTGCTCATGAAATGAAGATGCTAGAGTGCAAACAATGTGAAATCTGGCTTTTTTGAATTTTAAAAGGGACATAACTCCTGACCTAATGTTCCGATATCAGCCATAATCGAACTTGGCCGAGATTTTATGGTTATAAACATTGTTTTAAAGTTTGAAGATAATTGCTCATAAAATGAAGATGCTAGAGTGCAAACGAACAAATTGTGGACGACGGACGACGGACGGACGGACGGACATTCATCGATCCTAAAAGCTCATCCTGAGCACACGTGCTCATGTGAGCTAAAAAAGGTGTAAAATAAAGGAAACTAATTATATCAATCACTCCAATAAGAAGTTCATTTTGTGTGTGAGTGTTAATATTCATAATATCATATATATATTTAGACAAAACCAACCTTTGGGTTACATCGTTACGACCTTTCGGCGACACATGTCGCCCAAAGGTTGGATTCGTCTAAGTGTATATGTATTATGAATATTAACAATCACACATATACACATATGTCTTTCATATTCGAGTATTTAGGAACGTATTTCACAACAGAGGAGCCATACCTTTGTTATCTTTAATTCATAATATACCCCAATTTGGTCTACAGGACCACAGTTGTAGACTTGAGAGTATAAATATTTGTTGGGGGATGCACATGTACAATTTAATCAGGCTTACTCCAGTTAATGTTAAAGAGTGTAAAATAAAGGAAACTAATGTTAATCACTCTAATACGAAGTACGTTTTGTGTATAGGTGAGTGTTAATATCCATAATATCACATATATATTTACCGCCCCCGGTGGCCTATTGGTTAGAGCGTCCGCCACGGAAACGGGAGGTCGTGGGTTCGATCCCCGGCCGCGACATACCAAAGTCGTAAAAAATGGTACTGATATAGCTCCCTTGCTTGGCGCTCAGCATATAAGGGTAGTTGCAGGACTGGTTGGCCCGGTGTTAGGATAATGTGACTGGGTATAATATCATGCCACATGTCTACGGCGTGATAATGCAGTGAGGAAGCACTATATCTGTCTCAAGTACACATCATCACCAAATAACTGAAATACTGTCGGTGGGACGTTAAATCCAACAAACAAACTACGTCTACTACCAAAATTAGCTGGCTGTTATGTTTATGACTTATATCTAGAAAATACTTAGTCCAAGATCATGCCTTCTTTTCAAATCCAATATGAAATTAAAAACAATATGAACAGTGATAGATAAACATATGTATATTCACATTTTTACAATGACATTGAAATATGACAATGCAGCAGTTTGATAATAAAACCCCCATCCAACTGCTATTGTTTTAATGAAATAACCATTGACCATTTAATGCCAGATGATAATAACAAAATCTTAATGAACGTGTGTTAAGATAGCATTCTTACGGCACCTTGTTTTTTAATATTTTAATTAGTGGTGGAAATTAGTATTATTACGAAATTGAAGATCAAGAGGCTAGGGTCGCATCATTATTTTATAGCTCATTTTGTATATCAAAAACCCTCATTTCTAGTCCCCCTCCTTTTTTTTTTTTTTTTTTTTTTTGTGCTTTTACTGGTTCAGTTTTTTTAAAGTTTTTTTTTTCCAAAGGAATATATATAAGGCAATAAGTGACTTGCATCACCTTCACCGACAAGTACGAAAACCAATAGGCGCGAACGTCATTTATAGGGACCATCTTAAAATGCAGCTGTCTTAAGACAGATACTTTTAAACTTTCCGAAATAACGCGCTCTAGAGTTAACTAGAGCGCACCCACCCGTCATGGGCCAGGGTACCGGACAAATCGGTGGGGCATGAGGTAATCTTACATGACAACAATAACTGTCCCTAATCTAAGGATTTTAGCTTACGTGAGTTTAATTGAAGAAAAGAACAGGGCAGATGCATGATTAGAATAATTCTTTAAATTTAATTATACTTAAGAAAGAAAAAGAGAGGGGGGGGGGGGGGGGGTAGATAACTGGTCCGATATGACAAAGTGCGGCATGAGAAAACATATGTGTAATTGTTTATGTCAAAAGCAACAGAACGAATGACTGAGTAAACAAAATAACCATTAACTTTTTACAGTTTTATTTCTCAGAGGTTGTAATTATACCTTATGCTTTCATTGCAATATATCCAACTTAAAACTGCAAAGTTGACTTATACAACCAGTGGAACTATTTTCAACACGAAAGTATGGATAAAAGGCGGTAATATGATTGTAAGTAGAAATTATAGTGTCTGACTTTTGACTTTAGAGGCTTTCCCTTCTCAAAAAGAAAAAAACAACAACATACACCTAGCTGAGGTTACTTAACGCTTTGCTACTGAACTATTCTTATCAAGGGAATAACTAATGGGAAGATTATAAAATTCAGGGACTTGTTCTTTAATCCTGTGCCCCCGCTCCCCACATACACACCAAAAAATTATCTGAACTGATTTGTTTTGTTATCATTGTTCTTGTTGTTGATTATGATGATGATGATGTTTGTTTTGAAATTAACATTAACACAGCCTTAGTAGCTAACTGTCTGGAAATTCCATGCATCTTGCAGACCCGAACAATTAACTTTTCTAATGATTAAAAAAAAAAAGGAATTGCCTGTTATAAAAATGTCCCCTTATTGATCTATGTATTATTTATTTACATGGACTTTTTAGAACACACTTTAGATATTTCTGAACCAAACGGTCTACAGCTGAGGTTATTTAGCAATGCATAGAGGAAATATTTAGACCAACTGTTTGCAAATTATGTATGCATATTCTGAAATGGCTTTGCTTTATTTAAGTCGTGTTTCAAAAACATGCAAGGCGTCGATGATGCTTTACGTCAAAATTAGTCCCGTAAGTCTCTGGTTAAGGGAAGAAGCAAGTACCACAAAGCAGCGAAACGGATATCATATCATTTCCCGAAATGACAGAGAATCACGCCAACAACAACAATAATCCTTCGGTCCGATTATTTGACGCTTGCGTCAAAAGATTCTTGTATTGTGTTTGTAATTTGCTGTTGAAAAGGTACAGGATCTAAACTAATAGATACGCTACTCAGCGAAATTTTGTATATTCTCGGCGTGAATCCTCGGAGTTGCGCCAGAACTAGAGTCAATAGTAACTTTAAGTGATAGTAAAATAACGATCGGTAGAACGATTCAATTATTTTATATTATTTATCATAATAATTCTTTAATTTACTTGATGTTGTCCGATACCTGATTGTTTGTGATAGAACATACAGGTAGGTGAAATGCAAAAAAGAAATCTTTATCAGATCACACACACACACACACACACACACACACATTGATTACTCGAGGGTCTCATTATACAGAGACCCTGATTACTCAAACTATTCACTTTGATGTTATGTTATACTAACGGGAACTCAAGACACCATTCTCGAAGATTGTGCATTTGTAATTATTTCTCAAACACAAATAATACAACTACTGAATGGTGACTGCAT
This sequence comes from Solen grandis, assembly GCA_021229015.1. Classification (NCBI taxonomy): domain Eukaryota; kingdom Metazoa; phylum Mollusca; class Bivalvia; order Adapedonta; family Solenidae; genus Solen; species Solen grandis. The sequence continues at coordinate 41,970,816 of CM037778.1, read as the reverse complement.
TTTTGTGATACTTTGTATTCATCGTTTTGTTTAGTAATGGGCCACATCATACACAAAAACCAGCCATTATCTTAGTAATTATATATTATCCAGTAATGTCGTAATTTGATGAGGTGTCGAGAAGATCAAGTACTTTAGAAAGGTTGGGTAAAACTGCATTGATCTTTTCTCCAACGCAATGCGATGCAGATATGTCCTTCAATGTTCGAAGGAGTTAGGACTCCCAACCTCGCCTACTCCAACTCCCAACTTCGCCTACGACGAAACCCATGCTGCTGGTTCTATGGTATGGTCTCAGAACGATTGGTAATTTTCCGGTTACATTTGTCCCCCTTCTTGCAGACAAGAGTAACATATAATGTCTTCCATTCATAAGGAATGTGATATTGAGCATGTTTTGTCTGGAAAATGAGGGTAAGTGCTAGAGCAATGATTTTGAGAACAACAATTTTGTCAAGACACGTAGCTTTGCGTGGGTGAAGGGCTTGTTAGAGATTCGCTATATCGAATGGGTCACTTCCCGCTTATAGAACTCATTGTGGAGCAAATTGTCATTACTGATGATAAAGCCGGGGTCTGCTTTCTATAAGAGTAATCAGACTTCACTCTTTTTTTTTCTATGGAGCTCATAACTTATATGCGAAACGAATGACCATGATTGTGAAAGGACCTTTTCAGTACGGCAGATGTTTTAGGAGAAGAAGTATGTTACAGAGAACGAATAGCTAGTATGGGATGGTCTTGTTCTTGTTCAATACTGCAATACTAGAGGTTAGTTCAATGTAATACTAACGTGGAAACAGCCATGTATAAAATGTATAACTTCACGAGACTTCACTTCAGAATGTTGGAAAAAATACATCTGCAGCTGTCCTGCGTTCAGTTACCGTGAACAGTCGCTAACGTGAGCGATTGCATTCCCTGTTACCATAGCATATATATTGAAAACAAGGAACAACTTGCAACCGTTTGATTATCGGTTGCGCATCGCTACGTGACTTTAATTGTACATATATGGGGGGGGAAACTGGCATATTTCCTTAAAAAAAAGGGGTTACCATAGCATTTAATATACCAACAGCGACAAGAGCAATAAACTTTCTTCCAAACTATATAAAGTATTATATGACTTAAACTCACAAAATAAAATAAATTGCCAGTGGATTAAAAATATAAAACAGTACCTCTGTGATAATGGTTTTTCAGGAATATGGTACAGTCAAAGTTATATCAATAGCAACTGGCTTAAAAGAGCAGCATACCAAAAGCTTAAAGATATCTACATCCAAACATGGCAGTCTGAAATAAATCAAACATCCAGCACAAACCTTTATAAACACATAAAAACAGAATTTAAACGTAGTTACTTCATAGATAAACTGAATTCCTATCGATGTAAGAAGCTAATATCTTTTTAACCCGTAATCATAGACTCCCTATTGAAACCGGACGTTGGCATAATGTACCTGCTACTGAGCGCAAATGCTTAAGATGTCAAGAATTAGGAGACGAATACCATTACTTATTTATTTGTCCCTTATTTAAAAATAACAGACTTAAATATTTAGATAGCTGCATGATACAGAGACCTAGTATGTTCAAATTCTTAAACTTATTATCAAGTGAGAACATAAAACAAATAGAAAATCTAAGCATTATGTGTGAAAAAATAATGGATTATTTTAAAGAGGTTTGATGGCAAAACACATGTACTGTATATAATGATTTATTTATTTATATTTATTTAATTTTTTTTTTTTTTTTTTTTTTTTTTTTTTTGCCTTAGCTTTATATTCTTAATACAGAACACACACATCATGTGTGATAATTGGTATATTCCCCATCCATCCACCCTTCTTGATAAATGCTATAGGAGTATAACGCTCTGTGTTTGTTTACTTGAATATGCATATATTATATATTCATCTATGCATTATGTGTAAAGAACATGAGGGAAAATGGATTATTAATTGTGAAGATGCTTAATGACAAGCCAATTGTATATAATGATGTATATATTTTGCCTTAATATTGATATACTTTGTTCTTTTCTAAAACACACACACACAAACACACAGGCCTACATATAGCATACACATCGTGTTTACATCTCCCACTCACCTACATCAGTTCTGTATTATTTATTTGAATATATGTCATTTTGATAGTAATGTTTGATTTTATTTGTAAATCACATTAAGACATTTATATAAAAGAGTAACTTAAGCAAACTTACTCTTTCTCAGTTGTATCCTGCACAGTCGGCATATATATCCTAAGTTCAGTTGTGTTACTGGCTAGTCAAAAAACCCCTATAAAAATGTTGTCATGAATATTTAATACATGTCAATCAATTTTATAGAAGAAACCATACCATATGTTTATATTCCTTCCCTATTGAAACTTGAACACTTGGTAAAATCCATTATTTTCAGTTGTTTTGATTTGTAACAGCCATGTGCTTAGTAAAATCCAGCCATTTCATTAGTCATCCGGTAACCCATTTTTTCAGCACGCTCATGATGCGTGAATTTATATTTTAACAGAAATTAATTTAAGTAGTTTTAATAGACATATATTTACAATACAATACTCATAAATGAATTATTAATCAGTTTTCTATTTTATTTCTTTAATTAAGATATAATGATAATACTGAACAATTGCATGTAAATTTGTCTATGTGCCCCTCTCTCTCTCTTTCCCTCTCTCTCTCTCTCTCTCTCATTTATATTTAATTTGAGCATATTTAGCCGTTTTCCTTTACATCACGTGATAATTTTGTCTCATATGTTATGTATTGTTTGTAATGCTAATGCTTCCTACATGTGTAGGACTTATGCAATGTTTGTAAATAAAATCGGTAATCGGTAATCGGAGAGTTTGCTATTTGCTGACGTGAGCTACTGTAATTTAAGCGATTACTGATTGTAACTCTGACTCTCATTTCAAGCGGGGCATTCATTAATGCGAAACACGTTCATGGCTTACTAACAGATTCTGTCCATTATTAGTCTCTTCTTATTTTGAGTCCTGAAGACTACACTTTGGCTAATCATGCCAAGAAAAAAATCATTATCTCGTTCTTACAACATATTATCTTGAAATAATGAGATACATATCTCTTAATAACGAGATATTGACACATAAAAACGAGTCAAATATCTTGAATGAATAATTTACGAGATACTTATATTATAATTACAAAATAATATGACCATATTTCTATTGCTATATACATAAAAAAAAGCAATTATTTCAATCATGTATTTAAGCTCGATTTCGAAACATGTTTTTATAGCTTATAGTATCATTCTCGGTGGTTTCTGGGTTGGATCAGTACTTTGCGCCTGGGATAATCATGAAAACATCCACAGTCAGGTGCGTTATTAGCACAATAAATGTTTAATTCTTGAAGTTATCTGATACAATACATGCGTAACACCGTAAACAGGCCCCTTTAGTTAACAACAAAATAAAAGTTTTGTGGTTCAGTATTGGGACCTTTGTACTTGTATTCACGTTAAAATGAAGCGCCCGTTGTAATGGTCCTTTACTATATTGAACTATGGTTGCATTGGTGTCACATTAAGATGGAGGGCATTATTGGAATGGATCTGTCTACATTGTACATGTATACCATTCTGTTGCAACAGTTGTTTTTTTGGCTTATTAAGCCAACATTTGAATGTTTATTGGCTTATGAAGCCAACATTTGAATATTTAAGTCTATCAAATTACTCAGATATGAATAAATATATTCTATCAATATGAACAATTCAAAGATTTGAATTATTTTTCTCATCCTGTTGTTCTTGGAGCACTGATTTCTCCATTATTGTGTTAATTTGATAACTATTAATAAGTATGTGTAAAATGTTTATTAATACTTGTATTATTGTCAAGATAAGTTTGTGACTATTTTGAATATTTTATTTGTTAATATAATTTGTTGATGTACATACATGTATATCAGATACGTAATTTTATTTATTAGAATAAATTATGATTTTTTTAATTATTCTGATTGACACTGGGCGGCTTTCTATGGATCTGAATTCTCAATTATGTAAAATGTCCATTCATTATTCTCGCAGATGAAGATGGTACTTAATTACGATTTTCATACTTTTATTCAAACTATGCCTATTTGTTTCCACGGGGATTTGAATATAATACTCAAATATTAGCCTGAGATCATACTTAAGTAAATTCGAGAACACAGGGCCCACATTTTGTGAAAAGTTGTAAATATCAGTTTTCAATGTAACTATTAATGACGACTTTATCGTTATAGGTGAAAAACTATTCAATAACTTTGTGTGTTTGTTTGATGGGTTTAACGTCCCAACAACAAAAATTCAGTCATTTTGAGAATATGTCTACTTGATACAAATATATATCTACCACACTGCAGTATCACACCTTAGACATGTGGCATGATACCATACCCAGTCACATTAGCCTGACACCGGACCAACCAGTCATGCAATTACCCCTATATAGCGTCAAGCAAGGGATATATACCAATACCATTCTTTGCGATTTGGTATGACGCGAACGGGGACCGAACACACGACCGCCCGCTCCAGAGGCGGACGCTCTAACCACTCGAACGCGGGTACGGCGTTCCTTATTATTGAACGTTTGTTGCTTGATCTGCTGTAAGCAGAGGTGAAACATAAGTATTACTTTTCCGTTATCGGTCTGTCCGTCCGTTCGTCTGTCTGGCCGTCACACTTTTCCCGCTAAAGAAAACTCTTGTTTTGAAATGAAATTGCGAAAGACTGAATATTTGTGCTGTGTAAGATCTAACCACTGTTGCTTTCAAGCGACAAGAGATAAAACGTCTGCGCGGCATATATAAATGTACCCTAAAGATTGTAATACTGGTATTTTATATATTTGGTAATAATATTAATAAAGTGTAAACACATATATAATTGGCGATTTTATCTGTTTGTCAAGGTTATAGTTTACATCCAGAGATTAACATTTTACCAAAACCTCTATTCATATTTGATAAAGTATGATATATTGTTGTCTTGACCTTTGACCTGGTGCACCTAAATAAATAAATCGGGAATATAAACTATGCACACATTCACATGCATGTACATTATGATAAAAATGATTGTACATAGCAATTCTAATCAAAACTACAGTGGACTTTAATAATTCTGTCACAACTGAATAATATCCACATGCATAAACTTATCTAAATAAATGAAAAAAAATCTGTCTTGCTAAGATTGAAAATAGGACATTTATAAATACTCGAAATTTAAAACTTTTTATGAATTACTACTAAATCTTTTTTATATAAAATCCAAATTAAATCTATTTTATAAAAAAGTTTTGTATCATAGGAAATTTATATTATTTGCTTCTTTATTTTCGGAAGGGGGGGGGGGGGGTAAACTTAAAACTGGTTTCTCATTCATAAAATAACATACAATCCAGGGGTTGTGAAAAAATGTTATCACACTAACAAGAGAGAGAGAGAGAGAGAGAGAGAGCACAGATGAGAAAAATCAGAAAACTAGTAAAGGAGACAATTTGTTTGCACACAATGGTTAATTTTGCCGAAATAGCGCTGGACTGTATATTTAAGTTCGGTCCTGAGAAGGAGCGTGAGCACTGGCTCAGCTCAGGAAAATTCAGTCGTATAACCGGACATCTGTCGATAATTATCTCTTATTGTTTACTTTTCATGTCCCTTTTGAGAAACTGATCCAATGAGTTTACATCGATGGAAAATATTACTAAATTTATCGCTTATTGACGTTACTCTTATTTCTCCTTACTTAATTCTACAGAGTTCAAGTTTAAATAACTGGATAAAAACTATTTAAGACAGATTTTATCGGGAACAGTATTGTTTTTCTTATCATCAATATCACGTTTGCTCTATTGATAGTTAAGTGGCACGTGGGTCGAAGATTACTGATAATGGTTGTAAAATAAATAAATGAATGAATATGTTTACATTCTCCTTCACTGGTCCGGTACAATTTAACCAGATATCCATGATACCGTACTGGGAACAGCAGGTAGAAAATTTCTCATTTATCTAGCAAATCAGAAACTCTGAAGGATTAACCAGCTTGTCTCGTCTTAGAGTGTACGTCTGTTAAAACACGATTAGCCTGATCTAAGCGACACTATATTCATGTGTCGGTTTTAGTTTAGGTTTTCAAAATTGAATACATATATCTTGTCTACATATCATATCATTTTTCGTAGACCTACCCTTATATCACAGTTTTTGCGAGATTCGAACATTCAACCTCCTGTAGCACGAAAGTTTTATATACGCAAATTTTTGGAACCTATCATATTTTATTGGGCTATTTACAAGGAACATTATGCAAAAACCGCATTTGAATCGGACCTCAAATAATTGAGATATTGCTTATTAAACATTTTCATATAAAACGCCCCCTGGCGGGAAAATCAAAACAAAAATGAAAATTTTCTCGACGTTAGGATCATCTTCAAGTACGTGGTTATTACTGATAAAAGTTTCATAGATGTGGCTTTTCTCACCTCGG
>CM037778.1:41914162-41964162 GCA_021229015.1 Solen grandis | reverse complement strand
CTCACACAATAGTTCTGCATAAAGTCCTCAATTTAAAGTCAGTGCAATTTAGACAGAAAAGTAAATAGGTATTCACTAGAAAACGGAAACTGATGCTCCCAATGTGTGCCATTTTCACAAAGTCAGGGGCCATAACTCTGTTATGGCTTGATGGATTTCAGCTAATGAAATCCCAGGTTCACTGCTTGTGGCAAACATTCTAGTTCTGTGACCCTGACTCATACAGTTTTAGGGATATGTGTGACTCCAGGCTATGTGAGACAGACAGACAGATGGACACACAAAGACAAATATAAATGCACCAATCCATCTGCCCTTTCAAGCATGGGGCATAAAGATGAAATACACATCATGGTTGACACAGACGCCTACAACCAGATCCACATAATCTAAAGTTATCATGAACTGATAGAAAGAAATCTATACACAAATCCATGTTAAGCTTTCCTTGATGTATATTAAATAGACATATAACAGTGCTTACCACATCTAAGAAGTGGCGTCCATCCAGAGTTAACGTCCTTGAGGTTGACATCGGCACCGTCAGCAATCATCCAGTCTAACAACTTGACACTCCCTCCGTCCACGGCCCAGTGTATGGGGGCAGTACCCCCACGGTCAAAATCTGTGTAGCGGGCTCCATGTTGGCGTAGCAACTTGACAGCATCCAGGCTTCCAGCGTAGCATGCAAGCATCAACCTGAAAATTGTGACTTGTATCTTACAGTCATGTCCATCTATATGTATCCCAAATGGTGAAAACCAATATGGAAAATGAATGCTTCATAATTGTAAATTATACACACTAGTATACCCTAAACTTTCTTTAAACAAGAGCACCACATGCTTATGCCAGCACTTGTCTGTTTGTTGTTGTTTTTTAAATACAGGGGATAAATTAGATGAAAACTAACCCAAGAGTTAAAGCCCTTAATGAAAATATAACCCTTGTAATAGAGAACAAGAATGTGAAGTTTGATGACAGAAGCTTTAATGGTTAAGAAGATATGGCCAAGGTTTTAATTTTTCACCACAAAAATGATTCTGATGACACCAACACCAGAATGATGACAATATCTCAACTTTTTTCTTTGAAAGACAGACAAGTTAAATTTCATTTCATGTTTTCACGAAGCAAGGCATACAAAACATACTACTAAAAACAGTTTTAAATTTCAGATATACATTAAGAAAAAAAAACTTAACTGTATGTATTAAGGGCGTAATGTAAAACAGGGTAAGTAAACAGTAAGAGAGAGATACTTACGCTGTTTTACCAGCATCGTTCTGTAGATGAACGTCAGCACCATATTTTAACAATAGTTCCATCTCTCTGTAAAACGAAACAAAAACAACAATGAAAAAACAGAGATGAAATAAATTGAATCAGTAATTGTGCTCACAACTACAATACTTCTCAATAAGCTGGATGAAACTATAAACTCTGAACCTATATCATAGGTGTACAGATATCTTGACGCCAAGAGCAGACCCAGATCAGAATTATCCTTCCAGGGGCTTGTCTCATCAGGGAAAAGGATTCTAAATGTTTTGGTATCTTTTTCTAGCAGACAATGTTAACAACAAGATTCAGTTCATTCACACTTAAAAGCAATTTCTAAATTGTTGCATGATTATAATGGATGTAATCACACCAAAGTAAAACTGATTCACAGCACTATTGCAAAGAACTACTTGAATAAATATCAAGACAGTCGTGAGTAATAAACAAGGCAGTATGACGATACATCAAAATATGCCATTAGCATGTCATTCACAATTTACATAAATTTTAATGCAATCTACATTTCGTTTCTGTAGAACAAACATTAAAAAAGTTAATATTATAAATACAAGGTTTTCCATGATGTTCACAATCATCCATTTTCACCCTCAGATTGTCTAAATGATCACCAAATACTTCAATAGTTGCTTTTTTTCTTCTTTTTTTATCAAGGGATCACTTCACCCCATTTGAGAAAAAAGCAAAACCCTGTAAGTATTGTTACATTATGTATTTGTATATCATTCTGTACAATATATTGTATTTCCCAAACAAAGCCTTTCCAGTCATAGAATTATTATTATTTCAAACTTCCTCAATGACCCTGCTCATCAAAAAAAAGACACATGTATCAATCTAGCCCATATTACTAGAGAATATAACAAAAATAGAAAACCCAATCTGTGATTATGTGCAGTAGTGACATAAGAAGGTCATAACCGTGTCATATCACACAAGGCCATCTTGTTACAAAACATATTTATTTATCCTCTTTTGAGACAAACCAAAAACCAAAGCCTTGTAACCATTTAGCACCTTTTGAAAAAGTGACAAATCAATGCAAGTTTTTCTTTTTCACAGACTAAAGGTTGTACCATACAAGGATATAAATCTCATTCCGACCTTACAAGTTTACAGATAAGATCTTTTTCTTGTTAAGGTGTAATATAACAATGACAAATGAAGTAACTCTCAATTACATTTTACATGGATAATTAAACCTCAAATGATCTGTAAAGTTAAACAAACTGTTTACTGAATCAAATATCTTCTACAAGATTACAGTCTTTACTGTTTGTTATTTTGTTGTTTTTTTTGTGTGTTTTTTTTGTTTTGTTTTTTTTGCTGCTGTTGTTTTTAACTCAAGATAGAAGTCATAATCTCATTAAAAAAATAAATATCTTTTGGAGTGTTTTATACAAAATTCAACCCTTTATCTCATCCAGACTTGTGAAACAGAGCACAGTCCCCTACAGGGTCTTCTCTGTTTACTGATACACTATTGTAGTTTGGAGTCTAAAGGACAACACAACAAAAACACCATTTAACGTTCTGTATATTAATATTCATCATTCGTCATATACTCGTACATGAATATTCATGAGATAAAGGTTGTACATGAATATTCATGAGATAAAGTGTTAAAGGCATGTCATGTTGTCTGAGCTAGGCGGCTACTTACTCTGAATAGTTTTTGATTGCCCCCTGCATCAGGGCTGAGAAGCCAAACTTGTCTGGTACATCTATCTTCACATCCCTGAAATATACACAGTTTTTCTCACATTTCATGCCATGATCAAACTTAAGTACTCATTTCAGCCTTATATAAGACTATCATTGTTGTGTAATTTTCCAAGAGCTTATTTGAACACTGCATGGTCATACTTTAACTCTCTTCTGTTTCTTTTTATTTCTGAGGTTTTGTAGCACATTGATCAAAATTAAAGCAAATGTTGAGGGTGATTAATAAGCTTGCCCCATTACCTAGACAAACGTGAATATTTATAACCCGCTCAAAATTGTGTGGATTTTTTTTACCAGCATGAAGATTAGACTTTCAGGGAGTGCTCATTATGTAGGTTTACATCTCATTATGGAGTAAACTGGTCAATAGGCAAATTTAATGACTAATTAAGTCTATGAAAAGAAGAATTCAGATTAATTTGATAAAAAAAAAAGAGTCAAAAATGTATTAATTCTGCCTCAGTCTGATGAATAGTGACCAAATATGCAATTCCAGCGATTAAATATATGATATATACTCTCAGTGTGGCCATACCAGCCTAAGTATCCACTTTGCATGCACTGTATCGCATTAACCCTTTCCCTCATATAGACTCATTTTGACGCACTCAGTAGGTACCACATAAAGCCTGATCTGCAGAAAACCACAGTTAAACCTTACCAAATTTAATTATAAAGTCCTCATTTCCAGACCACAGAGGAGCAGCGAACAGCATAAAACCTGATCAGCCTGCGAGTTACTCGCAGGCTGATCTGGTTTTATGCTGTTCACATAGGTCTTTTCATGGTTTCCTCTATGAGGGAAAGGGTTAAAGCAGTTTTCTCCTCCGAATCAAGGCAAAAGATGCTGATTGCTACAGCTGTAAAGGACATTACATACAAGGTGGCATGACCACAAAGACTTGTAACTTAAGTTGTATTTTTAAAAAATTTAACAAGTTCTTAAAAGAAATAAACAGACCTGCCAATGTATACTCAATTGACCAGTATCCATAACAGTCATTAACCCTTTCCCTCATAGAGGACACCATAAAAAGACCTATGGGAACAACATAAAACCAGATCAGCCTGCGAGTAAATCGCAGGCTGATCAGGTTTTATGCTGTTCGCTGCTCCTCAGTGTTCTGGAAATGAGGACTTTATAATTAAATTTGGTAAGGTTTAACTGTGGTTTTCTGCAGATCAGGCTTTATGTGGTACATATTGAGTGCGTCAAAATGAGTCTACATGAGGGAAAGGGTTAACCAGTGATTGATTCCTTAACGTCAACAGCTGAACAGTTTCCCTTTACTTGAAAAAGTGACAATACTTCAATATTGGTGGACCCAAATTTCAAGCTAAACCCGACAATTCATCTTAAATACACAATCAATACTCTGCCAGTACCCCATCAATAGACTGTATCTAACGGTTCATGTAACTCAAAGTACCACTGAAGGTGGGATTTTTTGTATTTATAGCTGAATAGGGTGTCACATTACATACTGAGAGCAAAAAAGAAAATATTAAAAAATCAAATAATAACTTGTATTCATTTCTATCGCTCTTTTTTTTTTAAAGTATTGATTGATCAATAAATCATGGGGTGTACATTGCACATTCATATTGGGTCAAAATGACTTCTTGTTATATCTGTAGAATACTCCAGTGGGTAGGTTTAAAATGGGAAGTCACAGACGAAAAACCAATAAAAAAATATGCATTACCCGATATATTTCAGTTAGACAAGAGTGTTCTTTGGAACACATGTGTTGCCTGCTTAAGTGTGAATGACAGACAGACAGACGGACAGAGACACAATGGAAAAGTTATCCCAATGTGTCACCTCTGCTTACTGCAGGTGACACAATAATGTACTTGAATGCAGTACAGACTCTCATTATAATGCTATATTTGAAGTCAAATCTAGTAATCAATACCAAATCATATTGGACTGTGTTTACTATAACTCTTTATAACACCTTAATTAGTCAGCTAAACATAAGCGTAGAACAAATCCCCTCTGGATATATTCCCATCCACAAAATTTGCCAGACAAAACCTCCCCAAAACCCCCTTAATTTCCAAAAAAATCGTAAGTTGCTTTATGATAAATATACACAGTAATTATTAATTTACAATTTGGATATTCATGAAGAAAAGTATACATAAACTCTTTAACATACATGTAGTCCGTTATATTGTATGCCCTTGGAAGCTCAGTTATAAAATGAACATTTTTTTTATTCATATCAAAGTCATAAATTTGCTTGTTTTTATCAATATTCAGTTCTAAATTATTTTTCATAATCACTCTTATTGATTAGTCATATTGTTTGCTCAAATGTACTGGAGGCTTAAAAATATTAATAAGTATCAACCAAAATATGCTTTGAGGGATGTGAGCTAAACTAGGCTAAGTGCTAATATGCATTTAAGCACTTAGCCTGATTTCGCTCTCACCCCTTGAATTGTATTTTCAATTAATGGAAACTGTTTCAAGTAGACAACAAGTGTAAAACAAGATCATCCTACAGGTATTACCTGCAGTAAGTTAGGTTTTATACCATTTCATCTAGTCTGTTTGTTTGGGGTTTATCAATGGTATTCTAGCCATTTGAGGACTTTTGTCTACCCCTATAATAAATAATCAGCAAGAGAATGAGAGTACTCAGGGAGAATCACGAAGATGTAAATGATACAAGTAGGGAGCTGCCAAATCCCATCAATGAGCTGCTCAGCGCGACATGCTTCATTTAGTACTGGTTGTCATGCCTCTGCGTCCCATAGGGGATATTGCCAAACCGAAAGTAGAATGATATCACAAACGGGTATACAAATGTGGACTAGGAGCTGCATCACTGTGGTATCATGCCACAGACAAATGGTGTGATACCACAGTGACACCTGATCATATTCTGACAAAAACCTGTCTTGGAACTAAATCGGAAATTGTTTGTTATAAGAACTAAGTTCTTTTCCGTCAATTCAGTTTTTTTGCTGTTATATTCTCACTCTCCTAGTCTAACTAATACCTTTATAACATTTACAGAGTTACGAGAATTTACCCCTCCCTATTTTCCTATGTACCAAGCAGCATACAACTTGAAATTTCATAATACTTCTGCAGATCATCCCCATAATGATCAAATCATAAAGTCCCCCATATGGTCTTTGTATACAATCACAGGTTACATATTTTACAGATCTAGATAATTTGTATGGGTTCCTACCCAAACCTGATAGCTTTTTTTTTCTTTCTTTCTTTTTCGTTCATGTAGAAACTAGACATGTCTGATATGCAGTAATTATGGAAGATATTTCACTGTGATTGACTTCAGAATGATATAACTGAAAGTGTCAAATATCCACGATATAATGCAGTCTAATTATGTTCAATCACCATCTCAAGATGTGTTAATTACCCACGTCTGGTATACACAACCAACGTGGACCATGATCTTGCTATCCTTTTCAACAGATGAGTTTTACACTGAATACAACTTAGGGTGTGACAGCTAGGGTGGGTGTCTTTCTGCCGGTAATTATACACAAGATGTTTATAGTAGAATTATGTTGAGTTGCAAACTAATATGAATTATTCATGTAATAATTTGTATTCTGATCATAAGCTCTAACTAGACAGCATTTTAGCTCATGAATTTCAAGACATCAGCCAATAAGAATCCAGGAAAACTTTTCAGGGGTATATCAGAATATGAATTACTTATTACATAATCTGTATTCAATGTTTTGTTGAAAGGAATGAATGCCTCTTGCAACTAATTGCAGGTTCATTATGACACATGGCAACGTAACAAATTAATGACTTAAATTGGTGCCATGATACGAGTCCTGCTAAATTTTCTGTTGTTAGACTGTTAGTGTAAGCTGTATTCTTTAATTAGGGGAACCTCAAATCCAGGTCTCATCAATCTGACATTGCCGGATAAACTGTATGACTCTGTTATGGCAGTGTATCCACTTAGCTAACAAATATAGTAGAATATGTCAAGTATTATTTTTTAAGGAAGCCATTGTAAAAAGCCAAGCCAAGTAAGCATTGTGGGTAGTAATGGTCCTGTGGTAAGACACATGTTTCTGGATAAAGAGGTTTCGGGTTTGAATCCTGTCAAATGTCACTGCTATTTTCTTTGAACAAGAAATTTACCCTGCATAGTTTTTAGTTCACCCAGGTGTAAATAGGTACCCGAGAGGGCGGTAAAATTCTGTGGCACCATAATGTGGGCTGCTGTAAGTGTAATGAAAGATTCCCCAGGGAAAATGCTAGATTGAATACTAGTCTAGCACGATGACCTGTAAAGTTGGTGAATGCTCAGCATTTAACATTGACTGTAAAATGCCTTTACTACCACCATCCTATCCAACAATAAGGGAGGACATGTTACCCCAACATTAGAGTTTTACCACTATCCTATCCCATAATAAGGGAGGACATGCTTACCCCGACATTAGAGTTTTACCACTATCCTATCCCACAATAAGGGAGGACATGCTTACCCCGACATTAGAGTTTTACCACTATCCTATCCCACAATAAGGGAGGACATGCTTACCCCGACATTAGAGTTTTACCACTATCCTATCCCACAATTAGGGAGGACATGCTTACCCCGACATTAGAGTTTTACCACTATCCTATCCCATAATAAGGGAGGACATGCTTACCCCGACATTACAGTTTTACCACTATCCTATCCCACAATAAGGGAGGACATGTTTACCCCGACATTAGAGTTTTACCACTATCCTATCCCACAATAAGGGAGGACATGTTTACCCCAACATTAGAGTTTTACCACTATCCTATCCCACAATAAGGGAGGACATGCTTACCCCGACATTAGAGTTTTACCACTATCCTATCCACAATAAGGGAGGACATGCTTACCCCGACATTAGAGTTTTACCACTATCCTATCCACAATAAGGGAGGACATGCTTACCCCGACATTAGGATTTTCTCTAGAAGTTCTTTATCTCGTCGTATCAAAGCCTTGTGTAGATGCTCGCCATTCAATGGCTCTTCTGAAATACAAATTGTAATATGTCATTTTATCATCTGCCTTGTAATACATTGTATACTACATTCATCCTACTACAAAAATACAGCCTGGATCCCAGCTTACTCTACTTATGATATCTCTTGTGACCATAATTAGGACAATCTTCTCTGTTTTAAGTGTATATAATTAAAATACATGAAATAAACAGTCTAACCTGTCTTAAGTGGTCAGTATAAAACAATCATCCCTTTAGCCAAGGTGGCTGCTTACAAGAGGTGAAAAGTACAAGTACACTAAACAGGTGGTCACTTAAGTGTTTAAGACCAAGAAAAAAATAGATTGTGAGTTTGTATAACAATGATTGTAATATTATCTCAACACTCGCAGAAAAACTTTAATTTCAATGACACCATAAATGATAATACACCAATATGACTATTCCACTAATTGACTAGCTAAATATCTTATAGACATGAAAACTGTAAAACCCAATGTCACCAAGGTAGATATAAGGCTTGAACATGGAACCTTCAGGTTCCCAGGTGCGGGTCACCTACTGTGCCACTGAGCCCTGTCACACTGACCTTCGTCTGTTTACTCAAACTCGGCCTCTTACAACACAAACTGTTGCCCTTGTTTAAAACTCCACAACGAACAAAGATTCCTTTGACAACATGGAATACTTCAAAGGTGTATTCAAGATGAAGTGCATTTTTTAAATCTTAAGTGAATATTCTTTTCTTGTAATAGTTCTACTTTGAAGTTTGAGAGCAGTGGAGTAAGTAAAACATGACGTATTATATTGCAATGTCTTACAGAATCTGCACAAGTAAAGAATGCTTCACCCTCCCCTCCCTGAAACAGCTTCATAGAAAAACAAACAAGGGACCTTATTTTCTTACACTTTATACTAAGACCGATATACAAACATAGATAGAGACTTGACTATTTGAGTTTACCGTCGCTTTGACAGTATTTTAGTCATATAGCGACGTCCAGCTAATTACAGGTGGAGGGAGACCCCGAATGCACGGAGGCATCCGGGTAGAACCACCGACCTACCGCAAGCCAGCTTGAAGGCCTCCTCACATGAAAATCCGAATGACCCTGCCGGCATTCGAACCCACGCGGTGAGGGGCTGAGTGAGTGTTAAAGTCAGTGACTTTACCCTCTCGGACACGGAGGCCCCTATTTTAATTTGATTGAGTAGAGATATTAAGATAAATTGAATCTGAAACAAAATGGCATATAAGCCTTTCTAAACTGAGATGTTAATATAATTATCATAGAAAACAAACCTTTCCTCCTCCGGGTCCTTTCTCGTCTTTTACTCATTTTAATTAAATAAATAAACTTTTATGAGCTATCCCCAATCCAATATTCCTTATTTGGTTCTCAACAAGTTTTCACCATATAAGATGATTACTGGACAAGCTATGACTGATATAAATGAAATTCCGACTCGGTCACTGCCAACTTTATATTAATTTAAAGTTCAAAGGTGGCTAAACTCAGACATCAAATGTATAATATTAATCCTTGTGGCAGTGGATTAGGATAATCTTAAAATAATCCTTATTAAACTTAACTGAGAAGCAATGTTACAGATTGAGAACAACAGATCAACTTGCACACAATTACAAATTTTATTTAAGATCAAGGAACTGATAGGACCTATGATTATTAACTAATAAGATAAATTTATTTCTTTTATATTGATGGCTTGGTGTAATATTATAGTACACATGACATTATTAAAGAATCAGTTACAACAGTTTTACACCAAGCCTTCATAATGTAAAACTGCCTTTTTTTTTATAAAACAAGTTTATATTCTAAGCATTAAAACTGAATAAATAATTACTTTTCAAACAAATTGAATAACTTACCAAACCAAATATTCATTTACCAAAATTAAGAGGTTTAAAAAAATAAAGTGCCATATGTGTAGAATAAATGAAACTTATATTGGGAATTATAAAGCCATGTGGTGTGCATCTTAGATCATCACCCACCCCCCACCCCCGACACAAAAAAGCAGTTATCATTACTGTTAGGTGTAAGAAATGCAATATCAATATACATTTATAATAGTGTTTGGCACTTGGAATTGGGTATCATTTATACAATGCATAATTGTATGCAATCTAAGTTCAATAAAATGTGCTCCAATTAAAATATGGAATCCAATTATCTAAGGCAGTTTTGTTTTATCCTTGACTTCAATGGTACATTTTCACATTGTTCATTATTAAGCAGACCAATATAGAGTGGTATCTAGACCTGGTCCCATGTTCTTGAAAATAAAAACTGTACTTAAGTATGATTTCTATGCTCAAACTCAAAATAGCCTTTAAACTAATGTAAATTTGAGTTTGATAATTGAGATACTTGAGCCTAAACTATACTAACATATTTTTGAAAACTCTGGCTCTTAACCCAATTAATATAGGGTTTTAAAGGAGCTGCACAGGATAATTTTAAGGTTGCCCATTCAGTATTTCAGTTTAAAGAACATGCTTGTATGTCTCTTGATAGCATTTTTGTTTCTGACCTTTCCCAATCTCCTCTCTTCTGAAAATAAATTATGTTTTTGTTTACAAGACTTTTTGCGCATGTATATTTCTTTTTCTTTTGTAAATGGCTATGGATATATATTTGATATTTTATGCCAATGAAAATGTTGAAGTTGATAAAAAACATCATTTACATGTACAGTTAAGGAAATACATGAACTTTCAAACTGTGTAGTGATAAATTTAGTGACAAAATGGGTTCTCACATTCTTAAGTGGACGCCCGCTTGCCCACGCCGGGTTAAAATCACTGAGGGCAAGTGATTTTTCAAAGAAGATAGCCCGGCGGGCAAGTTGATTTATACAAATGAAATCTTTCGCTTTTTTTTCTACAGTATATCAGGGGTGAAATGATTGATAATTGTGTGTGATACATATTAACTAAAATTCACGTTAATATTACACATCGGGCAACCCGTTTTCACTGGGGACTTGTAGATGTTTAAAGTTAACTTGCCCCCTGGACAAGTGAATGTCAAATCCTTAAGTAAACCTCGGTCTCATCTTATTACATATCTCAGATGTAGCTTCAGAAAATTGTACTTGAGTGTACTTGTGACAAACAAAGTGAGTACTTCTCAGATTTACAATAACATGTGATATTTGATGACAACACGACTATTTTCTTGTGTGTGATTTCACAATACAGTGACACACACAAACCATCTGTGTCATATTCTCTAAACATACCTTTAACTCTTTCCCTCATAGAGGACACCATGAAAAGACCTATGCGAACAGCATAAAACCAGATCAGCCTGCGAGTAAGGCTGATCAGGTTTTATGCTGTTCGCTGCTCCTCAGTGGTCTGGTAATGAGGATTTTACAATTAAATTTGGTAAGGTTTGAGTTTGGCTTTCTGCAGATCAGGCTTTATGTGATACCTACTGAGTGCGTCAAAATGAGTCTATATGAGGGAAAGGGTTAAAACAGTGTGAAACAATTCCAAACTTACAGGAGAAAAAAATATAAATTTCATTTCATTTATTTTTAATATCCTGAATTACACCGACAGCATATTATTTTTATACTCAAGTATACAAAAATGATCTCAAATGTCTTTTTACTTCATTTTCATAGTCTCAAGCAGACAGCGTCCTTATTCTCACATGAATATACATTTTATAACATACATAATACATTCTTTAATATCATTGTCGGTGTCTTACATAATCAAAGTGTCTATATTCATAAGCCTGTCTATATCGTTCCTTGGATTCCTTACCATACACAGTGAAAGACATTATGAGTTTAAAATCTAAACTTAAACTGTCTACCTCCGTTCAAAATCCAAACCCACTTTCCATTATTGCTAACAGTAACCCTACCCCATTACAATCTCCACCCTATTATCACCACACCCCACCTCCATTAATTATCACCCCTGTATTTCCTATGTCCATATTATTTGATTGTGATTTATTATTAATTGGGAGGATACTATTTCATTATAGCCTTTCTCAAAGAAAGTTTGAGTAAGAAAAGAGTAGTGGTAGTAGTCTACTCCTTCTATACTGCGAAGGAAAATTTATTTGATTTTTTTTTTTTTAATTCTTACAAAATGGATGATTACAAGGTTCACTTTCTAATGATGATGATTAAGACGCCATGCTGAGTTGAAGTCATGTTCAGGTGGAACCAAACATCTCAAGACTATCCGGAAATTTGAGAAAAAGCTGCAGAATCTTCACAACTTGCAGCAACTTATCAATACACTGATTCAAACAGTGAGTCAGAACTTGTAGCACTACTATGACACAACTTGAATTAACATTACATCATTGACACATACATAAATGTATCAGAAACTTGAAGAAGCAATAGAACTGTTGCAACTTGTAGCAATATGTCACAATTATTAATATATTATTATTATGCTGCATCAACTTGGTGCACATCTGCAACAATATATAACACAATATTACACCCTTATTTTTATTGTTATTTTTTGTTTCATATATACTGTTACTATGAAGACCTTATTCTTTTTTTTAAAAGTTCTGTTTTCATTTTCTGTATATGAATTGATCTATATGTGTTTGTTGGGTTTAATGTCCCACCAACAGTATTTCAGTCATTTGGAGATGAAGTGCTGCCACACTGCAGTATCACGTCGTAGACATGTAGCATGATACCACACCCAGTCACATTATCCTAACACAGGGCCATCAGTCCTGGAACTACCCTTATATGCTGAGCGTATCTATATTTGAGTATATATTAGATTAAAAAAGCTTTAAAAGGAACTTAACCAGTGCAGTTTGCCAGAAAAGTGATGGCCTTTCATGCAAGACATAAAACTTGTTAACACAAAGTAAAAGGACAATGTGCTGACTTGTAAAAAATTGAATATGCTTTAATAAATAGGTATATGTAGATCAACATTTAATAAAACATTCATCAAGGTGTGGGAAGACATACCGGTAGTTAATCATTGCATCAACATCTAAAATCACCACATACAAAACATTCAAAAAGAATGCTGGTCAAATCAATGTCAGTCAAATGCATGCAGTCTGTGTATGTTTATAATGCACACTTTTACCTTTCACTATCTTATCTATAAGCACATGATTGAAATAAGAATACTTTAGACTAAAAGATCTATTTCTGTATTTTGATTGAAGACCTACAAATGTGTTCCACAAATTAAGTGCAGTTCATGTTCTTTTGCAACAGTGGATCTAAACACAGATGAATTTATCTTTTCTACTCACTCACTTTGAAATCAGAACCAGATCAAAATTGTCAGGAAAATATTGATAACTTCAGACTTTATGAAAATCATCATCATTATTATCATGATATCATCATCATCATCATCATCATCTGTTTTATATTACTTGATTAAAATCTGATCAACCAAAACAAGGAGACTGACTTATCATTTAATTGTCAGCTACATTTTGTTCACAACTGTCTATTCAGCTACATTTTGTTCACAGCTGTCTATTCAGCTACATTTTGTTCACTGTGAGCTCTCTATTCATCCACTTGATTTCCTACATGCTTAACAATCAGTCAGTTATTAAAAACAATATTAACCATCAAGTAAAAAAGAGTACCAAACACACAATGGCATCTACTGAGAGAGATATACTTGCAGTGTTCTAATTACCAGAGAGAGGAAGTTCAGTCTAATTGCTTAGATTACATAACATACACAATACAAGTCGTCAAATTTGAATGCAGGTATTCCATAAACAATGACAACAATAAAAAGCCATATCTTCCTGTCCTTGGTTTACAATAAACAGTTGTTAACAAAACATACACACAATTCTTGTCAATTTCAATGACATTCAACATGTCTATA
Organism: Solen grandis; assembly: GCA_021229015.1. Taxonomy (NCBI): domain Eukaryota; kingdom Metazoa; phylum Mollusca; class Bivalvia; order Adapedonta; family Solenidae; genus Solen; species Solen grandis. The sequence goes on along the minus strand of CM037778.1, from coordinate 41,950,238 downwards.
TAACATATATCTGTGTGTACTAGTAAGTTCACTATGTCCGTGACAGCATTTCCGACATGTATGATGACTGTGACAACAGCAGGAGAAGGAAGACCCAATGAAGAGCAGCTAGGATGATCCACCAACCTTCCATAGGTCAACTGGATGACTTCCTTAGTGACCTACAGACAGGGGCTAACCAACACAAAGCAATAACTTAGTGTATTGACCACTTGGATGTCCCCTGCATGATGAAAGTATTCATGAATATTTGTAATTATAAAGTGTTTACACAACAACTGTTAAGATCTACTATTGCACAATACTAGACATTAATTGTGATCATATCTTACTGTGACTTAAAATACTGACAATATAATGAGCCATTTTGTGACACTTGGTGGTCAATTTACATTTGGGAAGAAATGTGGGGGATGGGGGCTTTTTCATGAATTGATGTAATGCAGATGATGAAAATATAACTTAGATGTAATCACTAAAAGTGATAAAGTCTGAACTTGTCATAAAGCAGGGCTATAAAAATCAATATGGGGGATAACATTCCCTCATTTAGATATAATACAGATCAGAAACTTCAACAATCAACATGAAAATTTGAGAGTGAATACCCAAAAAGGTAAGTTATAGGGGACAATAAGATTCAGGGGCAGATAACTGGGTAAATGTTTTGGTAGATTTTGGCACACATACATTTATAAACAGGGTACCTTTGGTGAGGATAATCTCAGCTTTCATAATTGCTTTTTCTGTCTCCAGTTGGTTTTCTTGATAAATGTTTTCAGAAGAAATCAAAACAGTATAAGAAACTTGATATATATTCAAATCATGAAAAAAAGTTCATATATCCTATTTCAATTTGACACTAATCTAGGTTAGTCTACAATGAAATATTGTTTACACGCGAGACCATTTTTTTCTATTGAATTTTCATGAATTTTCTATAGGACAATATTCATGCTAAGAAAGCATCATTCTTCTCACAACAAAAAGCATTCAGTACAATTCTACATTGATTTTTCCCCCATACAACAGCAAGAATATCCCTAAACCATTTACGTACTACTGTTGCACATAATTTCACACAACTTTGACAAGAGAAATACTATAAACAAGTCATGAAATTGAGCTAGAAGCTTACAAATGAACAGCAATACAGTACTTACTATCATCACCTGTTTATATCAAAAAGATATATTGATGATTAATGTCAAATACCCGTACACACTAAACAAATGTGAAGCCTCTCTTGTTGTTGTTGTACTGGGGTTTACCGTTGCTGCGATAGCATTTCAATTACAAAGCGACATCCAGCTAATTACAGGTGCAGGAAGACCCTGAGTACACAGAGGTATCTGGGTAGAACCATCGACCTACCGCAAGCCAGCTGGAAGGCTTCCTCACATGAAAAATCCAAAGTCCCTACCGGATTCAAACCCACAGCGGTGAGGGGCTGAGAGATTTGTAGTCCACGACTGTAACCGCTCGGCCATGGCGGCCCCATGAAACTTCTCTATCCACAAGTTAACAAAGTCTTATATCTTACAAGACTGTCGTCTCTATTCAAGATTTTCTTTATTTCTTTATTTACATCAATAGGAAACATGTTTCTATGACTTAATATACTGATCCTTCATGCTTCAAACAGCTCCAGCATTGGACCAGTATCTGGTATAATTTTGGGGGGAAATGCATGTCAAACCCACAACCTTAAAGTCCATGGTTAATAAATTCTACAACTGAACCTCAATGCCCCTAGCACTGTATAATGAACATTATATATTGTATAATATACCACATACAGTCATATCACATCATATATCATGTTATGTTATTATACCAAACATTTTATAACAGTGACTCTTCTTTAACCTATAGGTGACAGTTCTATAAATACAAAGTCCTGTTCCATTTGATGAGGTGTTGATATTGATGCTTATGACAAGCCAACATATTTAAACCTGATCAGCATGGACATCTTTTGAAAGCTAATCTAGATTTATACTTGTAACAACATTTCTGTGATAGTGAATTTTATATCATTAGATGTTATCCAGAACTCAGCAAATGTGGGTTTTAATTCCCTATCTAATCCAGGGGTACAAACAAACTTTTACCGTTATAGCTTCATGGTGCACTACCGTTCACAATAGAATTAATGCAACACCACAGAGCTGTAACTGTAAAAGTTTGTTTGTACCCCCGACTTAGATAGGAAAAACCCAAATATTCTTAATTCCAGAATAACTCTATTGGTTTAAAATATTCACAAAGATTAGTCGTATCTAACACTAAATACAGAATAACATCATAATTCCATAGATGTATGCATGATGTTTGTTTGTAACATATGAATGTTAATGAGCAAGAACTGATTAAAAACAACTTGCAGATGGGCTAAGGCTATCAAAACTTGTCTACCGGTACTTCTTTGACCTTATTACATAACAAAATTGCACACGAGACTGACATGCAGAATTGCATGGTATTCCAATATTTTAAACCTCTTTAACACTTGAATAGCATGACAGTTTTTGTATTGGAGGATCTTCAAATTAAGATGAAATATCCGAACTAAGTGGTCCATACAAGTACCTGTTTTATACAAACAAATATGACAACATAGCCTTGACAAACTGGAGTGGGGAATCCTAATTCATTGACTGAAAATTAAGTGTTTCTTAACAACTTTTTGATTGGTTTGAATTTGCTCATTAAGGATAAAATAAATCACACAGAAATCCTGCCAAGGAATCTAATGTACTAGAATGTCTGACATAAAAGATATTCAGATATGGAGTATCAATCATTATCTATCTTCGTGTTTATTTATTTAAACTTTAGATCTTGATCATTATATTTGTTATGATGATATAGCACTTAAAACCTGTGACAGGGAAGAAAAAATGCACTATAAATGTTATTTCATTTATTTACTCTACAGAGCTGTTTCTTGAATGTTAAAATGAAATTTACTGAAAAGATATGAAAAAAAAGCTCATAATTCAAGTGATTAAACATACGTAATGCCATCGTCAGCACCACTGGCAATGCATTCTATTACCACTGCATCAAATTAAAGCATGGCATAATCATGGTACTGGAGAAAAGAAAAGCTGTCTTAATACAGCTAATTAACAGGACATTAATTATTCTACATATGCATACAAATATCTTCATTTCAAATTTATCTCTTCTTTTATCATTTCCTTTTACAATAGCAGCTTTATACAGAAACTTGAATCTATTTTATTACGTATTTGCACACAATTTATTATGAGGACATAAATAATGTCAAGGAAAAAAATCACAGTAATTTGTTGTCATCATAATTTTCAATCACATCATTATCAATAGGCAATGGATCAATTCAAAAAGTGCATAATATGAAATAAAAACTTTCCTACCTACACTCCAGGAGATTAAAATGTCTCATGCATAAAAAATTGATTGTATTTTTACAGGCTGACCCATATTTTAACTTGTATTTTCTTATATAATTCTGTGATACATTAAAAGTAGGAAATAAAACATGCACAATCTTTTGCTGTCTTATGCCTTATTACATTTCTAAATAAACTAAAATCATTTGAAAAACATGAAAAAAATCAACATTTTACATGTGTTAGGGTGAGACATTTTTAAAGTCCTTGAGCTACATAGGATCATTAACCTATGTCATTTGGGAGCTGGAGAAAATTTATCTATGTACATACAGAATAATTATCAAAATCATAAATGTATAGCAAAATAAACTTTGTATGCTATAGAGGGATGGAATATATACAATAACCCAGGCACGTGACTATACATACTTGTGGTTGAGACTTTCACGTGCGCACTCCAGTCACTGTTGCCGGTGTTGTTGGACATTCGCATCCTGTACTTGTATTCTGATTGAGGGTCCAGCCCTGACACAGTGTGACGCTTTGCATAGCCCCTGAAACAATCAGAATACTGTTGAACATCTCTTTACATAACCAGACAGGTATTACCAAAAACACCTTACACTTGAAATAATGCAAGTTCAACATCAAGATGACAAGCTAACAAGGATCTGCTGACTTAGCAAACTATATTTAGAATCACATGCGGATGCCAATGCTCATCTGTAAGCTTGTGTATTTTTTTAAAAGGGGGAAATAAATCAGGGCAAAATAGACAATAAGAGTTATGGCCCTTGGTGAGAATGTAGCCCTTGTGATAATGAACAAGTAAATTGAGTTTGATGACAGACGGTTTAATAGTTAAGATGTTAACACCACAGTTAAAGTTTTTCACGACCACAATAATGCCAACGACAACAACTCTAGAGTGATGACAATGCTTCAACTTTTTATCTTTGAAAAACAGACATGCGAATAAGAAGCTACAAACCCTCAATATAGAACAATGCATGCAAAACATCCTTATTCCACTTCAAAATCTTACTTACTAGTCAAAACAAGAACTGTTGCAGAAATCTGATGAAAATTTGGACTGAATAAGAGACTGGTTTAAGGTTACTGGTAAGGTCAGCAATGTACTTTACTGTGCATGAGAGACAGTTTAAGCTCTAAAAGGAAATCATACTCATTCTGAATTTTACACTTACGTACATACTCAACTAAGTTTGATAGATCAGGGCCATGGAAAGCATATTCTTCACTAAGCAGGACTATTCTTCACTAAGCAGGACTATTCTTCACTAAGCAGGACTATTCTTCACTAAGCAGGACTATTCTTCACTAAGCAGGACTATTCTTCACTAAGCAGGACTATTCTTCACTAAGCAGGACAGTGAAAACACTTCATCTCCATATTAATCAAGCAAAAGCTTAAAAATAATTTTGGGTTATAATCTTTTTTTTTTTTTGCAAGACCAATGTAAAAATATCATACTAAGGCTCAAACTAAAAGTGAATTTGAAATGTTCACAATACTAGAAATAAATACCGGTAATAATAATAAAAGAAATGGAGTAAAAACAATTGGTCATCAAACTTTGTTTGGGAGACTTTAAAACAGTCGGGTCAGATGAACCGGAACTCGATCCTCTAAATGTCTCATGTGCCAGGTGTTAACCCTTTCCTTCATAGAGGAAACCATGAAAAGACCTATGCGAACAGCATAACACCAGATCAGCCTGCAAGTAACTCGCAGGCTGATCAGGTTTTATGTTGTTCGCTGCTCCTCAGTGGTCTGGAAATGAGGATTTTGTAATTAAATTTGGTAAGGTTTATTTGTGGTTTTCTGCAGATCAGGCTTTATGTGGTACCTATTGAAAGCGTCAAAATGAGTCTATATGAGGGAAAGGGTTAAACCAGATCAGCTGGATGATTACTTGAGCACTTGTTTTATACCATTCACTACATGTACTCATCAGTGTATACCTTTAAGATGAGAAAACATGGCAGGACTTAGCTGTTCTGAAAATTGCCTTCAGTCCGATCTGACTTTCTTACAGACTATAACCAGTCTCTCGGTATGATACCAGGGTCAGAGGTCACAGGAAATACTCTTCCCCTTCCCTGTCCTGGTTTCAGCCCATTGTTCTATATACCACACACGGTCTTGTCCAAGATCTAGATTTCTACAGATCCCCATATATCAATATTATATAAACATGCACTTAAGTTACAGTCTATATTTTAGCTGTTATCATACCTCTTGAGTCATAATCATATCAACATGCTTGAGTGCTATTAAAGACATTATCAATTAATATGCCTGCTAGCTTAATCCTGTTTTATTTATTTTTTCTGTTATATTCACATTGTCTCATTTCTTTCAATCTTCAGAGACTTTTACACCAGCATTACTGAAGACCTTTTTTCCCATAGCATGATCATTAAATTTCCTTACATTTCCTACTAGTTTCAAACCAATAAGTCAACACAAGAAAGTAAGATCACCCTTGCGACACCTTACACCGTATCTACTGAAGTGTGTATGTAATTGTTCTGTTAACAAATTGCACTACTGTTGATAGTACCATATTGATTGTACAGTACAAATAATCAGGAAATTGTGTTTTGATTGTTTTTAATTTCCACCCGGATGACGTGTGTATATTGGTACATTCGATAACGCTCCTGTTAACTGATCACTTGATCAATGCCCGACATCGATTTCACCTGGCCTTGTCAACATCTGCACACCAATGGTCTGTCATAACACGAACACTGATAACAGGTCAAGCAAATACTTCCCATGTTATAACCTTTCTTTAGTTTCTACTTTTTTTCTTCCTTGTTTGACCTTTTTCACAATGAATCATGTCTAAACAAGATGCCAACCTAATAAGGAGAACTAGGACTTGCTCTTAATCAAACCATGCTTTACAATGTGCAATCCATAGTGGTGTCAAAGTTATTTGTTAACATCTGAAATCAATGTATACCTGGCCACATGTTCTCAAAAAAATAGGAAAAAAGATACTTAATCATGATTTTTATACTCAAACTAAGCCTAAGGATTTGAGTAAGATACTCAATCTTGAGCCTGTTGAGATTGTACTGACGTTTTTTCAAGAACATGAGACTCATCAGTTTGTTGCTTAGCTTTATCATGGACATTTTTTAATTACTTTATCATCTACACTTTCCTAGCATTGTCATGGGCAATTTTCTTATCCTTACTATAGAAATATTTTTGCTTTATCATTAACAATTTCCTAGCACTGTCATGTCTTAAACACAGTCAATGCATTGTATAACTTTCAAGTTATGTTCCGGACAAGAAAAAAAAAATTAAAAAAAGGGAGATAATTCAAATATTGAACCAGGTAGAGTTACAGTTCTTGGACACTGCACTTTTCCTAATTGCCATCTGTCTATATTCTAAGTTTCAAGTCAATATCTTAAATAGTTTTCAAGTTATGTTCTGGACAAGAAAAAAAGAACTAAACAAAAGAAGATAATTAAAAAATGGGACCAGGCAGAGTTACAGTTCTTGGACAGTTTGAACTTTATTTATTTTACATTGATTACGAAACAAGTTCTCATAACTTATATTAATCACTCTTGATGGCTCTGGTGGCAGCGTATGTGGTCATTATTGTAGGAAGAAATGGGAGAACCCAGAGAAAACCCACGTGTCTGGACAGGGGACCACTGTGCCCTCTCACGTATGTGAACAGGAATCGAACCTGGGACATATTGGTGAGAGGCGAGGTGCATTACCACTACGCTATCCAGGCACCAAAGTCATCATTTCATACACTAATTAATCTATCATTCTTGATAGAACAGTACTCAATTCTAACATAAAATGTTTGTTTGAATTAGCATGGATAAACCACTTGCTTCTAAACAGGTATATTGAGTGTCAAGATGGAACAACTAAGATAGACAGGTTGATAGGCAGGAATAATGATGCTTTCATTGATCAGGAGCTGTCACAACTAATTCTGAATCTTGAGACATTTATTGCTGCAATGTAATTAGGATTAATGATGCTTCATAAGGAATCTTCTTCTGTTGATATGATAACATTGGTAATGAAAACTAAATGTCTCATACACATACAACAAACTTAATTAGCTTGGTAAAAGATGCATGTAGGGAAAGAAAAGGAAATGAGAAAGGGGTGAAAAAAGAAAGATGAAGAGATACTGATAGATATACGACAAATAGACAGGAAGAAAAAGAGGGTTGAAGAGCAGATTAAGTTTGGATATTGTCACTTAAGGGTTTGACCAGTGGCTCCAACATTCCATAAAACCTACTGAATACTGCACTTAGAAGCAAGGTCTACATGTCAAGCTAGCACACCTCAATATAACTTGTTTAATTTGCACCTGTAAACATCATGCAGGGGGTAAAAACCTCCTTATACACACATACACACTACCTTGTCAACAAGAAACCATGATAGATGTTTCCACTTCATCATCGATGACCAACAAGCAATAAAATATTTCAACAGGAGTTTATCAAACAAGCATCATATTTAGGATGGAGTGTGTACACAATTTTATTTACAAATCCTTGCTAATAAAACTATTGAGTACAGCTGATTGAAAGACATAAACCCCTATGTCCTAAATTTGACAGTTCACTTAAAACTATGAAGAGGAGTGGAAAAAGGTGAGGTTATCTTGAAAGTATTGATCTCAGTCAATTTTTGTTTGGCATTTTAACCATATGGATCTATTAGCAAAGTCATTTGTTTAACCCTTTCCCTCATATAGACTCATTTTGACGCACTCAGTAGGTACCACATAAAGCCTGATCTGCAGAAAACCACAGTTAAACCTTACCAAATTTAATTGTAAAATCCTCATTTCCAGACCACTGAGGAGCAGCGAACAGCATAAAACCTGATCAGCCTGCGAGTTACTCTCAGGCTGATCTGGTTTTATGTTGTTCGCATAGGTCTTTTCATGGTGACCTCTATGAGGGAAAGGGTTAAGGGTCATACACTTGGCATTCTGAAGACTGGTGACCACATGTTCAGCTATGAAGGCTAGAAAACACAAATAAAATGATCTATAAAAAAGTCTGGTTCCAACCTCAGTCATCTATCTTTAACTGAGACAAAGTAACCTATTACGCAAGTTGCACACACAAATAGTTTCCAATGAGTTTCAATGTACTTTTCACTGAATTTGTATGCAACAGGATGTTGCAAAAATGAGTTTTGAGACAGAGGAAGTTCACTTAATTAGAGTATTTTTTACCTAAACTGGGAAGCACTGAAATGAGTTGCACACACAAATAGTTCCAATGAGTTTTGATGTATGTATGCAACCGGATGTTGCAAAAATAAATTTTTAGACGGAGAAAGGTACTCTTCAAAGGTGCCTCGCCGAATAACATGGTAAACAAATATGGCTGACAAGCTAAAGGTTTTTGATTTTCATATTCGGAATAGCTATTACTTAACTGCAGATTAAATGTGGAAATAAAAAATGTTTTGTTTGTCTTTTTGGTTTGGATTTATAAAAGTAGTGTTCATATGCTAGTTTAATGCATGGATTATTTGCTAAATATTGCCGATTGATACATGTATTTGTTTCAAATTGAAGATAAATATTGTCTATGTTAGATGCCATCCTGAAAACACTTCCTTTGCTATAAAAGAGTAAAATAGTTACATAGAGCATGAAGAAAACTGGAATGTGTGATGTTGTAACACTATGTGTCAGCAACTTGCCCCTGTTGTTGTACCAAGAGGGGCCTTAATACCGGCATTGTAACCCTTAACCTGCTGAATTTCTAAAATGGACTTAGCTGGCACCTTTTTTGGAACTGTCCATTATCAATTTTAAGGATAAAAGATGAAAACTTGTAGTTGGTCAGCCAACAGTAAAGAGCCAGGCCAGCCTGCACATCCCCTGCACGGACTGGCCTGGCTCTTTACTGGTGGCAACGATAAGCACTTATGGTTCCAGGAGGGTAAAGGTTAAAACCAAGTAACTCTCTGACTGTTCAGGCTTTACACTGCTACCTACTCACCGGCAAGTTTGGTGCAACCTGATTTTGGAGAGGTTTTTAATCTGATCACTGCCCTGATGAAAATGATGGTCAATAACTATGGACTACCATGGTGGTCAATGATAATCTGTGGTCGAGTGACTATGGTGGTCAGGTTTTGCTAAATGACACTGCTGTTAAAAGCCATGCTATAGACCATGGTCACATACCATGGTCATACACCAGAGTAACAACCATGATAGACCATGGTCACATACCATGGAAAACCATGGTCATACACCAGAGTAACAAAGTCATATACCACGGTCGACCATGTTTTCTTAAATAGCAACACAATTAAAGATTACCATGTTTTAAGATTATGATATGTGACCATTGTATGTGACCATGGCAACATACTTTGGTCACAGATCATAATATAGAATGGTTTAAACAGGGCCACGGTTTTCACATGTCAATGTCTCCAAATTATATCTATCAATAAAGATGAAGCTCAAGAGGTGTTAACTCACTGTGATACCATACCTGTGACAGAGTGGCATGATAACACACACATAGACTGACACCTGACACTCGGCCAACCAGTCCTGAAACTTTAAGTACCAAGCAAGGGAGATTTTAATGACTTAATGGTATACCACAGGTGGGGATTGAACCTTGACTTGTTCAGTTTACAGTTTGACACCTGAAAGATCTAATTGAAAATGTAAAATAAATATTAAATACTGTTTTTAAACATTATCTTTCTTAATATGAACCATACCTTAAAGACAAATGTTTAAGTATACTAAATAAATACAAGGGTAACATGTACTACTGCACCAAGTACCACTCTCTGACACAATGTTTACTTAAATCTCTCACTCTATGTCATTCAAATTATATAACCCCCTGCAATGAAGGATGTTTTATTTTTCCACACTGCAGATAATTCAAAGTTCAAATATTGCAACATACTGCTTTTCTCATACTTAAAAAGTTATCAAATATTGCAACATACTGCTTTTCTCATACTTAAAAAGTTATCAAATATTGCAACATACTGCTTTTCTCATACTTAAAAAGTTATCACAGGAAATAAACCAGGACACTGACCGTTAACTTTTGGATACTTTATTCCAAATAGAATCTAAATCTAAATCACTCAAAATCGTCCTGAAAACCCAAGTAATCATGATGACCATTAAAAAGCTAAAGATTGAGAGAGACTTAAAGTACTGCCGGCTTTTACAAGGGATCTTTTCAGAGAGAATATTTCTTTACATATACTTAACAGCCATGAGACCTGACAAGTCCACACACTGATCATGGTTAATATGTATTGAACTTAAAATAATAAACGAGATTTAAATCAGGTGTGTGACAATGGATTATAAGGCATTAAACAGAATAACAAAAGTCAAGATAACACTGCAAAACAAGGTTACATCTGTGATGCAAGTCACCTGTTGTTTTTAATAAACCTGAATAAACTAAAGTGTGAATTTTAAGATTTAAAAAAGATATTTATTACTTTATCAGTAAATGTTGGTTTGTTGAATTTTATTACTTCGGCTGATGGGAGTCATAATTATGTCCACTCCAGTAGGATGTTATGCTATCATGCACAATACAGTACCATGCTGTAGACATGTGGCATGATACCACAATACAGCACCATGCTGTAGACATGTGGCATGATACCACAAACCACGCTGTAGACATGTGGCATGATACCACAACACAATACCATGCTGTAGACATGTGGCATGATACCACAACACATACCATGCTGCAGACATGTGGCATGATACCACACCCAGGCACATTATCCTGACACCAGGCCTACCAGTAATTGAACAATCCAAACAGGGAGCAAACAGTGCTATCTGTTTCAATACTTCGGTATACTGCTGCAGGGTACTGAACCTGTGACCTTCTGGTTCCAAGGGAGATTCTTTTAAAACTCTGCCACCAGGGACATATATCAATTTAGTTCATTTCAAAAATCAATTATCAGTAACACTACAGTACAACTTGACTATTTATAGACTGAGCGTTGTTGTTGTTGATGATGATGATGATGATGATGATGATGATGATGATGATGATGATGATGATGATGATGATGATGATGATGATGATTGAAGGGCCCCTAGTGTATGATGATGATGATGATGATGATGATGATGATGATGATGATGATGATGATGATGATGATGATGATGATGATGATGATAGAAGGACCCCTAGTGTACTGACACCTGGGTAGAATGATTAACCTACAGTAAGTCAGCTGGAAGGCTTCCTCACATGACCCTGATGGGATTCAAACCCACAGTAATGATCAAAGGGGCCAAGTGATATTTAAAACAGCAAATTAAGCCTTTAAACAAGATCCTTCCGATATAATTGGTATTTCAAATCACAATAGTATGATAACAAGATTTACTTTTTCTCAGTTTAAATGGCCTTATCAACCGCACTATATCTTTATCTAAGATCTATGTATGTATTAATTCAAGTGCTCTTGATTTCTTTAAAGCCTGGAACCCTACTTCATGAAAGATCTGCATAAATATTTGGGTAACCTAAATATAGCATGTCTTCCTTTAAACACAATGGAAGAAAAGCCTTCAACATGGCCTATATATTTATATGAAACATTATCTAAATCTCAAGTTCACAGGAGGAAAAAACAAACTTACATAATAATTTGATATATCATAAATTACATAAAGTAAACATCATAAACTTAGAGAAGGAATGGGTGGTATGTTGAAACAAAAGGAGAATGTTTGATATCTCCAGTCTGTATTAAGATATATTATTTAGCCTAACCTAGAGTTCTATATATACATATGTACTAATTGTAAAAAATAGTTTTTTGGCAGCCTGTATAAATCTATACTTATTAAAGACATCATTGAAGGTGATGAAAACCCCCCTAACATTGCTCTGATCCAACGATATAAACACATATTGAACTTTTTGTACATCTTTATAAAGTTCTGTTATGGAATGTGACAAAGCATGTTATTCCTATATCGGCTTGAGATGTCCGAGTATATAAATGCAAGATAAACAGTACTGATTGAATAAAGTTCAAGAAAATGATGGCTGAAATCGGGTCAGTCTGTCAATATACTATTTTTACTGCTTGATTAGGAGCGAAAAGTACAACTTTTTTTTTCAACTTAAAGCTGTTTGCTTTTGTCTTATTCAATATTTTTGATTTCATGTTGTTGTTTTTTATACTACTTTTTTGAAATGCCTCAATGGCTTGATTTTAAAAGCTGACACAGCAAAACTTGATCAGAATGAAAATTCAGTATTCAGTCTGATCTAGCTTTAAAATGGTATACCGTTGTGTAAATTGGTGTAATTATAAACTGCGAGGTTAAAATGGGTAAAATTACATAGACCTGTTTTGTCTAAAGTTGTACTTGCTATAATTATATCCCAATTTTTGGTTTGCTTAAAATAACACACTGACTTGCTAAGTAATTATTTCTAGCATGTACCGGTATACATTTAGTGCAATCAGGTGTATCATCCTGCCAACGATGTGTAGCGATGGTATGACTGACGTTTTGGACATGTTCATCTCAGATTTACAAGCTTGAACTAATAAAATTGGGACAAATTTACAAACACACATTTATAGTGATCTACCCAGCAATCAAAACATTATGAATAAACATTGACTTACAGGCCACATGTTAGAATGTGTATGTTTATGTTTAGACATGATATTTAGCCTTAAACTGGATGTATAATTCAATTCACTTTTGATAGTGTACAATTAAATGCCCCCATGAGTTCATGAATTATGCATCATACAAATATCAAAGGACCAGTCTGACTGAAATAGCTATGAATCTCAAAATGACATTTTATTTCTAGGATAGACAATTTCCATGATATTATACTTATTAAAGCATCTGATATTTATTTCATAGTGTACAAAATTGCTGCAAGTTAATCACTGACTGGTTTAACCCTTTCCCTCATAGAGGAAACCATGAAAAGACCTATGCGAACAACATAAAACCAGATCAGTCTGCGAGTAACTCGCAGGCTGATCAGGTTTTATGCTGTTCGCTGCTCCTCAGTGGTCTGGAAATGAGGATTTTGTAATTAAATTTGGTAAGGTTTAACTGTAGTTTTCTGCAGATCTGGCTTTATGTGGTACCTATTGAGTGCGTCAAAATGAGTCTATATGAGGAAAAGGGATACGTGTTCAATGGACCTGTATTGGTATGTGTTGATACTCAAGAAGATCCTCAGTCTTCACTCCTTCATCCTGCCCCCACCCACCCCTCAATATTTACTGTGATCCATCATCTGGCTGACATAAACCCAGAGACAAACATTTGGTACCCCCTGCTGGGACAACAATAAAACTTAGTGCACAACTCTGTATCAAGCAATGCATGTCTTTAACTGATGGACAACCTGAAACTGAAGCTAATTTAAATGTCTGAAATTGCCTTCATGTGAATTTCAGTAAATCTAGACAGAAAGAAACCCATATTACCACCCGCACACATAATTATGTACATATAAAACTAGGTAAAGGAAAAGAAACTAAGTACTGTAATCACTCTTAAGTATTGGGACAGAAAAAAAAAAAAAATGTCCCAATACTTAGAGTTGTTAAAAATGATTTTTTAAAAAGTGTCCAAATACTTAGGTACATGCCGATTTTTTATAAGGTCAAGACTTATTTTTTTCACGTACATTAATAAACATTATATATATGCCTTTGAATCCAAGTAACGTACCCCTCCCTTCCGTACCTCATATCCTCCCCTGAGGCATGATGCCTTTTTTACAGGCAACATGCAATGTGTCATGGGTGGGGGCAGAATAGATAGGGATGGGAATTCAAGACAATTTAAATATCTCTCTATTAATTGACGAACCCCCTGTTTTTTTAAGTAAACATCACTGCAAAGTGTATCTCATGCACTAGCTTCTAAATGCATAACGGTATAAAGAACAAATTACCAGGTAAGTGGTAGTTTGTCCCAAAACTTAGAGTCAGTAAAAAAATTTCAGATTAAAAGTGTCTCAAAATTTAGGCATGAAAAAAAAAAAATTCTCAAAATGAGCAAGAACTCAATATGGCTGTCCATGCAAACCACTGATTATATATATATCTAAATAATTTACTATTCTAGACATGTACTGTTTCAGATTATATGACAGTTTGATTGATGAGATAAAGGGTGGATAGAAACTTTTAACGTCTCTTTTTCAACTTCATTTGAATTAAAAAAAAGCACATTAAATGCCATAGTTATTCACATTATATTTCATTTCGTTTACTCAGTAAGTCACAAATGTTATACTCTATATTGATGACATCAGCATGAAACTAGACTACGCTATTTGGAATCAGGCAGATATAATCAATCATATTAATATTTAAATAAAATAATTCACACACACAGGCTCAGAACCGAACCATTCGCGGTTGATTTATTGAACCATTTTCACTGACAGAGACTTCTCCACCATCTCAAATGATTTTGTTATCTGATATTATGATTAGGATCAGAATGTTAACTATTTAAAGTTACAGACTGCAAGCCACATGGATGGCTTACAGGGGTGTAAAATTCCACTTGCTATTGCCAGTGTATAAAATTCCACTTGCCTTGCCAGTAAACATTAGCTAGTGCAGGTAAAATTCCACTTGCCATTGCCAGTGTATAAAATTCCACTTGCCTTGCCAGTAAACACTAGCTAGTGCAGGCAGAGGTGTAAAATTCCACTTGCCTTGCCAGTAAACACTAGCTAGTGCGGACGGGTGTGTAAAATCCTTAAAATTATCATTGCCCTGCCTAGCGCTTCCAAAATATGAGATGGTAAAATAAAGAAAGTTCTAATAATTGTAATTTTCTTGATTATACTATCTCAAATTTTGGAAGGGCTATAAGGCAGGGCAAATGATAATTTTAGAAATGTACACACCTGCTTGCACTAGTATATTTACTGTTTCTCAAATCTTGGAAGGGTATGTGATAATTTTAAGAATCTCACATCCCTGGCTTCCTCGCCAAAAATATATGACTGACCAGATCACTGGCCTTCTTTATATATAAAAGAGTCATGTAATATTTCAAACTGATATCCTCAACTCAAAAATCTCAAAGTCTTTATCATCTCAAATATAACATTTTGAAGGAATATATGCCATTTTCGGCTAGAAAATGCTTACGACTGTTAACATGCAAACTTTATATTCTCTAATTTTACAATTAATGGAGTTCCAGATCTTCGAAATTTTGAGTTGAGGAAAATCTCCAGTTGAAATGTTTTGTGACACACAGGTGCCAGGACCCCTGCACACATCAGTAAGGTCAGTCAGTAAGAGACAGTAAGTCAATTATGACTATAAAAACATGGCCACAGCCTGGCACCACTGGAAGTACAAGAAGTGTAAATATAAAGGAAATCTATCATTATTAACAAAAAGGGTGCCTTGGTCCAGTGGTAATGTATCAGATTATGGATCCGAAGGTTGTAGGTTCGAAAACCTTTTGGAGCAACTTGATTCCTCATGACCTTCCCAGCTGCAAAGTACTGGTCCAACCCAGGAACCCTCAAGAGGGATTAGTAGAAGTTGTAAGAACTTGTTTCCCAAATAAAGTGAAATAAATATGTTTAAACTAAAACTATTGACAAAGAACTGAAGTTTTGCTTGCAGACCTTTGACAACTTATTAAATCAGTGATTTTATCCATCAATATAAAAATATTTTGAAATATCTAAAGAAACAGACATATTTATTTTTTGAGAACGTAAAAAAACACTCCATTATATGTACAAGAAAGTCTTAACTTTTCACTTTACAGAAACCTGCCTCAAATTTCACTTGTGTCTAATAGGGCATATTCTTTTATTCCACTAATTCAGTTCATTAAAATTTAATTAGCTGTGCAGTCAAATGGATTAAGTAGAAGGCATTTGTAAAAGGAAATTCATTAGTCATACAAAGGCTTGAATGACAGTTCTGAAGTCAGTATTGAAGGGTCCCTGGACAGAATCAACGAGATTTTCTTGTACCTCCCTCAGTGACAGACTACGATCCCACCTCCATTGTTTATTATTGAATTTAGGTTACAAAAAAAACTGGACTGAAGTTATGTTAAGGGGGAGGAAATATGAAACAAAAAATCTGATTTCATGATGAACTTTAGGTTAACATAATTTTTGGAGTCATCTAATTAAGAAAGAAACACTGTGTAGGCCTAATTAAATGTTGTGAAAATAATTAAGCTACTTCATAAAAATGATGTGTTTTGGTAAATGCTAAATTTTCAATAACCACATCATCAGATGAGACTTAACAATTGTTTTTTTCTGTTTTTATTAATTGTCTAATATTAACAACTACTTAATAATATCAATATATGGCAATATCGACTCATATATAATTTTTAATTATAAAAAATAAGTAAATATAAGGTATAACAAACAATCTCAAGACAATGGGTAGATGACTAAATTATATTTCCAATGTTTCAACCTTTTAATTATGTTATCAACAGCTGACTTAAAAATTGCAGATATTAATCTTTATATTCAAAAGAGTTAAGGGAAAAATATATCAAAAACAACAATATTACCCAAAATCCTCTTCAATAGGGGAAAATAGTCCACTACTTCCATCCATCGCTATTTTGTAAAAAATATATGTTGAACACTGCAGAGAAATGTCAAACGGACTGTATTGTCTATTTCACCAGCTGGTCTGTCAGTCTATTATCCATGAATAACACACACGCTATAGCTCCGACATACTCGACATACTTGTTCAGTACATATGTGAGTACAGCTCCGCAGTCTACCAATACTGTTTGAAGAACTACAGTGATGTTACCCACTCTTTATCTCTCTATTAAAACGTGAGCCTGTCTATTTCACGACACCTGGATAGATTTGTCAATGCAGATGAAAATAAATGATTTAAACAAATTGATCTATCGAAAGCATGCAACATATACAGTCTTTCTTTCCTTGCTATTGAAAAAATTCCTATCTGAGTATGGAGAATTGAAATCTATTTTGTACACAATACCGCTGTTTCAAATTTATTGCGCAACAAAACTGGAGACAGACACATTCTTTGTTTACTTTATTGAGTATAACAGACTCCACACTGGAGACTTTTAAATTGAAACATAAAATACAAAATACCATAAAAAAATCAATTCCCTTTGACTAATCCTTCTATCTTATCACACATTTAGATTCTACAGAATTTTCAATATCGACAACACGAGAATGACCTAGTTGTAAATAACAATGTATTTCATTTTATGAGATTTTTTACATTCAGAAGATGGCTATAAATGAATCAGTTTTTTGTTGTAAATTGTGTTGCAGCTGTTGAACTTTAAATTGTTCAATACCTGTGATTTAATAACTCTTAGAAAATATGATTATCAAATATATACATGTTTAGAAGGAAAAAGTCCAGTATTTATAATCCAAATATATCTGATCACTTAAAACTCATCCACCTAAATTTCAATAAATTCCTTACTTATATCATAAATTAACAGACTATGATGACTTTCCAAACAATTTCCCTTAAAAAACTGATTAATATCACTTATTAATCACATTAGAAATTGTATGTTTGTTAATAACAGTCAATTATACCGAGATTATTTCAGTTTATTGGATAAACTGCAATGCAAACCAACAAAATCCCCAAACGTTTAACTCTCGTCCAATGTGGAGATCTTCACCTGTATTTATAGACAATCAGTGTTGACTTAATTTGAAAGGTACACCCAGTGTTCAATCACTTAACGTTTGTTGATAAATGTTCTGTTATGTTCCAGTTTTGTAGTGTTGGCAAGTGAGAGGAACTGAGCACTAGCGGACAATAGGAACGGTAATAAATCCCCCTCTTCTCGTCTGTCAGTGAATGGGAACACTAGTTTATGAAAACATACATCACAAACCTTATTTACTAAGAGGTGAAAAAATGCTGGTAATACAATGTTATATACTTACACAAAATAATGAAAGTATTGAAGGCACCTTTTTAACAGGACAAAATAATAATAAAAGAAAATTAAATTCCAATGACAATATGTGATATAAAAGGCTATTTAAAATGCTGCGGGACAGAAAGAAGGCTATAGTTCATGTGATTGTGCTCTTCCAATGAAGGTTAAAAAGGTGTATTGTAGGAATGATCATCATTAATTATGGAAAAATAAATTAGAAGATGTTGAAAGGGATGGCAGTGATCTGGATACAGGACAGCATTTTTTTCTTTTCACAAAGTTGAGAATCTAATTAGAGATAAGGAGGAGTGTGTTAAATAAGAAGCCAAGTACCTGGTACTAAGAATACACAGTAACACATAGATCCATAGAATAATAATACCCAAAATTAGGGCAAATTCTCATTCAAGAGGGTCAAACCTACAAATGGCAAAATTTTGAAGTGAGCAGCATAATCAATATATTGCAAATGGCAGAATATAAAGAAATTAAATACCCTTCGTCCATGCAGACAAGTGCTCAAAGGACATGCAATGTTTATTTCATCTAAGTGACGTAAAATTACATGTTAACCATGACAAGCAAAGTATGTTTACTTTGATAATTATTGTTTACAAAGAAGAACCTGGAGTTTGATAAGCACTTGAAATGCAATGATGAAAGTAGTGTCTAATTATGCACTACTCAAAAAATGAGGTTAATTCTCAGACCCGCAAGCCTAAACAGTTGATAACTACAGAAGACAATGTGATAAAACGTACTAATTCCAAATTATTCGAGCACCAATGGACTTTTCTACAGCAAGATTCAAACCAACAACCTGAGATTCTGCACAGACCAAAATCTCTGAACAAAGGGATGTTAATACATGCCACAATGTCTGAACACAGGGATGTGTACAGGTCACAATGTCTGAACACAGGGATGTGTACAGGTCACAATGTCTGAACACAGGGATGTGTACAGGCCACAATGTCTGAACACAGGGATGTGTACAGGCCACAATGTCTGAACACAGGGATGTGTACAGGCCACAATGTCTGAACACAGGGATGTGTACAGGTCACAATGTCTGAACACAGTGATGTGTACAGGTCACAATGTCTGAACACAGTGATGTGTACAGGTCACAATGTCTGAACACAGTGATGTGCAAAAGTCTTTCTTATTCAGGTCCTAAATTATGGAATTCTTACTTCACCAATTTAAATATCATTATTTACAGTGGAAATTCCCAGGGTGGGACAAGTATTTTTTTTCTTTTTTTGTTTATTTGTTGTTTTTTATTTCATGTACTGTTATTATTTTGTTGTATAAAAATGTTGTAAATATTGTTTATTTATGTGGTCCATAAATTATGGAAGATTGGTTTATGCCAAATATGTTACCCACTTTAAATAAAGACTTGACTTGACTTTACTTACTTACTTACAGGCCACAATGTCTGAACACAATGATGACAAACTGATATGTGATTGATATTCATCTGACAAGAGCAACTTAATCTGTCATTTATGTTAAGAAAAGAAAATTTGAATCCTTTAACCCTTTCCCTCATAGAGGAAACCATGAAAAGACCTATGCGAACAGCATAAAACCAGATCAGCCTGCGAGTAACTCGCAGGCTGATCAGGATTTATGCTGTTCCCTGCTCCTCAGTGGTCTGGAAATGAGGATTTTGTAAATAAATTTGTTAAGGTTTAACTGTGGTTTTCTGCAGATCAGGCTTTATGTGATACCTACTGAGTGCGTCAAAATGAGTCTATATGAGGGAAAGGGTTAAGTGTGAATTAGAATTACTTATTAATTGGTCACTGAATTACAAATTTCAGTACCTTCTGTCAGGCTTTTAACGTAATCCCTCTATGTATGAAGTAAAGCTTTACATTTGCCGGACACAAATCAGTTTGAATAAAAGATTAATATTCCCTATCTTCATTTTAAGGAATGTTTCAACTAGATTTGCTCCAATTTACCCCATGTCCCTAGCTAAATAAATATTTACATGCATAGACAGTAAATCAAAGGTAAACACATTTTTAAGTTCAATCACTCCCATGAATTCTATCACTCAAGTGATACTCATTAGGAAAGGCTGGATAAATGCCTTCAGATATTACTGAATTGATTAAGCCCACTTAAATTCTGATTGATTACTGAGAGACACATATTGTGTCACGGACAGATTTTGAGATTAATTCTAGCCTGAAAATTTTGTTAACAGCTTAATACTACCAAAAATAAGCATCTTTTAAGCAGATAAGAAGATTCTGATACATGTTTGTAGAAATGTTTGATTATATACAAGTCCTATCACAGATAATATTTATAAATTTGACCACATTAACTATAATCATACCAAGAACTATGATTGAAGAAATGTGATTAACGAGACCTTGAATATAACATTGAAGTTTTTTAAAACTGGGACAATGCATGTGATTCCTAAATCCAATTCAATTCAATTTATTTATTGTACATAAAGGCTTCCAGGCTATAATACACAACATATCAAAGTAACAAAAGAATATTATGTATAGTATTTGTGCCATGCTATTGCCTAGTTTCAATTGCATCTTCAATTAATCTTGCTACAGAGAAAGAATATCTAACTGTACTTCAATGTCACTTTTAAATATATCATTAAATGAAATATGGTTCCCTGACCATGGTCTCAAATGAATAGATATTTTCTTATTTCTCATTTTAAGACATTTGAAAAATACATGAAACTCAACCTAAATTACACAAATAGACATATTATTATTGATAATACAAAGTATCCCATTGATACAGATGACATCTTTCTTTAGACCTAGATATTTGATGTATGATTTGAACATCTAAAGATTAATGTGCTACTGTGACTTATCATAAATGGTTTATCAATTTGTAAGGATTTTTAATTTTCAGGTTCGAAATAATTTAAAACGTTTCCTGTACACGTTTATAATTTTAGCTTCCATTTAACTTTTTGGAACAGGAGTATTATGAGATATGGAGTTTTTAATAAATTCAATCTAGAATACGTCTAACCTTTTGTCTTACTTGACTGATTTACTCAACAGAACTTTAGTTAAAAGATACATAGTTTCCATTTCCTTTGATACTCTGACTACCATTAATTGTCAATCTTTAGCTAGGAAGACAAATATACTCCATGAAACAGAATTATCTCCCTCCCCATATCTGTTTGTCAGTGAACAGAAATAAAAACCCAAATCACCTTTGAACTTTCAGTGCATTATTGCCCTTTATCAAATTCCAAAATAAAAAAATACCACCACTGCAAACTTTGAATTTTATGCATGACCTTGACATTAAAAAAAATTGGGTTCAGAGAAAAATTGCCCAAGCAACAGTGTTCCTGAGACACAGAGCAGAAACAAGATACATTTGTACCACAGTTGTAAACTTTGACCTTTGACTTTCAGCATGACCTTCACCTTGGAGGTCACATGACTGAACCTTTTTTCTCTGAATATTGCCCCTATGTAACATTTTTAATCAAATTCCAACCAGGAGAAGAGAAGATACGGTGCAGACCCTATATGTGATGTACAGAAAAATTGATGGACAAACATCTTCAACTAAAACAAAAAGATCTCCCAAAGATCAACAAGAAGTGGGAGACAAAATATATGACATAAGTCTGGCTTCGGTAAAGGAAGCATGTGTTTATACAGATATCCTGCAATGATAAAGAAGAGCTGCGTCAGCTGCAGTCTGAATAAACTATTTACCATGATTATTTGACCAAAAATTCATTCAGATAACATTATTGAGCATAATTGTAATCAAGGCACACCAAGATCAGTTCCAACGACCAGAATGTTATTTTGATTGTATCAACTTATTCATGTTTTGCATAAATTAATTAGCAAAGCGAGGAGACTTTATCAATGATCAATCAACTGCAGTAAATGAACTATAACCGGATCAAGTTTAATTAAGATCTAATTAGCAGGCACCTTATGTTATATGTGTGAACCGACCATTGTGGTGATTTTTTATGCAGTGGGAGGCGATTCTCTGTCCTGTCATTTAGCAATGATTTACTGCATGTAGATACCACACACAAGGTAAAAACAATTATTGTGACATACTTCACAATGATCTTTCAAAAACAAAAACAAAATGTGTATGGAAATAAAAACATACTGATCAAATAAGAACTAAATATTTTATTCAAAATCATTCTTATGTGCTCATTAATCATTGCAGTTTGGGAGAATATCAACATTAAATGTTGGCGTCTCCTGGATTATTTTGTTGTTAAGCTTGAGTTTAGTGTGTAATGAAGACCCCAGCATGCAAAGGGTCCACACAGGCGTAATTATTTTCGTTAGAAATGAGGGGCTGTGATTTAATTAATATACTGGACCTGCATGGAGAAAATATTCTGGATTTGCTATTAGGTCAAGGTTAAAAGTTAAAGTTTTCTAAAAGTAGAGATACAGCTTCATACTTTAACCAGGCATGGGTGTGTACAGGTCTGATTCTGAAATCTGAAAAAAATATAACATTAAACCTGCACACACCAAAGCCTGGTTTAACCCTTTCCCTCATATAGACTCATTTTGACGCACTCAATAGGTACCACATAAAGCCTGATCTGCAGAAAACCACAGTTAACCCTTTCCCTCATAGAGGAAACCATGAAAAGACCTATGCGAACAACATAAAACCAGATCAGCCTGCAAGTAACTCACAGGCTGATCAGGTTTTATGCTGTTCGCTGCTCCTCAGTGGTTTGGAAATGAGGATTTTGTAATTAAATTTGGTAAGGTTTAACTGTGGTTTGCTGCAGATCAGGCTTTATGTGGTACCTATTGAGTGCGTCAAAATGAGTCTATATGAGGGAAAGGGTTAAACCTTACCAAATTTAAAAATTTAAAATCCTCATTTCCAGACCACTGAGGAGCAGCGAACAGCATAAAAGCAGATCAGCCTGCGAGTAACTCGCAGGCTGATCTGGTTTTATGCTGTTCGCATAGGTCTTTTCATTGTTTCCTCTATGAGGGAAAGGGTTGATAGAGCACAATCTGCCAACGGTGATGTTGATCTGTTGATGTTACCAGCCTGGTCATAAGAGGGATAATACTGTCTGATAGGGCCACGTGTCAGGGGAATCCTGCTGGCTGTCAGTTATCAAAATATACCAAATGTCATATGCTGCTGGTATGCTATATATAACAAAAGCTGCCATCAACATCACCTAATTCCCTGATGTGATTTTCACATGAAACCAGTGAGAAGCTTGATCAAACTGTATAGCAGTGTAGCAGTACACTTCTTCAATATCAATCCTCCTCTGCAGGTATCAGGCTGTTTTCAAAGGTACCCTAAATGCTTATGTAAAGCTTACCAAAACTAAATGTTGGTAAAATGTTAACTTCAATTTAGATCAGTTCAGTTTATTGGTTTTAACATCTGCTGGGCATTGAGAAGTCTACCCAAGACATAATATAAGTCTTGTGTCACCATTTAGGTCTAGATGCTATCAGTTTCCTAGCAAGGAAGCTCTACCTGTACCAATTTAACTACCACAGCACTCATGTATTATCCAACATCAGTTGATTACATACAATCTGGACCTTTTGAAATCATATACAAATATTCAAAATTAAAACTTCCTTTAGTAATTGGTATCTTTGGAAGAAATCTGCTGCAGGCATTGTTTCACACTGTGGTATACCATGGTAAAGCCAGATCAGACTGGAAGCCAACATGACCTAATACTTGAAGGTTAATCTGATCACATAATTAGTTCATTCTCTAGACAGCTCCTAATTGGTAACAGGGATAATGGATTTAACCCTTTCCCTCATAGAGGAAACCATGAAAAGACCTATGCGAACAGCATAAAACCAGATCAGCCTGCGAGTAACTCGCAGGCTGATCAGGTTTTATGCTGTTCGCTGCTCCTCAGTGGTTTGGAAATGAGGATTTTGTAATTAAATTTGGTAAGGTTTAACTGTGGTTTTCTGCAGGTCAGGCTTTATGTGGTACCTATTGAGTGCGTCAAAATGAGTCTATATGAGGGAAAGGGTTAACTAACTTTGAAAATAACATTATAATCATAATCACTTTATTTTATTGTATACATGCTTCAACATACTCAACTCACTGCTATTGAAGAGAAAAATAATTGTCAAATAGCAAATTATCATATAATGGAAACAAAGGATATTGTGCCATATATTGGACCCCCACCACACTTGCTGGTCCTTACATTAAATGGAAACTTTGTCAATATGCTTTTGTGTTTAGAAAGAACAAGGATTTAAGTAGAAGCATTTATTACTCTTTGCTCTGCCAATTTTCAAGTGCTGACAAAACTTTTCTATCTAAAACTGTAAGATTAACATGGAATTGTTTATATTTATCATTCATTAACCTGACTTAGTATTGTTAATATTCCCATACATAATTAATAATTCTAATTAACTTTTAAGAAAGGAACAATTCAACTGGTAATTCTTTAAAACGAACATGAATAGCCATTATGTTTGTCTTCCTCTACAGTGGATAATTCTCAAAGTTAATTACAACTTCAAGTATTTATTAAGATCTTTCATACAATTGTTCCAAGAAAGAGCATGTTTACCAAATGTCTTTAAAGAAATGCTTCTATTTCTGCCTGCACTACCTTTGTTTAACATTGATTTTCATGTTGAGCTTCCACATGACCCTGACTGAACAAATACTTGAACAGTGTCAGAGAAATGTTTGTAACTGAGGGAATATTTTAAGGTTCAATATCATGCAACATGTCAACTGAAATAGGTCCTGAAAAGTAAACAGACCTGGGTCCTACTTTCTCAAAGAGTATGTCAACATTGTCTATGGGTTTTCTGACTGCCATGCACCCAATTTCTGAAAATAAAGACTAATTGCCTCTACTATTGAGGTCATGTTATCTCTAATAGTTTGTCTGCTTGTTTGAAGGATTGCTCAAACTGGAGCAGATGTGAAGTGATACATGTAGCAGAGTACTGAGGGTATTGAACAAGAATCGTGTAACAAGACGTTTGATGTCATCATAGTTCACATCAGGAAGAAAAATCCAAATACATTCAATAGATCTTTTATTCAACTCATGTAAGAGAATCGACTCTCCCTGAGCGAAATCCTCCAATATTCTAAATGTTAAACAAATCATAAAGTTTTCTCTGTAAAATTGTCTCAAAACATTTTACTCTTACATTGTAATCATGTGTAGAGGTCTCTGGTCCAGGCAAGTGTTTTTACCTGCCACATCAAGGGCATCAGGGATAACAGGAAGATTTTCCTCAGCAATACACAATATATCATTCTCCATCCATAAAACAGTTGAAAAATATAAGTTCAAATCATATCTTTTCTAAACCATCTATAAAATGTCCATAATAATACCAGTCCTGACACTTCCACACACCTGCATTTAACATTTACATCATACAGGTTTGTTTAAATGCATTGGCAAACAGAGCAGACCCAGATCAGGTAGCCCCTTCATTTTGTTAATACAATATGCTTTACATTCAAGAAACACCTCAAATGATGCAAAACCAGGTTTTCAAGGGTCGCCCCAGGCAACCAGACTACCGTTATTTCCAACCCTGTCCTAGAAGAAAACATTTTGACATCATAGAAGAACCGATGTTACAAGTCTGTTTTGGGTTTTTTTTTTTTTGTTTTTGTGAGCCATGAATGTTTAAAGAACTGTTCAACATAATTATATATTTCCTCTAGAATATTGATAATGTTATAATTCATTGATGACATCATAATAATTGCTTAATGACATCATCAGTACAGGCACTGCAATTCTACAAAAGTTGGTGAATAGTTATGTCCCTTGACAAAGGCAGTTATTTGATGGAAACAAAATCTACTTTAGTAACAGTGACCTTGACCATAACCCGACTGATTGAAAATCGATCCTAATCTTCCTTTTTCCATAAGGTGTCTATCTACTAACTCTGATTAACATACCTCACTCCTAAAAGATGCTATTTGAAGGAAACAAAAAATCTATTTTAGTACAAGTGACCTTGACCTTGACCCTATCAACCAGAAAATCTAACCCTATCTTCCTCTTCCCATAAGGTATCTAACTCCCAAATATGAAAACTGAGTTTCAATTCTAACAGAAGATATTCAACGGAAATGACCTGTTTGACACACAACTATTTATAGTAACAGTGGCCTTGACCTACACTCTATTGATCTGAAAATCAATCCCAATCATCCTCTTTCCATTTGGTATCTATCTACTAAATCTGATCATCACATCTCACACCTAAAGATGTTTGTGAGAGAAACAATGAATTTTTAGTTTTTAAAATTAGTGACTTTGACCCTATCAACCTGAAAATCAGTCCAAATCTTCCTCTTCCATATGGTATATCATACCAAATATGAAAACTATATCTCAATTCTCAACAGTATCTCTGATTGGACCAGTACTTTGTGCCTATCCTTGTCCCCCAGTATATGGAATTCAAACCAACAAACTTTGGAGCTGCAGTTATATTTATGTTACCACTGATCCATCGTACTCATTGAAGACAACATTATGATGTTCCTATATGAAATATCAACCAAATGAAATGTTCAAGCACAACCGATAAATAGTTTTACCAATGAAACACTCTCACTCAACTTTATTTAAAGATCCACCCCCTCAATAGACAGCAATATCTATTTTAAGCCTGAACAAACATAATCATAATTACTGCCTATAACAAAAGTAGAAAAAAGCCATTCAATACTTGAAACAGTTAACAGTATTATTTACATTTCAAACCCCTCTCTTTAAGGGATAAACAACCTTCTGTTTAGAGAGTCTGAAATCCAAATATACCCACAATGAAGGATGACAGTGAAACAAACACCTGTCAAGTTGTGTTACATTTTGCATTTAAAAATTATTGATCATGTTACATTTTTTGTAATTTAAATGGTTACATGTAGCATAATATTGTGTGATGGATTTATATTTCCTTAAGTAACAGTTTTATGCATATTTAAATTCATAATAAGCATCAAGTTGAGTCAAGTCAAATTAAGCACTTCCTTCAGAGAAAGGTTGATTTTAAGCTGTATGTCAGATTATTATGTTATGTCTATCAATGCCAATTAAAAGATGCCTAGTCATTCAATACTATCATCCATGATTGTAAAATGGGTGGTGTCCTTAACACAGCGGGCAATACCATTACAGACAGATTTGAAACTATAGTTAGAATTATAAAACCTGTTTTTATGATCACATTCAATCTTTGTGCATGCGCTAACTTCATAAACTGAACTTCTGAAATCGCTACCCTGAACTGGTGAAGACGCCATGTTGCAGAATGTATCACATGGTACCACAAGCATCTACTTTGGAGATACCGTACTCTATATTTAACCGATTTCACAGAAGTTGCGTTAACGAAAAAAGTGTTTTTCTGAGTTATGTGGTTTACACTCGTGCCAAATTTATTTGTCAGAAAACTTCACCAACATTAACGAGGGAGAGTAGAGAATTATTTTTTCTAACTTCTACTGATCATCTGTGAACAAGCTACTTTAATTATAATAAAATTGATTAGTGAATTTTAACTCTTGAAACGACCTATGCGAACAACATAAAACCAGATCAGCCTGCGAGGAACTCGCAGGCTGATCAGGTTTTATAAATTTGGTAGGTTTATTGGTTTCTGCAGATCAGGCTTTATGTGATACCTACTGAGTGTGTCAAAATGAGTCTATATGAGGGAAAGGGTTAACTATCAGAGTTTTTAAACCGAAGCTTCAGCACCAATTTGTATTATTTTTACTGTACTGTTCCAGGTATCAATAAATCAAAATCAGATCAGCTAAACTAATTAATCAAACAGTGCCTACCTACATGATTATGATAACTATCACTTTCCATCAAATAACATCTGCAAGCAATTAATAGTTGCCTCCCTTGAAAATTAAAGATATGGCATATGAATGATTGTATGAAATTAAAGATAGCCTATCTGACCAATTTCTTAATGTAACTTTCCCGTTTTAAAGGTTTGTAATTAGAGACGATCAGTATAGAACTGGTTCATGTATTGATCTAATCTGGTTACACACACTCAAATCTCAAAAGAAAGTTTCCTGCTATTTGCTTAAAAACCTATTTAGGTTTTCACACCGCATAGTGCAAAGACCTAATTTCTGTTTGTTGCTGCTATTGTTGTTTTGAGTCTCCCATCCATACAATACAGCTATGTTCAGTTAATTACAGGTGGAGGAAGAACCCGAGTCTACATGGTTGAACCATTGACCTGGAAGGTATCCTCACATGAAACCTCCATGCAGTGAGGGGAGTACTTTATGATATTTCAAAACTTAGTCTAAGCTTGATTAACAATTCCTAGGTAAATCTAATTTATACCTTCAATATGGATGGAAAAGAGATTAAGTCATGGCAGGTGGAACCAGTGTATCACCAGTGTCCATCAGTTTCAAGCTTCTGGCTGAAGCAACACAAACACTGCCACAAGGTATTGGTATCATTTAACAGGACCCATCAAATATCAGTCATTTCTGTTGTATATTTCATCAATAATACAGATAAAGCCACTTTAAATAAAGACCTTCCTTCCTTCCTTACTTACTCTTCCTTCCTTCCTTCCTTCCTTACTTACTTACTTACTTTAAAGGACAAAAATTCAAAATAACAAACAGCCTTAAAAAACAAGCATATAAAAAAAACATTCTTACATATATACATCTCTTTTAAGGTGAGGATTTGAATTTACATGAATGTTTAATTTGAAAATGGAAAACTAACTGTTCCTACTGAATCTTGTTGACAGTGTTATTGGAAGGTGTGCAGTAGGATAAATCGATACTACCTAGGTGCTTGCAGAAACATAAAGCCTCTTTGAGTTTCTGATCAAGGAAAGAAAACAATAGGGCATTAAAAGAAAGAGGATTCACGGGGCTGTCAATAGCGATCATTTAGCTGGGTCCTTGAACTATTGATTGTCAGGTTATCATTCAACAAAATGTTCACATTTAAAAGCCTCCTGGACAATTTCCTGATTTAATAAAAACAGCATGACTTTTATTGCTTCACTGAATTTTTGTTTTTAAAAAAACACACAGACAAATGCAGGTTGAAAACAGGTGTTCAAGTCTGATTTCAAAGTGAATCTACCTTGGCTAAATAATTGTTATTTTAATGACAGAAAGACTTTGAACTTTGTCTGCAGTTTTACCTTCAGGATCCTGGTCTACATCAATAGTTCCTTCCATTGTATGCATCCAGTTAAGAAGCAGCTTTGATGAATCATTAAATTTCACTAAGAAATACATAGTTGTAATAAAACAAGAATTAACTTTTAAAAAAGATATGCGGTGTTGGATTAAGGTAATGCAGAGTGTAGAACTGTTATATAACATACAAATCCTTATCTGTGAAGCATTTCATCCTAGGAAGTCAAACGTCCCCTTCAGTGCAATTGGCAGAGTAAACATCATTTTGTAATGAACCGCACAGACTTTCAGTCACACGGATGATACTTATTCAGTCAGAATACAAAATGCAGAATAGTGAATACGGAGATTATGTTTCAGCTAGTTATCATTTCAACAAACAATTGTGCTTTACCTCTTCTCCATGAGTATTGAAATATATACCAATGAAAACCAATAAAATACTCATTCGGCACTCATCATTCCGTAGTAAATCAAAGTGAAGTTAGACAGCTACACATAAACAAGAGGGCCAAGATGGCCCTTGGTCGCTCACCTGAGAAAGATGATTGCTTAAGAAATAAAGATGCTTGAGTGTAAAAGTGAAATCTGGCTTTTTTTTATGGTGAAATGGGCATAACTCCTAAATTTACAAGTCAATATCAGTTATAATTTAACCCGATTGTGAGATTATGGGCATAAACATTGTCTTAAAGTTTAAAAATGATTGTTAAAAAAATGAAGTTGGTAGAGAATAAACAAAGTGAAATCTTGCATTTTTTGTATTAAAAGGGGCATAACTCCTGACCTAATGGTACGATATAAGCCATAATCGAACTTGGCCGTGATTTTATGGTTATAAACATTGATATAAAGTTTGAAGATAATTGCTCATGAAATGAAGATGCTAAAGTGCAAACAATGTGAAATCTGGCTTTTTTTTAATTTTAAAAGGGGCATAACTCCTGACCTAATGTTCCGATATCAGCCATAATCGAACTTGGTCGAGATTTTATGGTTATAAACATTGTTTTAAAGTTTGAAGATAATTGCTCATAAAATGAAGATGCTAGAGTGCAAACGAACAAATTGTGGACGACGGACGGACGGACGACGGACATTCATCGATCCTAAAAGCTCATCCTGAGCACACGTGCTCAGGTGAGCTAAAAAAAAAAGCAATCAAATGTAAAATGTCTTTTAAATGAATTCAAAGAGGATATAAAAAAAATATGTATAAGGAAATGACAAAAAATATTTTCAATTTATTTTGATAAGTGTTTAATCTCTGTACATTTCCTGGACAAAAGATGCATCACTGAACAAGGAATTAATATTCTCCTTGAAATATAATGGATCTCTGGCCTTACAAAACAGTCAAACTAATTAGTATTGTTACCAATATAAAGATTTACTGAGCAAATAATGACTGTCATTCTCTTTTTATCTATTTTTTTCAAATGAATAAATGATCAAAGGGAGACAACTATGTTAGACATTTCAATAAATAAAAGAGGCTGTGATGAGTTATTTCCCATCTTGTAAAAACTTCAGTGGTTTTTTTTGTTGTTTTTTGGGGTTTTTTTTTTTTTTTCAGAGGACAGATTATTCTCAAATTTTGCATATAAGTTCTTCAAACTATTAACTAAAAAATGTATGAATTAAAATTAAGGGGTCACCATGCTTGTTTTAGATATTTTGCTTATGATAAAACATCACTGTTTGTTGAAATTTGTTATAAAAACACAAGAAATTAAAAAAATTGGAAAGATTCCATATCTAATTTCTTTAAAAGCATATTAAAATGGAATTTAAATATTAAAAACTTATAATGTTTTTTATAAGTTACAGGTGAAAATACTGCAAACATTCATGGAAAATACAAAACAAGCATAAAATCTCCATCATGCCTGATCCAAAAATCCCTAAGCTATGAAATTTTATTTATATTTTTCTTGATAAAACAATTTTCAACAGATAGATTTCCTTTATTTTTTTTTTCAGATTCAATCTACTGATATAAAGGCTTTCTGAAAAAGCAAAACAAAAGATATTTACATCACCATATTTGCTTTATAAACTGCTTTTTTATTGAAATTTTAACCAAAGTTGCATTAAAACCACTAAAATTTGACTCTTTTTATCTTCAAACTTTGGCAATTATTCTATTAACAATGTATTTAACAAATGAATAAAAAAAAATGGGCATTATTTGAATATTATACTTAAAATAAATATGAACTTGAATCTTGAGGGTCAATTATGAAGTCATGTTTCCAAGACTAGCTTTTACCTGTTCTTAATGGGCATATCCATGTGAATCATTAATTTTAACAGGACACTGATTTTCGTCGATTTCGTGGTAGGATTTTTGTATGAATATTAATCCCCATGAAAACTTGTCTCTTATATAGACCTTACATTTTCTAGAACAATATTATATCCACAAATAATTATACTGGCAAAGTTCCCTTAGGTACAAAATCAATGAAAAATGTCAATGAAAAATAATGATTTTAAAGCATGACACACATGAACTTAATAATATTTTTCCTAAGCATGTTTAATAAAAGATTTGTTGAGATGCCCTCTCATGTAACGTCCTAGATCTCTTGAATGGCTAGTAAGTATGTAAAAAGGATGTGATCCCATTACTGTGATTGATTTACCTTACTAGGCTGTGAGTAATGAGTAATTTGAGACTGACTTGTTAAAGCTAGAAGATTTCCTCAATGTTTTCTTTTGAGTGACTTCAAGAATTCTGAAATCCTTGGAAAATGACTCACTACATGATGACTGGATAAAACAATGGTTCCAATGAGAAGCAAGCATATATGAACCTATATCAAATGTTGAGGTTGTTGTGTCCCTTTGTAAGATAGAATGAATGTACATATAGAATACTAGGTTAGTGTTGGATAAAGATAAGTTTATCCTGCGAGGCCAAGAAAATATAAACCGCGAGCCTTGGCGAGCGGTTTATTTTTTCTTTGCCTCGCAGGATAAACTTATCTTTATCCAACACTAACCTAGTATTCTATTTATCCTATCATTCTAACTAATAATCTGATAATCTTAAGTTAGACACGAAAATAAAAGAAAAAAAATCTGGATTCTCCCAACTATCTGCCCTTTAGTATTCTTCCGCGTGTGCAAGCAAAGAAACTGTTCTGCGTACACACCTAAGTAGTCCCAGGATTTAAAAAACGGTTATAACAATTCACGAACTTTTCGAAACTTTTTATTAAGCATATGCGTTAAGCATTTTCAACTTTCAAATACTCGACAAGAAAAAATATATTTAAAAAGAATAGTATCTTACACGGTTGAGCCCAATACACAAAACACATTTGAACTCAAGAAAGTAGTTCCGATGACGTCAGAGTATATAAAATTTCACGAATGAGTATAAAGCTAAGTTTATTCGATAGGCAGTTTATACCACGATGTGAGTCTGATGATAGGATAAAATTTAATAAAGAATGGCTCATAAAATGATAATCAACAACATAATGTCAGAATATACAACAGAATCCTAAATATCATGTAACGGTATACCCTTGAATTTTTTTTAATTCTATCATATTTTCCTAAATAAGGGAAATCAGTTATTAATTTAACTTGTATGTTGTGTTTTTCTAACAGTTCTTAAAACAAGAGAACATCTCACATTAACCTTGGACAAAAACAACAAAGTCTTTATATGAAAATTTGTTTGGTTTGGTTCCCGAACCCCTGTCCCTCCCCAGTCCCCCTCCCCTTGATCATCAAGCCATCCACCATTACATTGGTGTTAATTATTACATTCTTTGATTAGGAACATTAGCTGGACTTGTTGGGTATCAACTTACCAACATCTGACCAACTGTCAATGAATAAATTATAAGCTGCTAATGCAAGAACTTAATTGCTTAAGAAGGGAGGGGTGTGACCAGCGCAGCATTCAGTTACCCTTTAAAGTCCATAATGTTAACGTTTGTATCCCTGTTGTATCTAAGCATATAGAGTGTATAAAGTCATGAGACAGTACCAAGGTGGGGCACTCATAATTATATTATGTAAGGAACAGATCAAAGAATTAAGGAGATGCTTAAAGAATGGACTGGTTTTGAATATTGTTAAAGATTATTGAATTCATGGATCATAAGATAATAATAATGATAATATGCAATGAAGACTGATGATGATGATAATGATGTTGATGCTCATGATGATGATGATAATAATTAACAAGATGATGATGATGATGATGATAATGATGATTATGAACAATAAGATGATGATGATGATGAAGATGAAAATGAGACTACTAAAGGACTGGACTTACGAGTACAGGTTCCCCCACTCTTGGGACTTGTCATGTTCCTGGAGACACACCCGGATACGCCCGTCCTCCTTGTCTGACTGCACCATGGCTTCATTATGGGCCTCGTCCCAGTACAGTTCTATACTGTGATGTGTCACCTTGCCCACCACCGGCGGGGGAGGGCGGGGCAGTTCTGAAACAAACATAAATCTTGGTGATGCCTAGTGATCAAATTATTTTCTAATTCCTATTATGGTTCATAAAACTACTAAAATACAAAAACTATGACTGAAAGGTTGTAAAAGGAACAAGAGGAACACTATGCCCCCATCTGAACGGGTCAGATGTCAAATAACTGATGTCAACTGAAAGCCATTCATGAGTGGAGTAAGTAAATAAATAGTAAAAAAGTAGACTTTATTTCACATAGTAATGGAGTAATGCTCAAGACCAAAAAATCATTAAAAAGATAAAGGGAGATAACTTAAACAAGAGGGCCAAGATAGCCCTGATGACACTCACCTGAGAACTATTGTCTGATAAATATTAACTGCCTGCACAAATTACTATATCACAGTATTGTTGTATTGAATACATCATCTACCTAATGCCTTGAGATTGTTTGTTATACCTACTTACCTTCTTTAATTTTATAATATAGGAAAAAGTAAAAAAAAGAGATGTGTTGGAAAAACACTATGCCCCATCTGTGCAGATCAGATGTCAAATAATTGATGTCAATTGAAAGCCATTCATGAGTGGAGTAAGTGTGTCAATATATAGACTTTATTCAGTATAGTAATGGAGTATTGCTCAAGACATAACAATCACTGAAGAAAATAAAGGGAGATAACTTAAAAAGAACCCAAAAGAGTTCTGTTTTGTGATCATTACACTTCTAATTCAAACTATCTATTTATATTTTAAGTTTTAAATCAATACTTCGAATTACAGATCTGAAGGTTGTGGGTTCGAACCCCGTTAGAGGCAAGAACTCTTCATGATCTTCCCGGGCGCCAGGTACTGGTCCAACCCAGGAACCGTCGAGAAGGATTAGTAAAAGTTTTAAGAACTTGTTTCCCAATCAACGTAAAATAAATAAGTTTAAACTAAAGGGTACGAAGGCTCAGATCAAATACAAAACCTAATGAAAATGGACCAAGTCAATGGTTAAAAAAATTTCAGTTTTTCTATAAATGTCAAAGGTCATTGCTTAATACTAAGTGTTACTTTCAAATTAGGTAAACTAATGAACTAAGCAGAAGAATCCAGAATGACCCAAATATCAGACAAATAAACACAGATTTTCAATGTATCACCACATCAAATATATTGATGACTTGCAGATAAATATGACAACAACAGGAGACACAGCGCCATACCGAGAAGGTTCTTTCAACAAGCAATATAAAGGATATGTTTACATGCAGCTTTATAAAATACCCAGCATGCTCTATTTATTGACTCCCCAGGTGGTTAGCAATATTTGAATTGTAATTTGCAGATAACATAGATAAGGTACTGAGCGGATGACGCAGATGGAATATTTATCTGCATTATGCGTAATAAATCTTCACATTCATCAATAATACTGTACACATAAACAGATAAACACCTTTGGAAGAAATACATGTACATGTAGATCTTTTATGACAGTAATGACGCGACACAAAAAGATGACAAATAAATAAAGGAGGTTGCTTATGTTCAGAAGTTTTATTATCTCATTAGCAAGTTGTTGCCTCATAACTTGACCTTCTCCAATGCGAACCAATACTGACGTCTCAAATCTTCTTCCATTGCATCTGTAATTTATCTCTCACATATCCTTCAAACAATCACTGAGAACAATTTAGAAGGAGGCCAAAAGTAACAAAATATATGAAAGCCTATGCTGAAGGTGATACATGTGTATACAAGATATTGAATTTTGTGTTCTACAGAGATAAACAGAGGACAGAACATGCAGGTTAATTATAATGAGTGGCCCCATTTCAATATTTTCAGCAGTCAGCATCATAAAATAGAACTATCAAGTAAAATTATGAATACCACTACATATAATACCAAGAAAATGGCCAAACAACGCATAGTATCAGTTAGAAAACACGAATGGGATTGAATTACAG
>CM037778.1:41864062-41914062 GCA_021229015.1 Solen grandis | reverse complement strand
AATTTGTTAAAAAAACGTTGTTTTATTGGGGTTACCGTCGCTGCGATAGAATTTCAATCATAGCGACGTCCAGCTAATTACAGGTGGAGGAAGACCCCGAGTACACAGAGGTACCCGGGTAGAACCACCGACCTACCGCAAGCAAGCTGGAAGGCTTCCTCACATGAAAAATCTGAATTCCCTACCGGGATTCGGACCCACAGCGGTGAGGGGCTGAGAGATTTGTAGTCCACGACTGTAACCGCTCGGCCACGGCGGCCCCATTAAACAAACGTTTAATTATTTTAAGCTAATGTCAATGTAAGAAATGATCTTGAATTCCTTTAAATTTATTACTTGAGATATTTTGTGACTGTTGCGAGTTGGTCTCTACGCTACGCTACAATATAACAAGAAAGCAAACGCTCACTTTAGCTACAGTTAACGTTAAGTGAACGCACGGTAGGTAACATATTCGTTGAAATTATTTAAAGAATATCTTTTGAAACATATAGATCTTGGTCTAATGAAACAAAAAAAGAGCTAAAAAGCAAAATATAAGAAGTTTTGGCTTACTGTTGAAAGTCGAACCTTTATACCTGAGTGGTGCCAATGGTAATAGTACACAATGTATTTCAAAATGACAGCAAACGTATACACACTACTGAAATCGATCAACACACCTATATGAATATACCTTCTAAATATCATGTGTACACACTTAATGCCCTCCTGGCATGACATAAAAAGGCCGGGGTGGATCGATATTCAGATTTTGTGTGAACAGATTATGTTCTTTGGGTTTAACGTTACACCGACAGTATTTCAGTCATTGAAGGCAATGTCTTCTTGAGACAGATATAGTGCTGCTAAAGTGCAGTATCACGCCGTAGACATGTAGCATGATATCACATCCTGTCACTGAGCCAACCAGTCCTGGAACTACCCTTATATGCTGAGCGCCAGGCAAGGAAGCTATACCAGTACATGTTTTTACAACTTAGTATGTCGAGGCTGAAAACTGACCCCTCTTCCAAGTCGAACACATTAACCATTCGGCCAACGGGGAGGGTCGGGACAAATCTTGGATCTTACAATCTATTATTTGATTTACAAACTGTACGGAACCACCATGTGCCAGGAATTATTAATCAAAGTTCTATTCCAGTCCAGGGAACATCGAGATGGGTTTGTTGCTCGAATCTGTTAACCAATCGACGGAAAACTAAGCATGTTAAAAGGCAGTTTTTTATTTCTATTCTCAAATTGCTTTTTTTTTTCATCTTTCTCGAGGAGATAGCAAAACTGTGTTTACAATACATGTGCATTGTGCATATTTACAATACAAGATAATACAATCGTGCAACTGAGGATGTGAGAAGGTAGGCCTATATATGAGATAACCTGTTCAACATCTTACAGTCACTCGCAGTTTCATATTAACTATTCAAATTTTACTATCATGTCCCAAAAACTTCAATAATAATAAACAGGCACTTTGGAATCATTAATATCCAATAAGGCGACCTAAATATATAAATCTTAACAACAAAACAACAACAGTTTTTAACCATGCCGTGGTGGAAGTTCACCAATGTCTCATTTCCCTGAACATTATAGTAACATGTAACGAGCGTCATAGACGCGATAATTATGCATTTTCATAAATAAACAAGATATCATAACAGAGGGGAGGGGGAGGGGGGCTACATATAAATAACAGTTCGGAATTACCCTAATGTGATGCTGAACGTCAAACAAAGAAACATAATTATCAGATATCAGTGTCATTTTTAACGACTTTCGTGTGTTGCGGTCGGAGAAGACAGACTGTTGACACTAAACGAGAGAGAGAGAGAGGAAGAAATAGAGAGATATTTTACTATTTCCCGATATAATACGCATGGTTGGTTTTATCAACACCGATAAGTCTTTTCCAATTATCGATTACACTTTGGCAGTTTCGAAATACCTCTGTTAACATTCAAATCCGATTTTGAAATACCAATCTGCTCTTTAAAAACAGATCTTAAATTAAATGTAACTTTATTTTTAGCAACAAATTCGCGTATTTGGCACATATCATTACTTATTGAAGTGTGTGTGTGTGTGTGTGTGTTTTCTAAGCTTAGAAAAAGGGTGTTGCTCTCTCTCTCCTTCTCTCTCATCTTGTTATACTATTCATTCTACTGGACCCGGTGATCAAGTCGATATTGCGACCGAAGCGTAACCAAAAGCTCGTGGGTTTCTAACGTCGTTGACAACCCAGAGTCGTTAAAGGGCCACTGGTATACCTCCCTAGAGCCTGTCGCTCTACACATTAAGAAGGCCACTGGTATACCTCCCTAGAGCCTCGGGGCCTCCGTGGCCGAGAGGGTAAAGTCGCTAACTTTAACACTCACTCGGCCCCTCACCGCTTGGGTTCGAATCCCGGCAGGGTCATTCGGATTTTCATGTGAGGAAGCTTTCCAGCTGGCTTGCGGTAGGTCGGTGGTTCTACCCGGATGCCTCCGTGCATTCGGGGTCTTCCTCCACCTGTAATTAGCTGGACGTCGCTACATGACTGAAATACTGTCGAAGCGACGGTAAACTCAAATAGTCAAGTCAAGTCCCTAGAGCCTGTCGCTCTACACATTAAGAAACTCCAGTTCTTGTCCCAGTGTCAGGAAAATGTGACCGGGTGTGGTATGCCAATTGTCTACGGCGTGATACTGCAGTGAGGCAGCACTATATTTGTCTAATGTAGGCAAAGGTCCCCGAAATGGATTTATAAATTCTGAAATGTTCTAAGAATTAATTTTTTCTACATTTATAGCTGGAAGCATGCTTGAGCTAATAAAAAAGCGCCCTTAAAATCGACAAGATGTGTAATTTTATACATTAATCAACTTTATATGGACAAAAATAAATCAAGTACATTTTCCTGCACGGCAATTTTAATAGCAGAATCTAAGGATATATATAAATTCAAACGTGTGCCATTCCCACCCCACCCAAAATCTTGTATTCTAGTCTGAATGCTGAGTTAATTTTCAATTCAAGAACGGGAAATAATAGCGACCTTTATTGATTAACTTAAAATTAATTTTAAACAACCGCAATTATAACAAGCTACATTGTTGCGGAAGAATTGCTGCCAACGTGTTACATTTGTTTTCACAATGTCACGGGTTTTCGCGGTTTTAGTTTTCCAACATTATGTATAATCGTTTTGTTGTAGTTGTTGTTGTTGTTATTTTCAGTAACGTATTTTGTTACTATATTAAAGTGTTATCACATATAGATCTACGTAAAAATAATCATGTAGAAATAACATTTTATAATAATATGCTAAAATATTTTTTGTATACTATTATAACCAAAGATTTCCGAAATTGATATGTGTATGTTTCCTGTAAATAGCAAATGTCATGGTATTTCAGGTATTGTTGGTAGGAAAAGAGGGCCGTAGAGCGACCGATAGGAATTCCGCCTTGCAAGCGAAACTTAAAGGCTCGAGGTTTTTAAATTATATTTTATTGTCTTTTTTTTTGTATTACAAAAGTGCAAAAAAAATTGTAAGAAACAAAGGACTGGACCACAAATTCTTAGTTACGACTTTCCTCTTGAATAAAGATTAATTACAAGTTCTAATGAAAGAGACAGTATTTTGTATAAATTTAAAAGAAAACATCTGACAATTATTATAAAAAA
The DNA here is from genome assembly GCA_021229015.1 of Solen grandis. NCBI lineage: Eukaryota > Metazoa > Mollusca > Bivalvia > Adapedonta > Solenidae > Solen > Solen grandis. Next base: position 41,910,390 of record CM037778.1, on the reverse strand, counting down.
ATGAGTTGCAATGATTATTTTTATGAAGATTTAGTTTAACGAAGCACTGAATTTAAAAAAGGAGAAAGTGAGAAGAGAGGAAGCGACAGATAGAGGGCAGTCTATAAGTAAGTACACCAATTTAACGTCTGAAACATTTATGTATTTATTTATTTATTTATTTATGGACAGCGTTTACTTTAGAAACATTGTTATTGTAAGTTAAGTTCGAGTTGCCTTATACTATATATATATATTGATTATTTGGAGGGTGAAATTGTTGCGATATCCTTTATGTATGTCCCATCTTTCCAGTTCATGACAAGAATGATAACTATTTATTTTTGTCACTACAAAATCAATTAAAATAGTCCTGTATAACAAACAGGTACTCGTATTATTGTGAATCTGGGTATGGTCGTTATAGAACATGTAGACAAGTCGTAAACAAGCCTTGTCGAGGGTTGGGATAAATGATTTTTAAAACTAAACTTCTTTATTAGTGGAAGTATATTTAGAATGACGTCATTTTTGGCGCCAAAATGACGAGGTTCTAACAGAAACGTGCACACGAGGTGTAAGATAATGCCATTGGAGACAAGACTTTCTCCCATATTCAGCATACGAAGCTAGGGAGGATTTACCTAATGGAAGAATTTAAGAACCGATAATGAGTATTCAAGCCTGAAATTTCTGACCCTCTGGTGTGATATTCCTATCCTATATGAAAACTTATGATGGATTCTTATATTTTCAGTAGAATTTACGCCAAGAAACACTAAAAAATAAACCGTAACCAGACATCTAGCTGTGACTGGATACAATAATGTTATGCGATCCGCATTGTGCTGAAATAAGGGTTACGTCCCCTGTGTGTGCGATCTACACCCAAGAAATTTAAGTCGTATTTAAACTGTACGTAATCCAGAAAGAAAACTGATATTTCTCTCAATACCCCACAATTCATAATACAAGTTTACTCTTTCCATTATATGAATCTAGGTCTAGTGGATCTTAGTATAAACACAATTCCCAATCCACATACATGATGAACACACACAAAAGAAGAGAAGTAATGGTAATAAAAACACGCTTAAGTCTCGCCTCATTTAAAACATGTAGAAATATGTTAGATTGAATTATCATTACAAAGCCATTTAGCATGTTTATCAGGACGGTAAGGTATTAAACGTTGTTATAGAAAAAAAAATACATTTTGTGTGTTTGTCAGTTACATTGTTTACTGTTTATTAAGATCATTTCATTATAATTTGACTAATGCTTTGAAATGAATAAATGAACCATTATAAATCATATGTCCTTACACAGTATACATTTAAACAGTGTCTCCTCTTGAAAACACGGAATGAAAGTTAAAACTTAAGCATTATTTAAGCTGACATGAGACATAACAGAATGCCCCTTGAAAAATACTTGTTTCTTTACGTAAATAGAAATCTCATTGCATCAGCGCGATTTATTTACACTGGTGTCATTTTATGTCAGTTCAACACATTTCTCTGGCTAAACAGAAAATCGAGTGCTCGGGTTGGTTTGGTCCCACTTGAAATATGAGTAGACAGGTGAGAAGCCTGCGTGACCTGAATTGACCCCGGCTGATTCCGACTGGAATGGTCGACCGAAAGGACTCTCGGCGTAAGATGCTTGAGCATTGGGGAAAAAAGAATGAAAGGTAAAATTAAACACAACAGAATGAAGAAAAGAATCAATAATTACAATAAAGTCTAGAGCTGTTCATGAAAAAAGTAAGCATGTGTAACTATGTTTGGTTGTATTGATTTGTTCTTAAAGTTTTGTTTCTTCGTTATGTTTTAGAACACTACAACAACTACTGACGACGTTATCCATCTTCCCTTCTAATTTTTATTGTTTCTATAACTCTTTTTTTTAATATACATGCATTTTGTTTATATTTACGTCAAACTTCTTAATGTTTTATTGTTTATATTATATTTTATATGCAAAGGAATTGTCAGCTTATTTGACTGCAAATGAAAGACTCATAAAAACTTACGTATTGCGCCCGGTAAGATTGTCGAGGAATCGATCCCGGCGACTGCCGACGTACGTTGCAAACCAGTGACGTCAACGCCGTATCTATGCGCAACGTTGACGAGAGGAATATCGCCTATGATGACCTCGGCTGGAAGGTCAAACTTTGCAGCAGGCCCGGCTGGATTAACCACGAGCTGTAGATCAGAGGAAACAAGGTGACAGGATTAAGTACTGGTCTAACCAAGGAAATGCCAAGAGGGACATAAGTTGCAATCAGAATTGCATGTACTTTATTTTATGTATTGAGAATTCTTTTACAGCATATAAAGGAGTGTATGCTTTATAATTAGGTATAAACCGCGCCACGATTTTGCCCGATTAAATCATTGTTCTTGTGCATACAAACATCAAAGGAAACGTAGAATTTTTGCACTGCTTAACTAAGTAATGACTGTATTGAGCCTTTTAAAAAGTGAGCAATCCTTTGCCAGTCAACGACGTTTGCTAACAGTAAGTTGTTCGGTATGAAATGGAATTAATAATGACATCTCCTATATATGTGAATAATTGTTCTTGCAATATCCATTTTCGTGTAACAAATTACTATAATTATGTTATATTTAGTTATATTGTGTCATACCTTCAGTAGATAGGTAATACTGATGATGTTACATTTGTCCAGATGCGAGGGTGGTACCGGCGGTATGGGAATTTTCTCGTTGACCCAGTGGTGGGTCGCGCCGGCTGAGATGCGCTCCTTGTGTTTGACTTCCGACAAAACATTCTCCACTAGTTTCACTTTCGTAGCAATATACGACACTTGCTGAAAGAATTTCGAGTATATAAATGATACAACCAAATATATTCTATGATAATTGTTAAACCTTTGCTTTATGTTTTTTAAACCGTTATTATTTTCACTTTAAAGGATTTGCTCCAACGTATCATGTAACCTATATAAATGTATCTGAATTTTCCAATATTTTTAACAACCAGGCATCCATAAATATAAAGACAAGCTGAAACAAGACGTTATACCATGATAAAGAACACTCTGGTGTCAGCAACTGCCCGAGTACTGTTGTTGTCTATCTGAGCCGAGAACACCAAATTCTCCCCGGGGACGTGGCCACGCCTGTCCAACCTTAACTGAGCGTCAATCTGGCCTGACTGGCAGCACAGACAGCATACTGTCTTCGAGTTGGTCGTCTCTGAAGGTTCCTTAAAAATCAAAATGCGGGAAAATTAAACAGCAATAAAATTCGAACGTTGATTTATTTTTACTTTGATTATGACCGTGACCCTGTTACTTCAAAAGTGACCCAAGACTTCATTTTACCATTAAGCAATAAACATTGTTGAATTTATGTCACACATTCCTGGAGTTAACAAAAGCCATCTCAAAATTGAATAAATAAGTAAACATTAAAAAGGGTATATTTGATTTGGGAAATTTATGGCGTTTCGTTGAAGTTAATATAATTTCGAATTATCATATTTCACTATAAATCCTGATTCTAGGTGAACCCTGATTAATTGTTGTCTCCCGCGCACGCATTGATTAAGGGGGGGAGGGAGAGGAAAAAGGCCTCCGTGGTCAAACGATGTTTGTCGTTGTCTTATTATCACTGGTGTTGGTTCGAGTTCCGGTAGATCCCTCAGTTACAGGAAGCCTTTCAGCTGATTTGCGAAAGTGTTGAGTTGTCTGTAAACATGGGGGTTTCCTCTACATTTAGCTTGGTGTCGATATAAAGGACTGATTTGTTATTGCTGTGCATGACAGCCCGGTTGTAGTGGGGACTCGGATGCTTTGAAGGAAACGGGCTGAAGTTTCATTTGCTTCACAGATGTATGTGTCTCATCTTTATAGGGTTTATCACATTTATACCAAACAAAGAAATTAAACATTATACAAGAACTGTAAAATCTAATAACGTTTTACAGTGCTCCAGATAGGCCGCGTATCCACGTAAAATACGCGGCAAAAATATGCAGTACGCTAGAATTTTCAAAATCCATCGTACCAAATACGTGGGAAAAATCCGTGTACGCAACAAATTTCAGTTCTGTCAGTACCGATATTCTGTAGCTGTTACGTCTAGAGTGCATAAAAAACGAGATTTATCGGCTATGGAAACCATAGGTATGTACCGATATAGCGCTGACAATGCCGAGTACAGTAGTTACGATTGAATGTATCATTCAAGGGAAGTCACTCTCAAATGCGCAAACATGGCGAAGCAATCAGAAATTACTAATTATTTTCACTATTCAAAATCGCAGTCACCGCCTAATGTGCTGCACAAACAGGCAAATGAATTCGTTGCAGCGTTACTGGAAGATATCATCAAATCAGTTGTAGCACCAAAAACACACAACCACACAAATAAGTTGGCATAATACGCGCCCGAAAATGTGATAAACTAAAATCGCTGACAACGAGGTGATTGATACATATGTACTTATACTTAAATGTTTTCAGTGTCAACAAATTGTAATTTAACTTGTTACTTGCTTGTTTTTGTAAGAAAGAAGTATGATTTAAAACTATGATTTAGAAATAGAGATCGATTATTGTATCATAGTTTGACGAGATATAATTTTGGAGATTTCCTTGTAAAAACAGAACAAAAGAGACAGAACAAACGTGCTAAAAATGAATTTATTCACTTTTTAGTTTATTCGTAGTAAATCCTTTGCTTGCTTTTTTTTTTATCAAACTAAAGCTTACTCTCTGGGGACAAATTTAACAAGAAATGTATATAAGTCTGCTCTTTCAGAATACATTGACTTATTTTCAACACTTGATTACATAGAACACATGACAGTCATGTGACCTCTTCATGCAGATGAAGGATTGTCCATAAACTTTTGCAAAATATATTTAAAAAGATACAGATTTTTATAAAAAAATAAATAAAAAAATACTATTTTCAATATAAAAAAGTGTAACATGTTTGTCTTTAGAATATGAAATTAAAAGTGTTTGTGATTAACATTATGTTCTCTCTATTGTACAAGTGGTACTGATGGAAGTTGGTCGGTACTGATATGTTTTGATTTTAATCAGTACCGTACTGATTGGATAAAAAATTATCTGGAGCACTGGTTTTAGCATAGCGTTACAAGCTTTTTTACAGTCAAAACTTGAAAAATATATTGTATAAAATGATCCGTAATGCCTTTATATGGGAAAAAAGGAATGTGTATGGTGCCTACGTGATCTAGGGGCAAAATGGGCGGAGCTTGTTGCGGCGGCAACTGATAACGTAATGTTTTGCATGTAGCCTTATAACATGTATCCTGTGATACTGGCTCTGAACCATTACGTGTACACAGTCAATCAAACGGGAGTCGGTTCCATAACGCGAGGTCAAAGGCAAAGTTGCACGTGACAAACTGTAAATATATTATCGTCAATAGTCTAAACTGTATGGATAAGTGCGCTTCGCTTCGCATCGCTTGCGATAAATTCCATAACATTTAAAATATAAACGGTAACTTATACTTAATATATACAATATGCATCAAAATCTGTGTTAGCTAATATTCTACATTGACTTGTACTTTAAACATTATTTTAATTATTATGATGACAATAATTGTGCCTATTGCTGCTTAAAACCAATTAAATAAAAATTATATTATGTTGTGTTGTATTATGTGTTATAATTAACATAATTTATATTAAGTGAACTCTTTAATTAATATCTGTGAAAATGATTTGTTTATCTCATTAACTGTCCTTGATTCATTGTAAATAACAGAAAACATTATAAGCAAATACAATTATCTCAATTATTAACAATAAAAAACAAAACAAAGGTAAACCACATAATAATTTTAAAAGCTACAAAGGAGATCATTACCCATTAAATCATGTACTTACGTTTGCTCCTTGTGTACAGTTAAGGTCCAGGGGCCGGTGTATTGTAACATATACCATACATTTCTTGTCGAAGCCCCAGGCCCTGTCTATTTTGGACTCTAAGCAGTAACAGACGTTGCCTATAGCAGATTCGTAAGAGGAGGGAACGTCGATCGGCACCACGAATTGGAACGGGTAGGAGTGATGTCCCTTTGCTAGAGTGAACTGGGACTTACCTTTCGCTGAAAAGTGCAATTTAAACATGAAAATGAACGTATGTTGTTGACAGGGGCGTGAGAGGAAAAATGATGATGTTAAGGGGAAGTAAAAAATTATGTTCTGAATGTAATATACGATTCATATAATCCGTAACAGCGATTTATTTAAAACGAACTTTTTGATTTTGTTTAGCTAAAATTAAGTCATCTTCTTGTACATCTTTTTCTTTTTCTTCTTCTTTTTTTTTATTATCGTCGTATTTTTGCAAAATCTAATTGTTTCATTATATATATTTTCCTTTTGGGTTTATATTGTTGACTAGTTTTAATTGAATAACGCGATTGTTTAATCATTCTTTCACAATAAAGATATGATGGATTATAATATCTATATGTAAACATTATTATACAATTAAACAATATAAAACCATATAGCCACAAAGAACACATATGTGTATGGGCGCCAGAAAAGAAAAGAAAATCCTAAGCAACGATAACAAACTATAGAGTCAGGTAAATGTCAATGAAAAAAGATTGTTTGTAGATTGATTGTATTAACAAAAACCATTTTCCTCGTTATGGCAAGGTTTGCAAGGTTCATGCTGAGGCATTAACATAACAAGTGTTAAGCCGCTGACACACAACTCCGACCAAGGTTTCCACGTGTAAGGTCACAACGAGTATATATTGATAATCGAACTCATTTTTCCAGACCTCCAGAAAGGAAGCAAATGTTTAACTTTTTTTTCTAAATATTGAATACAATGGAAAATACAATCTTCGATAAAATCTTTACATTTATATAGTGAAAAAATATTTAACATTCAGTATTATTCTGATTTATGTATGTGGGATATATACATGTATATATATTCATATATATTTTTCCGGTGGCAAGTGGGGGTTAAATTATTCAATACCTTCTCCAAAGAGGATAACCGTCAAAGAGAAGTATTCTTCGTTGTTCATGTATGTCCGTCTGTGTTTACCGCCCCCTTCTGACCAGCGGACAGAGGCCCAACCTCGGAACGTTACAGACAGAGCTGAAAAAAAAAACACCCAGATATCTGACACTTCTCTTGCATAGGTGAAATATAAGCGTACCAAGTTTTAACATTATTTGACCCTGAAATGCAAATATTGTGGTAGATCATTTCGGCTTTAGTTATCGAACAACTGTTATTGTATTCTTTATATGTTGTTGTTGTTGTCGTCGTCGTCGTCTTCGTTGTTGTTGTCGTCGTCGTCTTCGTTGTTGTTGTCGTCGTCGTCTTCGTTGTTGTTGTTGTTGTTGTCGTCGTCTTCGTTGTTGTTGTTGTTGTTGTCACTGCGACAGTTTTCCATTCATTCGAAGTCTAACTGATGGCGGAAGTAGAAAGACACCCGTTAAAACCAACGACCTACCGCATGCCAGCTGGAAAATTGAATCCGAATGACTCTGCTGGGATTTGAACCCACATCGGTGAGGGACTAGGTGATAGTAAGTCAACGACCGTGGCCACTTGGCCATATAGGTCCGGTGTGTGTGTGTGTGTGTTTCGGATGCCCTGTAATGTCATTTTACTACAAACATTTATATAGTCGATCTTACTTAAACTCGAAATATACAGAATATATATTTCAATATAGACTCGGGTGTCTTTAAAATGCACCATTTACCTATATAAAGTGATCGAAAACTAAAAGTAATCGGTGGAGAAGTTTGCTATGTATTTAACCCTTTTCATATATACATAGTACATGTATTATGTTTGTTTGTTGGATTTAATGTCCCACCGACAGTATTTCAGTCATTTGAAGACTATGTCTACTTGAAACAGATATATAGTGCTGCTAAACTGCAACATCATACCGTAACATGTGGCATGATACCCCACCCAGTGACATTATCAACCAGTCCTGAAACTACCCTTATATGCTGAGCGCCAAGCAAGAGAGCTATACCAGTACCATTTTTACGGCTTTGGTATGTCGTAGCCGGAATTCGAACCCACGACCTCCCGCTCCCGAGGCGGACGCTCTAACCACTGGGCCACTGGGGGCGGTAGTACATGTATAAAAGTTTGAAAGATACATAGTAACGAGAATTAATTAATTAATTAATTAATGAACGGACGGACAAATAAATGTACCTACACCTCACTCTGGATATTTCATCCGACAGCTCGAGAACCACTCTGCCACTTAATGTCTGTCCGGTGTAGTACACCGACTGAGCCTTGTCAATTATGATGCGGTGCTTCATTGCGGGGCCGCAAAATCATCAATCAGTCCTCCCTGTCACTCCTTCTATACACTATTATTTGAATATATCGAAACGTTGCTAAAGATACAAAACGAGATAATTTTAGAATTCCACTGAAAGGCAGTTTTGAAAGAAATATAAAGTTAAAATTCACTTTCCGTAAATCTCTTTAAATATCACCTGATTCTACACACTCAAACACAATACGTTAAGTGTTTTCCTTCTACGAATGTAAAATATATTCACCACACGTGAACTGATTCGAATGACGTCATCATATAATTTGGGAACATTTGCAGAGTTTTGACTTGTCTCGGGTTCTGATACATCAAATGTATTTTTTTCACTTACATTCCTAAACATAAGTGACTACATTGGTTACTTTTAAATCAATGAAATATCTCATTGCCTAAATCTATGTTTACTGAATTCAGGTTACTTCTTGCTGTCAGCAACTGTACATGGGTTAGGCAAAAAGAAATGTTTAGAATTCGGTTAAAGAAAGGCATTTCTTCAATACAAACGGATCAATACACAAGTCTACTGTCTCCACTGGGGTTTGAACAAACAAAACCTCGCAGCACAAAAGTTGCTAAGTTAGCATGGAAGCTGGCATTTAACCACACTGTAGGCTACAAATAAATTTTAAATACGTTTTGCATACAAATGATGTCACATTTTATATTGATTAAATTAATAAACAACGACAATGTTTGTTTGCAAGAAAAGATTTTATAATAGGAATAATGAAAAGACAAGACGTTTTTTTCCTTTGTGTTTGGTAAGGTCCGATCCTTTGTTGGTGGTCAGTCAGTTTGAGAAATGAACGAAAATCTCTCTCTCTCTCTCTCTTTAGCACTTTACGTGTAAGAAGCGACAGGAAATAATGTGCAATCAATTAAGAAGAATTTTGACAGCAACCAAAATCCAAGAATGCTTTATTATGAGTTTTCTTTATGGATTTCCTAGCAAATTGATTAATAAATCTATGAAAGAGCGACATAGATTTCAGGCAGCCACAAGGGCTTATAAAATGTTCATGACACTATAGGTTTATTACATGATACCACACCCAGTCACATTATCCTGACACCGGGTCATCCAGTCCTGCATCTACCCTTATATGCTAAGCGCCAAGCAAGGGAGCTATATCAGTACCAATTTTTACGACTTTGGATCGAACCAACGACCTTCCGATTCCGTGGTGGACGTTCTCACCACTCGCCCACCAGGACCGGTTCCCATGAAACAAAGTTACTGAAAGAGGAACACTCTTATTATTCATGGGCCTTAATTAAATATAAAAGAAATGATTTTCACAAAATAACAGCTTTTAAATCATGTTCACAGATTTTATTTAAAGAGTTCACTTAATAAAAAGTTCATCTGTTATTTTTACTTAGAAAGTTTTAATTTTTAGAGTATCATGTAAAATGCTGAAATGTAAAAAAAATGTTTCCTTAAACACAAAATGTGCCAAATGGAATGTACAGAAGCAGTTATGAGTTTGACAAAAGGCTAGAATTAGACAACGATGTATGATACATATGCTCTCCGTTCTGCTGTAAACCATTCCTCAACAGTTTTACATACCAGGATAAGACCATTCTAAAGAACCCACTACATATTACGATGAGAGTACTCTCTGTCTGCGGAACTCTGATGCAAACCTCCTGCCAATCTACCCAATATTTCAAGCAGAGCCGTGAGAAATGTCTTTTTTTTTAAAGATAGGTCACTATTCACAAACATTTATAAAAAAAAAAATACCTTCAAAATAAAAAAGCTTGAAATGAGAGCGACTTACTCGGCAACTGTAACATGTATATACAGTAAAGATAAAAAAAAGCAAAAAAAAAGCAACGTTATTTCTTTAAAATTTGTCCAGCTATATTTTGTCCTTTACATTAAACAAATACAATTAAACTGATTAATTAATTAGTTAATTTACGGTAAAAGGTATTTAAAAAGCCATATTTCACAAATGTTTATGTCACAAAATAAAATTCGGGAGTAGTGCTATATTTCAAACCTAAATTAATCTGTATGCTATGTAGTCAAGTTGCCTCCCCTTCTCTACAATCATGCCCACCATGGGGTCACGTATCAGCCAATTAATACAATTCTTAAGAATAGAACATATTAACGGGTACATTGTAAGAATAAAACATACCTACATTGTAAGAATAGAACATATCTACGTGTACATTGTAAGAACAGAACATACCTACGTGTACATTGTAAGAATAGAACATATCTACGTGTACATTGTAAGAATAGAACATATCTACGTGTACATTGTAAGAATAGAACATACCTACGTGTACATTGTAGTGGTCAGCAATTTGAGAATTTGAACGAATAAATCTCTCTCTCTTAATCTACTCTCTCTATTTTAGATCTCCTCTCTCTTGTATAAACATATTACGTGTAAGAAGACAGAACATATACGTGTCATTTAAGAAGAAATATTTGTACAGCAAAAAAATCCAAGAAAGCTTATTATACGTTTTACTTTAAGGATTTCCTTAGCAATGTGATAATAAATCTAGTGAAAGAGCGAACAATAGGAATTTCAAGGCAAGCCACAAGGGCTATAAAATTTAATGACATATAAGTTTTTAATCAGATATAACTAGTTCATGTAAGATGAACATTTTGTACATTGTGAATAGCCCTTCACCTCAGGTATTTGAAAATAATACCATTTTCTATCAGTTGAATTGTATAAGATTTGAACATTGTGTTAAAAAAAGAAATAACTAGTACACTTGAATAATGAAATAATGTAAAACAACAATACGTGATAATACTTAATATATTTCTACAATTGTAGTGACAGCTCTACTAAAACAGAACAATAGGGTGTACAGTAAAAAGCATTTCTGTAATTGTAAGATAGGATCATAATCTACTTAAGAAACAAACATATAATGTAGATGGTATTACGTTGATACATAGATTTTATTGTGTTCATGTTTTAAGAACTGAAATATTCAGTCATTTGGAGACATGTCTACTGAGACAGAATATGCTACTTCATGTAGAATAGAACATATCAGTGTGCAGAACCTACACCTGTCACATTATTGAATCGGTCTCAGTCCTTTAAGAATAGTAACTAATCATACATTGTAAAATAGAAAATACCTTCAAATAAAACATTGAAAGAGAACACTATCTACTGTAACATTGTATATAGACAAAATAGGATAAAATAAGCAAAAAAACATATTATTTACTTTAAATAAATAATTGTGTACAGTAATTTTTGGGTCCATTGTACGATTAAACAAATTACAATTTAAACTGAATATTAATTAGTTAATTTAGGATAAAAGGTATTGTAAAATAGAACATATTCGCTGTTAATTGTACAAAATAAAATTCAGTGTCATATTCAAACTAAATTATATCTGTGTACATTAGTAAGATTGCCTCTCCGTTACTCTACAATAGCCACATCTATGGTCACTGTAAGCATAATAATATTACATTTTAAGAATAGAACATATTTACGGGTACATTGTAAGAATAGAACATATTTACGGGTACATTGTAAGAATAGAACATATCTACGTGTACATTGTAAGAATGGAATATGTCTACGTGTACATTGTAAGAATAGAATAGATCTACGTGTACATTGAAAGCATACATCCAAGTGTAACTTATCATGTGGAACCTCAACATTAACAAAAACAACACGAACCTTTCAACAGTATTTTAACAACTATATCCCTCTCTCTCTCTCTCTCCCCCCCCCCCCCCCCCCCACCCTCCTCCTCTCCTCCCCCCCCCCCCCCCCCCCCCTCTCTCTCTCTCTCACACACACACACACACACTATCTCTACAACAAATGATACCCTTCCTAATGTTTTCCTTTCACATATAACTATACCATACCAGAATCATGTATTAATTTCAATTAAACAATTTCGTTTTTAATTTAAGGTCAAATTTGTCAAAGTCACAATTATACAAAATATATGTATAGATAAATGACATGAACATGTTATTGGAAAGAAGACGATAAAATCCATCTTTTGTTCTACTCCTTATTTGATTGTTTGTCAATATACTGTGTTATTAATATTTTGAATAAATTATGTTTAGGCTCACCCTCTGTGTGTGTGTGTGTGTGTGTGTGTGTGTGTCGTGCGTGCGTGTGTGCAGTACAGATCATTTGAAACACATTAACCTCTCATATTGTTTGCCTGATATGATTTGCAAAGGCGAGGACGAGAGAGCGATCACAGTATTACATGTAAAATGCTTAAAGACGAAGTAAATACAGGTTGTAAAGACAGTAACAATTGGGCTTATCAAATAAAACGTATTTTAGATCATATCAGTATTTCGTATGTTTGGATCTCGCAAGATATTTCTTTAGCTGATTTTAAGTATATCAGTGGACGCATATCCGAAAATTATCGCCAGAGTGGTTAACAAATATCAATTACACACACATGTATTTTTAAACAAAACTTTACCTTTGAAAATTATCTTGATGATATTAAAGATAAACGTTTTAGAATATCCATTAACACGATAAAGTCTCATCACGTGACCTATCCATCGAAACTTGGAGATACAATTATATTCATTGAAACGAACGATTGTGTAAAAGTTGTACAATTAATTTACCTGAAAGTGAATATCATTCTTTATTTGTATGACCGACGTTAGAGAATTAAGAAATACATTTTTCAGTCGTTTTTTTTTGTTACTGGCCAATATTTTAAAATTTAAAAGCATTTTGAGCCATCAGTCAAGAAAAATAATAGCATCCACTGCAAATATAATAAGAGCCATGAATAATTAAAATATATGAACAGATATATTACTATATGATGTAATAATAACAGCATGTGTATATTGTCATATTTGATATATAGATGCTTACTAAATAATTGATTAATACCTATATATGCTTCTCTGTAAATTCATGTCTTTTATTAATTACATATTTTATGAATAATTACAAAGATAATTTTAAACATAAAAACCATCTTTAATACAATAAACAAATTACATGTTTCTGCAAATTTGATTGAAGCATTAAGTATTTGAAGACATTGGTTGTATGCAAAACAACGCTTTCAATGAGGCGTATTAAAAATTTGTTTTTGGTTAAAAAACAATAAATAATATATTTTATAAGAACTTATGAACTGTTTACGGCCATGAGACACAGTAAATTTAAATATAAAACAACATTACGTCAACATCAAACTAACTAAAAGATGGATGAAAGCAGTTCCACGTGTTTGGTAAGGCCATTTAATTTTCGAGGTAATATATTTTATAAGAACTGCTCCCTGGAGATCCTGTGTGCTGGAAATAAGAATTTTATAATAAATTGTGGTAAGTTTACTGTGGTTTTCTGCAGATCAGGCTTTATGTGGTACCTAATGAGTGCGTCAAAATGAGTCTATATGAGGGAAAAGGTTAATTTTCGAGAATAATTGATTGATTTAATCTAATTGGATTGAGACGATATCTTCAACCTTATTCTAGTGATATTGTCGGTGTTTTATACTGCTCCACCTGGCGGGAGAGTCCGTGTTGTGATGGAATAAAACATTTACAGTGAAATATTATCGGAGCAACAGAAAATAATATTAATCTCATAAACATACATGTGCATATACTGCTATAAACACTGACATCTCCTACTCGTCTGCTCTACTATTTGTAAGGGGTGTCTGTTCCCGTGGAAGGGATGAAGGTTCATTGTCCATATATCTGTTGTAACCCTACGTAGTCGGATAGATCGGGATGAATCTCAGCCAGGGACAGATCCTCAGAAGTCTGTCTGCATACGGTATAGTGTAGATCACCTTCAACAACTTCTCATTTCTGAGTTCTTCCGCTTTACTTACTGGAGTATAGTCATTTTCAAGGTCATCTCCTACTGCAAGACCTTTTCTCCAGGCAATGATGCCGCGTTCTTCTGGTGTCCCTGGGGAAGAAAAAGAAAGAAGACTCAGTTTTGGATAAAACTTTCATGCTCAACCGTATTAACAGAGTTCTCCCTAATGTTCAAATATTATATCTTTTCTGGCAACCAGTGTTAACTTAAGAACGTGAAAGTTTGCTTCCATTTTCATCAATCAATCATTAAACCCATTCACATAAAAATATCCGTACAGGTTTCTGTTTCAAACTTGTAAATCTAAGCTTTAGTTTATTTTCATAAAGCAACATTTGTAACAATGAATATGATGTCAAGGGTCATTACACTACACAAAACTTCGAAGTATGATATTTTAAACAAAGAATGGTATCATTCTTACATTTTTGCAACAAAAAGTGATACTCGTACGGTTATGTAATGAAAAAAAAAAGTCGCAGAGATGATATATTTTCGTGTCTTATTTTAGTTGCAAATAATTTCAGTCCTTTTAGGACTCTCTCTACATGTCACATACAATACATCCAGCATACATGTTAAATGATACCACGCCAAGTCACCGGGCTTACATGAGTGCTGAGCATCAAACAAAAGAGGTTTACAAGTACAACTGTCACGAATCTGTAATGTTGCGGCCGTGAAATGGACCAACGACATAGCGGTCATGGAGATACATCGGTCACTGAGACCAATCTCACTTTAGTGGAACAAGGAATAACCGATGCATGTATATATTTTGTTGATTACCTGGTACTGTGTTGTCAAGGAAACAGGCCAGGAAGCCAGACACAAACACTGGATTGGCAATGAAGACCTTGATAGTGCTGTCAAGTTCATCGATACCTGGAAAAAGGTTAAATTAAACAGTTTGTTATTATAAACAACACTTCTTATTTTCTAGTTAGAAAACAATGACAGAAACAAAACCAATAACAGAAATGTTTCTGTTTTTTTTTTCTGAATTTGGATGTAATGTAAAATAATTTTGATTGTGTATTTGTAAATACTGTACATATATTATAGTTGTATATTTACAACGATTATTTAAATGTTCTGAATTCTTCAACACCGTTAGTGCCTCGTAAAATATCTTTTTATATCCAATTAAAATCAGCAAAAAATTTCACCTCGGATAACTGTATCACAAAAATCTATCTGATAGTCCTGGCACTTGCTTGGATTTAATCATTCACTGAAAGAGTTTTGCTGAGTCGAAGTGAGATATACCGACATCATATGACTATGCTAATATTATTCCTTGGAAAGAAATGATTTGGACATTTCAGCGATGCCTTATTCAACTAAGATGTAAGATTGTACCTGTATTGATCGCATCAGGTGTTGTATCAATCCAGTGCGGCAACATGAGCGAGACCAACATCGACATGCCGATGATTCCCATGTTCCGTGTAGACGTCATGTCGATAAACTGCAGGTTGGCCAACATGACGCCAATGAGGACGCCAAAGTTGATCATCATCATGCCGCCGATAACACTGTAGGGGATCGTGATAAACACGGCGCCGATCTTGCCCACGACTCCAAACAAGATGAAGATAAGTCCGACAACTTGGAACACCCTAAGACTCGCAACCTGTGTGGAAAACAATCATACTGATTTATATTATGATCATATATCCATCATGGCATGCTTTTGAAACACTGAATATCAGTATCATGATGGACCACAACAATAAGATACAGATAAAATTCCTGACATAAATACTTGCTTTTTTCATAAACTTCATATTTTGCTTCTGGAATACATATCATTTCTTCCGAAACCATGCCGAAGCACATTTCGGTATTTTTGAATGACAACTCAAGAGATTTATTCCAGTGACCTTTAGTTCTTATATTTAACAGGAGGTTAAATTTGAAAATAAAATCATTACAATTAACGTGCATGATGTTGTAACATATAAACCTACCCGAGTAAGACCGATGGCCCCGATGTTGCCCCCAAAAGTGGACGTGGCATGCCCGGTTCCACACCATCCACCTATGAAACTCATGAGACCTTCCACTGCAATACCTGCTCAAGAAACCCACAAAATAACAACAAGACATCAAAAACTTTTCACGAGACATGTTTGGACCAGTATAATCTGAGGTTGTGTGTGAGCTACTTTTCACTGACTTGGGCTACGACAAAATTCGCAAATGCATCACAAAAGCTTAAGCATTAAAATTGTACCACATAGCAGAAATGTAGTGTTTTTAATAAATAAATGTGTAGATTTACATCAAATCTGTCAAAAAAAAAAGTATGTATGTGACAATATACAATGTGATTTTGTGAATGCAAAGATATTTTAATTCGAAATGTTAAAGATCAAATGTCTACAATTAAAGTTTTAAAATCATTTCGCACCTCTGTTAACAGCGTGTTTTGGGGGCGGCGGAGCTGTGCAGACCTTAGCACATGAGTAATAATCTCCAATGGAATCAATTACGGAACTGATCGTCCCCAGAATGAACGTAACCAGAGCTCCGGTATCATAGCCCGGTGGTCCGAACTGGCCTGCAACAATTGAAAAACACAAAATTTAATAAACCTTACCTAAATTGTGAAGCAAAACACATGAGCTATCAGCTGAAAAATTGTATTTAAAAATATCAGTTTTTTTTAATATGTATTTATTTTTTTTGCTACAGAAACTTAATTAAAACGTTAAACCGAATTTGACAAACTGAACAAGGCTTCTGCGTGCCGTTAGAATATATTAAAATATAATTACTCCACGCCTTGTCACTTTAATACAGTGAAACCTCTTTACAACGACATTCATTATAACAACATTCTCTTTATAACAGCAGTTATCTTGAAAACTAAAGTGCATAATCCTTCTATGTCTCTATTCCTTACAATGACAATTGCTTTATAACAGCAACATTCGCTGAAACAAACACCGCTGTTATAAAGAGAGTTGACTGTACCCCACATTTTGGAATCACCTATATCCCTGAGTACCATCGGAACTGATGTATCGGAGACTGAATACTTGACTCACCTGGATAAGGCCAGATGAACCATTTTGTATCGTCAATAACGCCGAGCCTGGAGTCTGTCCTGGCGAAATATTCAGTACTGTCCGGGTCGTCAGACAAGGCCCCGGCGGTCGTGATGATGGCGCTAACTCCCCAACCTACCAGACTGGCTATCAATATCTAGTAAAGTTTAACATTTTCTTTCATCAGTCGATATTTAATTGATAAAACATTGATATTTAAATTTCATTGGTAAACGGTAGCAATGAAAAAAAGGTATGACAGTCGAAAAGGTCTGATTCGAGCAAAGAAAGTTTTACAATCGTTCGACCCTGTTTGCATTTATTTATTTCAGGATATAGAAAAATGTTGACATTGACAATGCTTGTCCTTGAAGTGTTAAGGTACCCAGAAATGGTTGCTAAGCACAGGCTAAGATGTCATATTTGGAGACTTAAACCCGGCGGTTTTTCAGCACAGTCGACTGACCGCTAAGATATGTTTTAATTTGATGTAGGTAATGGCTATACACATAGATCACACTTACGGAGAACATTTTATGCAGTGGGTACCATTTGATATGGAATCCACGTCTCCGATTGTAGGCAGGGACAGGGGTGTTGACCCGTCTCAAGTAGAACGAAAGAATCACGGCTATACCAACAGTTCTGAAAATTAAGAAACAAGCACTGAAATATAGGTCTTTCTGCTGTGGCAGAAATCCAAAATGAGTCAAATCGAACTTAATATACGTTTACCCCCCCCCCCCCCCCCCCCCCATACCCATTGCCACTGGATGGAAATAATTCTATGAAAATTGTCACTTTGTCACATCCAAAAATAAAGATGTTTCACCGAGAGCTTTCCCAGGTTTTATTGGATGAAGGGGAGATAATCTGTATTTAAGTTTACATTGAAGTCTATGGGGAAATATACAATTTCTGTGAATATGAAAAACTGAATTTCATTTTCGAGGAAAACTCACGGTAGAAAGATATATTATATGATTCTGCTTCAAATTCATGAACACATCTAAACTTTACCGTAGAAAAATGGAGAAAATCACTTTTTGTAGTTTTCAGGGAGATAACTCATGACAACAAAATCATAAAGGGGAGGAAATAAAATAATTTCTGTCATATGTCATAACCTGTCAATTCGCCTTTAATATTTCCATGGTTTGACATTTTAGAAGCTTATATTGTGAAATCATATACATGGCTTTGATGGTTATTATGAGGCAAATACCTTAACTGGAAATTAATTACAGGGCATAAACCTTATGGCAAGGACTAGCATTGACAGTAATAGCATCACAGTACTGACTTACAAGAAGGCGATTCCCCACTGTGTCTTGGCAAATCTCTGCGCAGCCTTGTACACGACCAGTGACGTAATCGTAAGCGCTGGTACCACAGTTACAGGGCCGATAAACCGGAGCAGGAAACCAACCAGGCCGGTCATGCCGATCAACAGATGGATGGCACCAGCTATCATGAGGCTACCTTCCAACTGCAAGGAACCAGGCGGTAGAACGGTCAGAACAGTTGGTGATGCAAGTAAGTACGAAAAATGATATTGGGTCATTTTGACACATTAGCAAACAAGACAGACCAAGATCATTGGCCCTTATGCAACATTGGAACAGTCTGTTCGATAAAAAAAAATACCGCGTGGGTTCGAATCCCGGCAGGATCATTCGGATTTTCATTTGAGGAAGCCTTCCAACTGGCTTGCGGTAGGTCGGTGGTTCTACCCGGATGCCTCCGTGCATTCGGGTCTTCCTCCATCTGTAGTAATTAGCTGGACGTCGCTATGTGACTGAAATACTGTTGAAGTGACGGTAAACTCAAATGGTCGAGTCAAGTCACGTTAAAAAAATATATATTGTTTCATATATACTTGAAAGTTCAGGTAAATTATAAATTTGTACATGAATATTTAGATTAAGTAGAAAAGAAAAAATCAGACAGGTCGTATGCAGGCGAACCCGAATAATGTTATTATAGTTCACTAATAACAGTAAACTTTTATTTCTAATCGTGCTTTTCTCGATCTTTGCAGTGTTTTTACTAAATTATTAAAATGTAAAGATTGCCTGTCAAATGTGTGTGTGTTTTTTAACTATTACCCTCCGTCCACAAATTACTGGCATCGAGCCAACTTATTTGTCATGTCAAAATAAGAGACGCTTCACTGCATATGTTGCTATATCTTTTAGTCATAATCCTTGAAAATATTACATAAATTACACTTACAAAACAAGATTTACAAGATATTATGTTCACAAACCAAATTGTGCTTAACAACAAGGGAATGTATAATTCTGTAATAAAAAGTATAAAGTTACATTTTATACTAAGATTACCTTTTGCGTTTTCTCTTCTATCGTTGTGAGGACCATCTGAGTTGAATTTGTACTGACAACTGGAATAAAAAAAAAACAACACTTTTATTGAAGCCATCATTATAGCCATATTTTTAGTAATTTATTGTTTTACTTCGGACTGGACGAGAGTCGATGTCTCTTAATCACCTAACATTATACAAGTCATTACTATCTTCACCATCATCATCATCATCATCTTCGTTGTCGTTGTCGTCATCGAATATGGTTTCATTATTAGCATTGAAGATATGTATTTATTTGTTCGGCGATTATTTTTCTTCGGTGTTACCTGCTTTATCCGCCTCCTCCGGGCACTTCCACTCCGGCAGACTGGACATGGCCAGCAGCGGCACGACGTACGACGCTGAAGGCCCCTGGTACAGCGGCAGCCTGTGGGTAAGGTATATGAACAGGCACTTAACCAACACAGATTTATAACAAAGTTGTTGTTGTTGTTGTTGTTGTTGTTGTTGTTGTTGTTGTTGTTGTTGTTGTTGTTGTTGTTGTTGTTGTTGTTGTTGTTGTTGTTGTTGTTGTTGTTGTTGTAACTGGGAAACGAATGGCTTCCTATGTTAGACCTGGGCCTATATTTAGACACAACTTTCTAAAAATTTAAGCAGTATATTTCTTCGTATATAATAATGGATTTAATGAAAACCATAATCTGAATTTCATGTAAAGCCATGGTAACGTTAATAACGTGGAGTTCCAACATAAAGTTCGAACCCACAACATTCGAATCCTGGGATATTATATCGAGGGATGAAAGTGAAACTATATATATATATATATATATATATATATATATATATATATATAAGCACTTAGTCTTGATTCGCTCTCATCCCTCGATATACAATATTATAATATCCGGGTCAAACAAAAAAAAAAGGACAGAAAAGAAAACAACAAGAACAACAAATCAATGTTTAGGGGCGCTGTAGCTTTTTGTCTTGATATGGTTATTCCAGAACACAAACGCATAAACAAATGTTTATTGGAAGTACATATATGCGTTAGTGGTCACGTGCATTAAAGAAGTAATAATCTACTATAGGACAGCTGAAGATTAAATTATTGTAAAAATGACCCATCCAACACCCATATATACCTTATACTGCTTGATAGTTCCCAATGAATTTTACAAACCTGATTTGCAATAAAATGTCCAAATTCATCACCCAATAGTAAAGAAAAACGTATCTAATTACATAAGTCATGTCGTAATTCACCATACATCTTACAATGACACCGTGTTCTAAAAATAGTTGACGAGATATGCCGAGAATTTCAGATGAAAATTGCGTGCGTCCGCAAAATGGGTTTTTTTTTTCCAAAGCCCCCTTTACATGATGATAACGCCAAAATATTTAGATATTGCCGCCATGGTTATTATGAATGCATTTACGCCATTACTAGAGAAGTTGGCGTTCTTTAATAACTTTGTATATGAAAACTAATATGATTACGAGTTTAAACACGTTTAGTGTATGCAAGGTGCACTAGTGTTGCAATAATTGCATTGCAATTCTCTTTTAACTGCAATTCAACGTTGCACATAGCTTTACATTTTATATTGTATTTCATTCGGGGTATGACGCGATAAATCGGTCAAATTACAACATTTTATGGCAGTTATTGCCTTTTTTATTTGAAAGCCATCGATATAAACTGATTATTTATATGCTTGAGCGAAAATTTAACTGTTATATATAATCTTCTACTTCCACGCTTATTTGGCGAATTACCTGAGCGATGTTGCTTATTTGTACTAATAGCATTGTTACGACCTGTTCTGCCCTAACTTCCAGAGACAATCGGCCGTAAATACACGCGTGGTTGACAGTGTCTGAACTTCAATTAGAGTGTACGAAGTTCGCGAGGTCGTTAGAGAGATTCCAAATGCAAATATATTTGAAAGTAACTGTGCTATACAGATTTCAGCTATCCCACCCAGAAATATACCAAAATAATGTATTTTGAAATTATTTAAAAGAAAAAGAAATAATATAGGAAAATCAAGCACATAACTCACTGCATATGTACATATTTGTAAATAGAAATAGAAAGTATTTCATTGCATATTGTACAAACTTTTTTACAAAAAGCCAATCAACAACAGTGTACCATAAAACCAAGAGAAACATTAATTTTGTAATTGTAAATGTGTAAAAATATGTAATACATCCATTTTGCGGCATGCAAGGTTTATGCAAGAAGAGTTTTATCGCAAAGTGGGGAAGTCTTGCAAAGCAAGTTCTCATCTCTCCCTGTTTTGCAATAACGTTAATTTTCGTTCTAAACCCCCATTCTTTTGGCTCAAATGCGTGATAAAGTTACGAAAACACGATAGAAATACCTCGATTTGTGTTGCTATAAAGACTTGGTGAGTTTTATTGAAAAGTGGGGAATCACTGCAAAACGGGCTGACTGTCTAACCCCTTTTGCAATAAAGTTAATTTTCAGTCTAAATCCTCATTTTCTAGGCTAAAATGCGTGTAACTCACGAAAAAAAGATTGAAACACCTCAATATGCGGCATTTAAAGTTGCTGGAACGACTGAGGGTTTATAGCAAAGTTGGGAAGCATTGCAACACGGGTCGATCTCTCCCCTTTTTGCAATACAGTTAAGTGTCGACTAAAATCCTCATTTTCCTGGCTCTATTTTGTGAAGATCAATTGCAATACGGACTGAGCATCTCTAAAGCCTGTAAATTATAATTCTCGTATAATTAAAACCCACTTTGTCATAAATAAATTTCAGTAAAATTTTACTTAATTTTAGAGAACAAATTTGTCATAAAAAGCTTCCATACGTGACGAATCATTGTTCCGAAGAAAGGTTCACTGAGCTAGGACACCTTTCAAACGCACATATTGTATGCTGTCCCACATAGAACAGTGTAGCTATACCACGTGGTACGTGACGTCACTTTAAACTATCGCAAACAGCAACCTTTGCCTCCAACTGCTGTATTTTATTTCTTCATGAAAATTTATGGGATATAGCGCATGCGAAGCGGAAATTGTTCTCCAAATATAGGCCCTAATGATTCTTTTGTCAAATGTACAGTATTCCCTTACATTCGGGAAAACCTTATGAATTCGAAAAATCGTGTTTCTTATCGCCTTAAGCACATCACTAATTATGTTTTCTGACAAAAGATTCATAAAGGTGTATATCTTAGGGCACAATCGGAATTCTATGTAAATAAATGAACCATTATAAACTAAATAGAAAGGCGTATTTGAACATATATTTTGCTTTGTATTAAAAGCACTTGAAATTCATGCTGAAAAACAAATCATGATGCAATGAATGAAGGAATATGCTTTCAGTTATTCAAATTGTAGCAGACGGACTCCCAGATGTTGCACAGAGAACGGGGATTATGACAATGGGACATTTTAATAAATATATTGTAATTTGACCAAAAAAAATGTACCTGATTCCAACGAAATTTTGCAGGAATGTTGTTATACCGGAAATGAAAAGGGTGGTACTCAGCAACCTTGCTTTGTAGTTCTCATCAGACCGGGCGCACACGATGTCGGCTACCAGCAGTGATGTCGATAGACTTCTGGATAGTGACATTAGTACTTGCTGAAACAGCAATAGACATTGACAGTATAATGTCACTAGAATGAACACGCTCGCTAAAAATTAGAACAGCGAGTGATTATATTCACATCGAATTACACTTAACAATATAAGTGTATTCTAAAAATTAAAAGTAGATTTATTTATACTTCAAAAAATCCAATTTGCTTCTGTATTTTTGCATTCTTGTTTATAAGAAAGTAAAATAATGGATATGCTAACCAACAATTGCAATTTTTGAACAATACTTGACTGTATAGTAAATAATAGTTCATTGATTACATTGTATTTTGTGACAATTAAAATAAGCATTAAGCTACCATTCTTCAAAAGTAATCAAAATAACGTTTCCAACGATATCGTCATACAATCATAACCATCAACAGTATAAACAATATAATAATTCTCAATCCATTCCACTAATTCTTGTTTTTTTTTTTTTTTTTTGTTGTTGTTGTTTTTTTTGTCTGTTTTTAGACAGAACCAGCCCTGTATGTGTTTTATGATCATCATTTTTATATTATCATCATCTTAATTTTTATTCTTATTATCATCATTGTTGTTATTGTTATATTTTGCTAAACATGCCTTACCTGCAGAGCAAACACAATGGTGAGGATAATGTTGGGATCTTCATGCACGTCATAGTCGTAAAGTTTCAGAGGTTCTTCGCTGTCAATATCGATAATTCCATCCGGGGATTTCTCCGGTTTGACCACACCATTTTCGCCTCCTTTCTGAGAACTGAATCCCTCAAGAGTTCTCGCGAGATTTGCCTCCGCCGGGTCCGTTACGTTGTAAGACTTGTTATCCATGCTTGAAATCGACTGATTTAAGAATGTCTTTCCGACTGATTTCTCGGATTTTATAGATTTCTCCTTGCTATTCGTTTCGAATGACAGATTTTTACTTTTCACATGGTTTGGAAATCACGCACAACTAATGCCTATCTTTAGGATGACCTTGACACAGTGTTGTTCTGGAGCTTCGCATGAAAAGGTAAATGTGTCATAGTGCACTGATGGTGTACTATAAAACATCACATGATACAGACTAGTCTTTTAAACAAATCTTATTTATACTTATATTAAAAAATACATGTTTTGACTTGGTAAGTTATGGTAAGCTTATTTACGAACACTGGATTTCAGTTAAAATATTGTTTCTCTCTTTGTCATCTGTAATGATAGTGTAGGTATGCTGATGGAACAAAAATGCCAAATTTATTTTTAGTTTTATATTTTCCTTATAATGATAAGTTTTGTAAATACATTTACGAGATAAGTAAATATTATGAGTGAATTGTAATTCAACCAATTAAGCAAATATTCCCTGTTTCAGGAATTGCTCAATTTGAGATTTTCATGTACATAATTTTTAAATCGACATCACACTGGTTATGACCCGGCAAAAAAACGGTCACTTTTCAACGCTGAAATTGACCTGCGTCGAATTTCAACAATGATTTTTAACACAATAATTGGTATGGTCACTCACAACTATACTAACGACTTTCCGAGCATTCTGTTTTCTGCTTTAAAATTCGGAGTGCCTCTCAATTTTGTAGAAATGATAGAACGACTGAACATAATTCTACAACACAGGTATGCAAAATTTGAAAAAAAGAGTTGAAAATTCAATTTTGTAACTGAAATAGTATTTAAAGGATACAAAAACCTTCTGTGACATGAAAGCACAAATAACAAATTTCTCTATTGTGACTTGAAACAGTTTTGATCATGCGATCACTTCATGTCGCATTTACCATAGCTTGGTTTTATTACGTGATGTGAACAAAGGTCTACAGGTTTTCGGTCAGTTCTATACAAATGGGTGTAACAAACTAACAATAGTACCTTCATTGGTTATTGTATCACTACAAAATGACCGAAATATATCCACAAAATGTTACAAACCCCTTTGGATGTAACACCTGTAGATCTGCAGCCCGTCAGACTTTTTGCACTAGAGACACGCACAACGCCAGTGTCATCAGCGCTTTGATTAATGTTTTGTTGTTGTTGTTTTCTGTTGTTGTTGTTTTCCTTATTTGTCATAATTTGTTAATTTGAGATTTCGAATAAATTCTCAATAACTTAAAACAAGCGTTGGTTACCAGCAGGTGAGATCATCTGATCATGACGTTGATGTTCCATATTTGGTTGTGCGATGGTTGAACTCTGAAATGTATGTATCACCCAGTTAAACTCAGATAATTCAATGTCAAGTTAACTGAAACTGTGATGGTGATGGGGTTCATTTCATTTCATGCTTCAATAACTAGGTTATATAACAAAGTCGTTTAACACGTGTTTATAGAGGATATGTTGGCATTGGCATCCACCAATGACGGACTGGTTGTTCATTCAAATATTTTAGTAAAATTTGTATACCAAGATATGTCGTAAAATCAATCAGTACAGTTTAATAACGACGTACATTTAACTCTAATATGATAATCATTTCAACTACATACTTTGTTTTAGCAAGCAAGCAACAATTGTGCATAAGCTTATTATCACCTCTCACACAAAGTGCTCATGTCATGACATACCTTGAACTGTTGACCGGGTTTCATTTCACTGCAGTTAAGTTCTTTAAGGTTAAGCTCTATAATGGAGTAATAGATTCAAGTATTAAGTGACTTTATGAAGTGTTTTCAAACTTTATGAAACCCCACTATTATATATATATATCTTTTGACATAACTTAACTTTTAGATAGACTAAAGTCTTTGTTCAATGACCTCCTGTAACATAAAGAACGATCATTTAACATGACCTTTCCCATCTGTGTGTCACTTGACGCAGGTAGATTTTCAAATGTTTGGTACGATTACCTGCTTAATACATCATACACACACACACACACACTCACGTAGGTAAAGTGCCGAAGCCGATACCCTATGACACGCTCTAATCATGACCTCAAGGCATGTTTTTAACGTTTGGATGCAGCTCTCTTCTTCTCTCCCATAGAAGAGTATGACAAACTGATACCGTCTTGACGACTTTGCCCTTCCTTTCCTTTATGAGAGAAATAAAAGACAACGGAGAACTCTTCTTCTTCGGATTTCAGATCCCTTTTTGGGGGGCATTATCGCACAAGAAACCGATAAAAGCCGTGATGTGGTGTCCTCAGACGAAAGCAAAACCAATAAAACTATACAGTTTGTTTATGAAGTTTTGAAATATACAAATCCCATCTTGAATGCTTCAAGACTGGGTGTTATGGCTACATGGTCAGACAAGTGATTGCACGGTCTTTTGGCTGACGGGAAGAAGGAATGGCGAAGATAGTCTTTCTTGCAGACAGGAATCATAAAGTTGGCTCTGTTACCCTTCGTTACCATTTTGGCTGGGTGTATTTTGCCTGGTGCAATGTCAACGAATCCATTAATCACGTGATACACTATGTTGATATTGACTAGCTGTCACTCAGGGACAAGCACGTGTCTAACCGCTGAACGTTGACGTAACCGAACCTGGGCTGCAATTTATGCAAAACAAGAATGTTCCCGAACGCTTATTCCAAAAATTAAGTTTCTTAAAATATTTTATTTGTTATTATTGTTTGTCGATATTGGCTAAATTCAGTCAAACATTGACTGCCGTGTTAACCTTTTCGGCAATTTAGATCTACCACCTTTCCTTACGTATGGGTTATTTTGACACTTTTGGCCAGATAACTTACTGAATATGTTTCGGTCCCATAAAATGCAAATTGCTAGCCGCGTAGCCTCACATGGTGTTTGTTTTGTTGCTTTAAACCTTTTAAATGTAAAATGCATTCTAACAATTTATCTTGTATTACTTTGTAAAACAATTTCACAAGTGCAACATGTTTTCGCGTCCTGAACCAAGGTGTATGCGCTTGATAAATTTTCGATCTGAAAGGTGTTTTTAAGTCTTTAGAACAAAAAGAAGTCACACCGGGCAAGGTCAGACGAATACGGAGGGTGAGGAAGCACAACATTTTCTTGCTTCAGAAAGTCATGTACGAAGACGTAGTGTCATTCAGCAATCAGACATTGGTCAAACCTGCGCGTCTCCGTTTCTTTGAAATATTTCTTGAGTTTTTTGAAGAAAAAAACAACTTAGTTTTTTTTTATTTGCCTTTGGGTACAACAAACTGAATGACAGGACCACGATTTGTGAAGAACGTGACATACATCATCTTTGTATGGTCCGCTTTGCAATGCATGGTGTTTTGCCAGCCTCTTAACATTGCCCATATTTTGTTCTGAATCTTTTGTTTGGGCTCAAAAAAGTGAATCCATGTCTCGTTACCAATGACGACATTTGCGAATGATCGTACATCGAAATTTGGAGACTGTCTTTGTAACATTTTCGGGCATTGCACGCGCGCCTTTTCCTGCTCATCTGTCAGCAGATGGAGAACCCATTTAACAAGATCTTTTTAATTTTAATTTCAAATTACGTTCGAGAATTATATTAGCTGCTCCTAATGAGATGCCAGTCAAACTAACCATTTTGTATTACTATACACGAGTAGGCAATGTTTTTCGCTCGATAGCCACAGCTGAAGTGAACGTATTTTAATGCGTGTGGTATCAATGTAAAGCTAACATGTATATCTATTCCACAAACTTGATTGCCTCGTGATTTTTGCATTACTGAGCGATGTAACGTACTTGATGCAATCATTTGAGCAATCCTCGTACAAAAGCTCGGAAAACATGGCGGGTTAGATAAGATCTCATCGTAAAGTTTCGAAGAATCGTATTAAGAGTCAACCCGTCAAACACTCTTTCACTTGAGACACACACAACTCCACTGCCTTCAACGTTTTGAGTACCTTTAATTCCAATGTGTGTACAGTGCATACATTAATGCATATATTGATATTCATCATCCGTTGTCTGTGTATATATAAGTTATATTTCATCTGATAGATATTTTGATATCATTATTACCTTTCCTTTTCAGTTATCTTGAGAGAGTAACAAAGAGAAAGAAAGAAAGTATGCAAAATATAAAAGAGCAATTGGTAAAGGTAAAGGTCCTACTAGCTATAATTTTGTGTATTCTTATTAATAAACATTGAAATACAAATATTACAAAAAAAGTACGTGCTCAAAGCACAAGAAGCCAGAACACGGACCTTTGCGCATGCACTAAGCCACCCAACAATCCCGTAAAAAGACCAAATACGCAAATATTCATAATTGTTTCAAATATGCTCCAAAGTGCTACAACTGCAAATATGTCCCAAAGGGTGTAGCATACTTCAAACATTAAATCAATACTTCCCAGTGCTAATAAAATAATATCACGGAACAGCGCATACGTAACACATGGACGGTTTAATGGTAATATCTTAATTTCGTCAATTTTACAACAAATATGCGCTCAGGGCATACGAAACCAGAATACGGACCTTTATGCATGCACTAGATCAACCCGCATGAGGCCCAGTCTAAGGAAAATAACAAGCAATAAACCAAAACACATATTTATTATCGTCAAATACAAAATCCAAAATAGCAATTTCGTCCACTAAGCCCCCCATTTTGGCACTTCCCATTCCACGTGTTAATCCACTTGACTAACAGAACATCGGACAAATTGTGGTATAGGGCGAACCTAGACAACATACGTAAAAAGACCAAATAGGCAAATATTCATTATTGTTTCAAATATGCCCCAAGTGCTACAACTGTAAATATGCCTCAAAGAGTTTCAATTTAAATATGCCCCAAAAGGCTTCATATTGAATTATATCAAAAGGTTTCAACTAAAAAATGCTTCACCTCAAATTAGGTCCCTAAGGGTTTCCATTTAGATTTGTCATATCGAATATAACAAAAAGGGCTTCAATCAATGACACAAAGGGCTTCAATCAATGACACAATGGCTGAACTTTATCTGTAGGGTCTTTAAGTAACCAAAATATTAATCAACCTGCTAATATAGGACTGCCAAAAATATGTGATATTACTTCATTAAAACTAAATGATTCCGTTTGAGACTTTACTATTTTGCTGTCGGCCAACTTTCACAACCGTCGACCGAGGGGGTTCCACCGCAGAAAAAAAGTAAGGAGGAGAGAACCGCTTTTTGCACAGCAAATCACGAAGATGGGCATAAAAACCACTACTTGTCTACTTGTATCAAGTAGAACGACCAGAACAAAATGCCTCTAATTTAGATGACAGTTGATTAAGGAAAACAAAATTCCCCAAGAATGACAAATACGAGTACACTCCGTCATCTAAATAATAACTGGAAGATGTGTAGATCTATAATAGAAACCATTGTTCCTAACAATGTGTGTTACTTCATATCTCTTCTACTGCGGTATATAAAATTTTGTTCAAGCTAAAGCAAAAGTCCACGAACTTCTGAACACCCCATGTACGCCGAGACATTCGTGGTTTCACTGAACAGTGTGTTTCAGAACACGCTCCGCTAATTTTTCGGCCGTTAGGTCGTTTATTTTCACCCTGACTTTCTGTGAAACACACAGAAATGAAGCGGAATAAAATTAGGCTTTTCACTGGTTATTATACACTTTCCTAACTTCTCATTGGTCATTGTAAAATTAGTCAAAAAAAGAAAGGAGTTGCGGAAACGAGTTCTTTAGATCTCTGTTTGTTTTGAAAGTTGAAGTTTTCTTCCCCTGCGAACGATTTGTCCCGAATAGTAAAACACTGTCCCTTTTTAAGGTAAACTGAAAGAGTAGAACGGTAAAAAATAGGAAACACATAGATTTCGGAATTGACAGATATTCAACAAAAACGTAACATCCGGTTTCGTTTTGTAGCCCGCGAAACGAAGTCTTATGCGCAGATGTTTTAAGGCTGTAAGTGTCTACCAAGATTGTTCAAATTATTTGGATCCGTGGTATTTCAAAGAGCTGCACTGACACAGGAATTACACAACTATTTAACCAACAACAAAATCTATTACATGTTAAACCATTCAGACACTAATCATCAAGTTGGTTACCACGACCGAGTATCTTTTTTAAAGATATTTCTTGTTTTACATTATATTGCCCTGTTTGAACAACTGAAGGATCCGGACGAGTTTCCGTATTCTTTCAATAACTCAATAACTATTTCATTATGTGGGATTAATCAAACATAAGATGTTAATCAAGCATCATTAGAGGCTTTGCCATTTCGAAATTTTGAAAAATATATGTTTCCCTATATTTTTAAGCTTAAACGCACTGGGACTTTAAGCTTTGTAAGATTTGCGGCCGGTGGATCTCCCAATTGCCCAATGTCCATCAAAAAAAAGAGCCCAATGTCCATCAAAAAAAAGAGCCCAATGTCCATCAAAAACAAGAGCCCAATGTCCATCAAAAACAAGAGCCCAATGTCCATCAAAAACAAGAGTGGCTGAGAATTGCCACCCACTGAAATTGAGCAATGATAGACGACGTATCGCCAATTTCAATTTTTGGCATACTTTCTTAAATTTAACCAATAGCATTAAATTGTAAGCACTTCTTTCCAAGTAGACGTAAAATAAATAAGCTTAAACTAATCTCAGATCTAGGAATCAGGATACAGTCACTTGTTATGGTGGTAATGGGGATTTAGTCCACATTTGTTTACCCGTAATTTTGTGAAATCGTTCTACTTTCGGTTTTGCGAGAGCCATGACAACCAGTACAAAAATAGCATAACGCGCCCAAAGGTACCCGGTATGTTGCTGTCCATTAATAAATAAATAATAATACTAATTCAATGACCTTCTATAAAATAAGGTGGTATTTTTAATGCGGCAGTTTTTCGGTCAAATCAACGTACCGGATACCTTTAATCGCGCCGAGCGACTCAGCGATGTGACTAATGGAGATTATGCAGAACTTTATGTATCATGTAGAAGATCTCCTTAAATAGATAAAATATTGGTCTACTAAATCCAAACAAATAACATGAAATTTCAAATATACTTTATGATGCAGCATCTAAGAGAAAAATAAGAAATGCCATAAGAAACATCAAATATACTGAATGTTCTCAAAATAATCATAGTTCCCTGTCTGACATTATTTCAATTAAATGTAGGATTTGATAAACTTAGTTTGGCATCCAGAAAAAATGATATTAATATGTTTATGTTCCATTTAACTGTCTAGACCGATCAGTAAATCTGACAATTGCTAGTTTATTGACGCCGTGGGTTATGCTTTGTCATGGATTTTAATGCAGATTTTTTAAACGCTGTCTGAAGATTGACAAACCGAGGTTACGGCATACCTCGAAACATTAAATGAATACATGTACTTCTCAATGCTTATTAAACCATGTTACGGAACAGCACGTAAGTAGGGTATGAACGGTTTAATGGCAATTTCTAAGTTCCGTCAATCCGCCCATCGATTTTTTTTATCTACATATCACTTAGGTTAAAAGCCAGATGCCTTACTTTCGTCACAAGTCATTAAACGGCGTTCATTTATCATGCTTTTTATCATTTCTCTCTCGAATTAAGGTGAACACGAGAACATGAAATCGGTCATTTACATAATATGAGCCATACAATACTCATTTTCAGTACCGTAATAATGTATTCAACAGAAAAAAAATCTTAACGAAAGCTTGAACGCACACTGAGTTTTCAAATGAGTACCTAACCAGTTTCCAATGGAAACCTTATTTTAAAAAGATCGTTCTTAATCAACATTTTCGTTATAAGTATCGAGATGAGTATTTAAAGTATTTCACATAGATACAATGATAACAACAACAACAAAAAAAAAAAAACACTTCTACGATAGTATATATTTCCTTGAATACTTTCAAGAGAAGTTTTTCGAATGTCAAATCCAGATTACATAAAAAGAACCATATTTTTTCAGTGATCACTGTAAACATTCAAGGTAAATAACCGTTAATGCAAATCATACCATTTTTTTTTTCTGTTATGAATTTTGATTAAATTATATCTCGATTAGATAAGGGAACCTCATTTCATAAGGGGATGGGGGCAGTTTTGTTTTTGAAATTTAGAAGAATGTTGAGCATTATTAAGATGAGCATTATTTTCAAATGTATCTAAGTTTCAGAGAAGATTTAAAAGTTTTATACAATTATCTCCCATGTATACAATCTCTCTTGACTGTTTTGCTCCAGGGTGGGTGCGACGGGCATGCACGGGTCTTTTAACAGATCATTTCCGACATGCGGAAATCTGACAGAACGGTTCCATGTCTTTGGTAAGCATAAAATGTGTAATAGACTATTGACTATTTGAGTTTACCGTTGCTTCGACAGTATTTCAGTCATATAGCGACGTCCAGCTAATTACAGGTGGAAGAAGACGCCGAATGCACGGAGGCATCCGGGTAGAACCACCGACCTACCGCAAGCCAGCTGGAAGGCTTACTCATATGAAAATCCGAATGACCCTGCCGGGATTCGAACCCACGCGGTGAGGGGCTGAGTGAGTGTTAAAGTCAGCGACTTTACCCTCTCGGCCACGGAGGACCCATAATGTGTAATAATTTATTTATTTTTCCATTATGTGTTGAGAAGATGTACATTGTACAAGTCTGAATAAATATATGTTCTGTTCTGTTCATATAATGTGGGGATTTTGACAAATTTACAAAGCCCTAGCTCCGAAAAATGAAAAATGGCAGCAAATTGTAAGGGAAATAACACCTACAAATTTTATATTAGAATCTGAGCAGTTATTTCCCTTTTTTTTTCTTTTTTCTCTCTTCGATAATTATACTTGTCCATTAAACGTATTATAGTTTCAGAACGAACGTATGTATCTATTTGTCGGACAGAACACTTTACTTGCAAAGCACGAGTTCTTCTAATCAGCGTTAAAATTGGAAAACACGTTTAATACTGAACTATTCTATCAACATTGATCATTAATAACATACACACAGAGCATGTTCCAGTTCTTGCCTTAGTTGATAAATAACACGAACCTTATGTATGTCTTATCATGAAGCATGTAAATTATATTGATTTGGAAATACACATGTAGTGAGTCTACTTGTTATACTATGTTCTGTTTCATGGTTTTCTGGCTTACTCAACCCTTTACCCGTCCATGCAGACCTATTATTTTTACCTGCTATTTCATAGTGTTAGATAACAACATGTAGAACAAAACTATATGAAAAATAGTTTTCAATTTAATATCTGAGGAAAAAATACAAAATAAAACGTTAGTAATTTCAACAATGAATTAAAAATCTTTTGGGGAAAGTTTCGTTTTGATATAATATATGCATTCAAACCGTATAAGGTAATTACAATATGAAACTCCATTCTCAATCTATATTTCACAGCAAAAGCTCGACTACATGGAACCGGCTACTCTTCAAGTGTGACACGACCGATACCAGACCTTTTGAGAGCCTGAAACACAGTTGATGTACGAATACATGAGTATACAGTGTCGAAAAATGTAAACAGAGGATTAA
This sequence comes from Solen grandis, assembly GCA_021229015.1. NCBI lineage: Eukaryota > Metazoa > Mollusca > Bivalvia > Adapedonta > Solenidae > Solen > Solen grandis. Next base: position 41,876,741 of record CM037778.1, on the reverse strand, counting down.
ATTTTTCAAAGGTAATTGCTAGGTGATGGTGATTTTATTTACATAGTTACAAAAAAAATGTTTGCATTCTGAAGTTTCCATTATTTACAAATATTATCATTTACATGTGTTAATTCTTGCTTGAAAACATCACGCTTGAACAGCAAAACCAATATTACCAAAATAAAATATTAAACTGAGATTGACTCCCATATATAATTAATGTGCACATGTATTTAACCCTTTCCCTCATAGAGGAGGAAACAATGAAAAGACCTATGCGAACAGCATAAAACCAGATCAGCCTGCGAGTAACTCGCAGGCTGATCAGGTTTAATGCTGTTCGCTGCTCCTCAGTGGTCTCGAAATGAGGACTTTATAATTAAATTTGGTAAAGTTTAACTGTGGTTTTCTGCAGATCAGGCTTTATGTGGTACCTATTGAGTGCGTCAAAATGAGTCTATATGAGGGAAAGGGTTAACTGACATGTAATTTAATCTGATAATTTATAATTAACTGCATTTAATAGACAATGTACTAGTTGTCGAAAGAAAAAAAATACCAGGAATAACCTAGATACCTTTGGAAGTCATACAGATACATTCGATATTTCCTGAATCTACTGTTCAAAAATCTGAAGTTGCATAATAAAGAAAAATGAGCACAACTGAAGCAACTCTGGTGAATATTTACTGTAATCTCAGGGGGAAAAAACGCCGGTAACTAAATGTCATCGAAAGAGAAATATACGTGTAACTCCATATGTATTACGTCATATGTATTGTTCTATATCGTTTCTTAGTAAACATGCATTCATCAATTCAATGAATGTTATATCATGTGGTTTTGTTACAAGTGTATACAACGCTGGGTGTTCGTGACAACTGTAATCACATTGTCAAGAGCAGATGTTGAGATTATATACAAATAAAGTCCTGTAAATGTGCAGACTGGAATCTATACAAACATTTCTAGTTCCGCAGACGACTGAAGACCGAAGCGAGCGTTGCGAGCACTGGCTTCTATTGCCTGGAGAAAGGTCTTCTATCCGACTTAGAAGTCACTCTTGATTTGATTGTGTCAAATAGATCGATCAATGTTGTACATGGTGAAATAGAAAGGTGTTCTATTGAAATAAATCGCTGATAAATTTGAATTTTTCAGAGCTTGACTGACCACAAACTAAAGGTTACTTCTTAGTATACTTAAAGTATATAGAGACCCTTGCTTTACCAGTAACATTACATTTCAATGTGTCTATAATGGCAATTTCGTCGATACATATTCATAAATTAACTTTTCAGAAAATGTAAGATCCATTTTTGACAGTATTTCAGTCATCATTTTAGCACAAAGATATGATGAAGTAATATTTGCTTGTAAACAGGCGGTATCTGGCCGTCCAATACCGGGACTATCCTAGTGTGCTGGCCACTTTGACTTCGACATACTGCGACTGGACCAAAGCAGTAACGTACACACCTGATTATTTTCTGATGACGACCCGTTTCCTGGATTTTTCCTCTCATCGTCTGAAAATATGATATCTATCACAACATTTCAAAGGGAAGAATAAAGGAGACCAAGATCAGTAACAATGGAGTACATTTTAAAACGCTGAGCCTCTCACAGCCGTGGGTTGGATTCCCGACCTGCAAGGTCCTCGGTATTACATGTATGTTAGAGCTGTATGTTAGCGGTTAAGGCGCTCCCTGGTATTATCTGAACGTCCCTATAATAGGACTGTAATTCTGTCGTCCAACACAACAGTAAGTGGTAGTTCTTTGTTTACTGCTGAATTGTGGCATGTCATTAACAGCACACGATGAGCATTGATTGCCTCGTTCCTTAACAACGAAACCGTAAACATCTATGGGGAACACAGTATCAAAACATGAGAAGCTGTAAACAGATAGCGACTCTTAACTTTTGCTGTGACACACGTTTCTTCTAAGTACAGTATCTCAATTTTGTCCTTTCTGATATCAGCAACCATTTCGCAACATTAGAAATATAGGTTAAGTGTATCATATTCAGGCACGTCAAAACATCATGGTCCGAACTAGATACTGACCTTGTACTTCTTGATATTAAAAGCCAATGTCAACAAAAACAAACGCAATATGCAGCAACACTTCTACGTTGCTCAGATGTTATCCTGTAGTTGCACGTATCGACACGTAAGTTCAGTAAGTTCAAACTTATAATCGACTTTACATCGCATATTGGTTAATCTTAATGGATTTCACACCTCAGTAATTTTGGAAAGTTTGTCTGTATTATACAGGTACAATGTACTGCCTCACTGCTATATAAAATACCGTTGACAGACGGCATTTTACCACATCTTCCGGTCACATGACAAAGCAGTCCTGGACTCCTGGAAGGCGGAATGTCTAAAAGATACACGTACTAGTAACATCTATGCTTTGGGCGTAGTTCTAATCCGCGACCTGCAGGTCCTACTTACATATGATGTCAAAGTACCTAAGGGTATCGGCGGACGAGGAATACTAGATGCATTAATGGTTAAGTTCGACTAGCAGTTTAGGAAGGGGATGGGCCCCACTCCCAAGTCAAGTTTGAATGTCATAAAACTGAGATGGTCACCATGTCAGGCCAGGCCTTTTGTTCTCGAAAACACTTAGGTGCGATCTCAGACTCAGATGTCAGTGCCATACTTATATACGAATTTCTTGCACATCTTACTGCATTGGCTGAGTTTCACTGGAAGTAGGGGTGGAGACACATAACTTTTTACGTGTACTTGGTCTGTGTTTGCCAAAGCACTTGTCCATATGATAATTATCTTATATGACTTGACTATTTGGGTTTACCGTCGCTTTGACAGTATTTCAGTCATATAGCGACGTTCAGCTAATTACAGGTGGAGTAAGACCCCGAATGCATGGAGGCATCCGGTTAGAACCATCGATCTACCGCAAGCCAGCTGGAAGGCTTCCTCACATGAAAATCCGAATGACCCTGCCGGGTTTCGAACCCATGCGGTGAGGGGCTGAGTGAGTTCTAAAGTCAGCGACTTTACCCTCTCGGCCACGGACGCCCTTAATTATCTTTCATAATATAATGTATTGTTCTTCGACCGTATTGGATCTAGGACAACACAGCACCCTTGATTTATTGTGTTCAACAGTCATCCGCAAAAACATACCTTTTTTCGTATTTCAATATCTCTGAATGTAATCATTTGGTAATCACAAGAAATCAAACAATTTCCTGTATATATTTAAGGTAATCCATCATCATTAAATTATAATCTTGGTCCTTCGAATGCTTAATAAGACTTTGAGCGCAGTTACATGTAAATGCACCCAATGACTTGGAGATGTATGCCCAAAGTATATAAAGGCTTGCATTTGCTATAGACTTCACTTGATGGACCATGATCACAATTTAACCTTAAAACAATGTATGTTTCTTCAATATCAGTTTCACTGAGAAAAAAGTCAGCTGCTCGACTCACCTAAAAAAAGAAAAGAGGCAGAAAAGTGACGTTTTTTTATTATTATTTTTTTTTTTTTTTTTTTTTTTTTTTAGGGGCGAAGATCGATGCAAACAGTTCAGAGAAATGACTATTTTTGCTCGTAGAATATTTCTAATGCATGATTGACAGTAATTTCACCTATAACTTATTAGACATATTATAAATACAAAATATGACAAAATGTTCTGAAAATATTATTTGATATGATATATAAAGTATTCAGTCTTTCCATTTTTTTAATGCTTTGATTTTTTTTTCAACAAATTTTTAGCAAAAGTGATGTTTTACCATAAACTATATCTCATAAACGAGCATGATGACCTCCTATTTTTAATTCATATATCTTTAAATATTATAGTCTGAAGTACTTATGTGAAAATGTTTTTAGAAAATCTGTCCGTAAGATAAAAAAAAAAAAAAAAAAAAAAAAAAAAAAAAAAAAACAACAACAACACTGAAACGCCTCTAATACATTATCTATAATTTCTGTATTCTTCAAAATTTCAATATCTGCAGATGAAACGTTTAATGATACTGTAAAATCACTCATTTTCGTTGACATTATATTTCGTTGATTATGTACCTAAGGGAATTTCGTGGGTATATTTATTCGTGGATGTATGTTCTAGAAACAGGAGTTCTATATAAAAGACCATTTTTCGTGGGGATTAATATTCGTGGATATATCCCTCCACGAAATTTCGACGAAAATTAGTGTTCCACGAAAATTAATGATTTCACAGTATGAGAATGAATGAGTGACAAAACTTCGGGATCAGAAGGGAAGCAATTATCTGTATGAGCGATCTTACCTTCCCATTTTGAATATGTTGACGATGTAAGAGAAAAAAACAACAACGTGAAACCGGACCAGTTAGAATGTTATGTGAATTACTTCGGCATATTATTATCTACGAAAGCCTATTGAGCTCAGTTTGGTTGGAAAAAAAAAAATTCGCGAATAAACGCGATATTTTTGCGAATAAACGCGAAACTTTCGCGAATTAACGCGATAATTTTCGCGAATAAACGCGATAGTTCGCGAATAAACGCGTTACTTTCGCGAATAAACGCGAAAATTTCGGTGGAAACGTTCGCGAATAAAGTCAACCATTGAAAAAGTTCACGATGTTGAGCTGGTCGTAGATTGTAGCTCAACCATTGAAATAAACCAATATAGTTGGTTGAGCTGGATCGTAGATCGTAGCTCAACCATTGAAAATTTGATGAATGGTTGAGCTGGATCGTAATCGTAGTCGACCATTGAAAACTTCATAGATGGTTGAGCTGGTCGTAGATCGTAGCTCAACCATTGAAATAAACCAAATAATGGTTGACTGGATCGTAGATCGTAGCTAACCATTGAAAATGTTGATGGAATGGTTGAGTGGATCGTAGATCGTAGCTCGACCATTGAAATTTCCAAAGTAATGGTTGACTGGTCCGTAGATCGTAGCTGAACCATTGAAAATTTAAAATGGAATGGTTTAGCTGGGTCGTAGATCGTAGCTCGACCATTGAAAATGTTCATGGAATGGTTGAGCTGGGTCGTAGATCGTAGCTCAACCATTGAAATAAACCAAGATTAATGGTTGATCTGGATCGTAGATCGTATTTTAGTCGTCGTCGGTAATTTTGTACTCGTCTGGAAAAAAGAACTTGTCTGGAAAAATTATCTGTCGCTTTTTGTTTAGTATTAGTTATATATTTGTCTTTTTTGTCGGGATTATTGTACTTTTCGGAAAATTGCATTAGTCAGGAAAAAGTCGCACGATCAACCATTTGTCGGGAAATTTTTTTCTTCGGGAAATATGTTCTCGTCGGAAAAGGGAAAAGAGTTTCCAAAAAAATGGGTTTAGTATTAGTGTGTAATTGTATTTGTTAATTTTTTATCTTCGTCGGGATTATTGTACTCGTCGGGAAAATTGCATTTGTCGGAAAAAAAATGCTTTCGTCGGGAAAAGAGTTTCCTTCGAAAATCTTTGTACTTGTCGGGAATATCTCATTCGTCGGTTTCCCGGGAAATTTTCAAAAATTGGGAATTTAGTATTAGTTGTGAAAATTGTATTTTGTTAATATTTTTATCTTCGTCGGGATTATTGTACTCGTCGGAAAATTGTATCAATCGGAAAAAAGTCGCGTAATCTTTTTCACCATTCTATGAAAATGTTCAATGGTTGAGCTACGATCTACGACCCAGCTCAACCATTTATTTTGGTTTAATTGAATGGTTGAGCTACGATCTACGACCCAGGTCGACCATTCTATGAACATTTTCAATGGTTGAGCTACGATCTACGACCCATTTCAACCATTTATTTTGGTTTATTTGAATGGTTGAACCACGATCTACGACCCAGCTCAACCATTTATTTTGGTTTATTTGAATGGTTGAGCTACGATCTACGACCCAGGTCGACCATTCTTGAACATTTTCAAGGTTGAGCTACGATCTACGACCCATTTCAACCATTTATTTTGGTTTATTTGAATGGTTGAGCTACGATCTACGACCCAGGTCAACCATTTATTTTGGTTTATTTGAATGGTTGAGCTACGATCTACGACCCAGCTCAACCATTTATTTTGGTTTATTTGAATGGTTGAGCTACGATCTGACCAGCTCAACCATTTATTTTGGTTGGTTAGCTACGATCTACGACCCAGGTCGACAAAGAAAATTAGTTATAGTGTTGATTTACGATCTTCGATCTACGCGCTAACTTCACACACCTGAAAATTTCGCGTTAATTCGCGAAAGTATCGCGTTAATTCGCGGAAGTTTCGCGTTATAACGCGAAAATATCGCGTTTATTCGCGAAAGTTTCGCGTTAGAAGTTTCGCGTTATAACGCGAAAATATCGCGTTAATTCGCAAAAAAAAAAAACCCAACCAAAATGAGCTCAATAGGCTTTCGTAATTATCAACAAAGTAATATAGTCGTTTTAAAATTACCTACATAATGATATGCTGTCTTTTATGAAGTTAATGTGATTTTAGAATAATGCTAAAAAAAAGTACTTGTCGCTAAATGTAGGAGATGAATATACTAGCCGGTGGAAAAAAAAAAAGAAAGACAAAAATGTAATGTAAGCAAAACAAAAAGTTCCATCAGTGTGATTCGATCTGGGCCACTTAGACTAGCAGACGAGCAAATAGGTAGATGCAAATTGACAATCATGCAGGAACATGTGCACCCTGAAACTCCCATTTTATGATGGATCATCCTAAATTAATTTATGCAAGCCAATGAAACCAGTACTTTTCCGAACTCTTCAGTTGTTAACCAAGAATCCATTTTTCATACAGCTTACGCATCTGAGCCAATCGTGATACTCCGCGAATCTCCTGAATCCACCGTATAGGCCAGCCCGATATTCCTAGAACTCGAAATGTTAGACGATTCAGACTAATAAATACGATTTCTGTGTGTTCTGTGCTTTGATACACATTTCTTGTTCAGTATATTCAATAATTTCCTTGTCAATATCAAAACCGTATACTTGTACATAGCCATTGCGTTTAACAGATGAAAATTAACCGACTAAGATTTATCAAAAAAAAACATAATTACTAATCAAGAGAAAATATTTCGATCACACTCAGTCCAGAAAAAGAACCTTGAATAAAAGATATTCGTGGGCTTTGTTCACACAGGATCTGAAGTCATTCATAGTTTATCATAAAATGTCTTAAATGGCAGTCTCGTGTTCCTTTCATCTTTCATTTCACAACAAATTAGATATTTGCTTTGGTGGTTGAATATTTCAGGAAATATATGACTTAAACATGAAGCCGAACCACTCATTTATTTTTTGTGATTTTTTTTTTTTTTTTTTTTTTTTCCAAATACAAAATTAACAGTTTTAGCTAACTTCACTAACGGCAGCTGTGTCTCTTCATCATTTCGATCATTATAGATTCAATTAAATTCCAAGACAATAAAAAAAGACACTGGTTCACCCATCTATTACAACGCGCACGACAGCTGTGACCATTAGTGTGACGTCACAAGCGTGGAGGCAGCTGGTTATTGGTGGAAAAAAGACATCTCTTCCAACCTACCTCTCGATTCTTATTAAAAACTGGTATAAATGCGTCAATGAGATATAAATGACCGTTGTATCGTTGTCTGGGGATTTACTAACTGACGTCATTTTCAAAGAAATATATATCGCGGAAAATAATCGTCTATATTCATTTAATTAAACTAAAAGTCTGGAAGGGCGCCATGGTTCAGTGTTACGTATCCAACTGCAGGTCCGAAGTTTGTGGGTCCGAACCGCATTTGTGGGCGGTGTGAGGGCAAGGAATTTCCATGGCCTTTCCGTGCTCAAAAAACTGGTCCAACCCAGGAACCGTCGAGAGTGATTAGCATTAATTGTAAGAATCGATAATTAAAAAGCACTGGGACTCGAAGGTGCCTGGGGCGAATTTCATACTTGATGGCAACATCAAAGGAAGGAAGGGAGGACACTTTTTTAACTAATTTTTTGAATATCGCATTTTCGGCAAATAACAATCAATAAAATAGTTCATATGCATTTGGAATGAATAGAAATAAAGAATCGAGCCATTTCCTGTGTTGTTTTTACTCTTCTAGATGACTCACAAGTGTTTTTTTGTTGTTGTTGTTTTAATGTCCCAATCGAGCTTGACAACAACTGGGATCGGCTACTTCCGGTTTCTTTTGCAGTGAATAAAATGAAAGCGCTCATTTGTAAAAATATTTAAATTGGATATTGTGTAAGCAGGTATGACTTTCCTGTACATGCTTGTCCGACAATGATTACATTACGAATATGCCCATTTTCGACCGCATTGTTTATGCTTTTCGTGACCTCCGTAACTCAATGAAGTTTTCCCGGAAAATGTCAACTTCGTTTACGCTTTGATAAACCAATAAAAACCTTTATAATGCCTTCCCCGGCTGTTGTCAAGCTCGACTGGAGCAATAATTTCACGATATTATTGTTACAAGAGAAAAACTACCACAATTACGCTTAGGATTTTCTTACTTTATGCATTTAAAACACAACCTGGTTCATTTTCAATAATGAATTTCGTTATAAACGCGTTTTTCCAAATTTGGTCTCAAAACAGTGTTTTATTGTTACCATTAAGTACGAAATGATTCGCTCCATGCAAATTCGAGCCCCTGTGAGTAAAGGTGCGGGAGACATATTGCAAACCTCTGTTTTCAAATTTATGTGTACATGTTTAGACGTATTTATAACTCCATTGTCTCATATACTTTGTTCCAGTAGAATATAATATATACTATACAAGCGACTTCATTGAATTGATATTCCCCGCCAAATAAAGCAAATCACTAGGATGAAGATGCAAAGACTAGGACCCTTTACCTATATATTTAAACTTGAGTGAAAACCAGTCTGGTACCGTCTAAAACTGTGTTTAGGATAGTAACAAAGGGTCATAACTAAATAATGCATAGGTTTGGTGTACCATATCCTCACCAATATATAAATACATGCCATGTTTCATCAAAATCTTATCAACCAGTTCCAAGATATGGCCCTGAACGGAAATCTTCCTGAAAAATATATATTTAAAAGTAAGATTGAGCCATAACTCAATTGTGCATAGACAGATGGCATTTATTGTGCATTCTGTCCTTATCAATATATACATTCATGCCATGTTTCATTAAAATCTAACAAATAAGTTTCAAGATGAAGCTCGAGACGGAAAATTTCTTTTGAACATGTCAATTAAGAATAGCAAAGGGCCATAACTCGCCTATGCATGGACGGATTTTTAAAGCCTTCAACATGCGCCATGTCCTCTTTTATACCAAGTTTCGTCAAAATTTAACATACTAGTTACAATGTGTGGATCCGAACAGCCGTTTTCTTCTTAAAAATGTCTGTTTAATAGTAACAAAGGGTCACAACTCAATGAATGTGTGGGTGTTAAAGGCATTTTACTTGCATCATATCATCATTATATACATTTGTGATAAGTTTCGTGAAAATTTAAGCAACACATTTTCAAAATAATTATGACTCAGGACTGACGGACATCGCCAAAACAATATCCGCTTCCAGAACCTTCAGTTCGACGGGGAATTATAAAGAGTTATGATATATACCCCCCCCCCACACACACACACACACAGCTCCCCTGGTGACGTCAATCAATATCTCCAAATGTTAATAAGCGAAAGATTGAGAGATTAACAACTCGTAAAGTGTCTCCGCTTTTCCCTATGAACTATATTTGTTGTTTTGTAGTGATGACGTTTACAACAGCAGCAGCAATCATAATTATTTGTTTTTGTTGTTATAGAGATGGCGATTGTAACAGCCGTCGTATTTGAAATGGCGTTTGCAGTAGCAGTAGTTACATGTTGTTGCTTTTGTAGAATTAAAAGTTGTAGAGCAAGTAACATATGAGCAAGCAGCTAGTTATTAACAAGTTTAACACAGAAGTGTCTTCATTGGATAAAATGAATGACGCATTCCAGTAGTATTACGTAGGTACCAAGTGCGTGCATTAGTTATATAATATGTGTCGCGACAGTTGTGACTTGAAATATGAACATTAGATTAATCAACAGAGAAAACGAAATATTCATTAACACCAAGGTTAAACGGTTTGTCTCTATGTATGTATCTGGTATGTTTTCAGTTCACTCATATTCTAAAACTAGTAAACTAACCACATGTGAGGGGTGGTCCATGTTTCAACGACTAAGTGTTTGTGATAAAATGCGAATCTCTCCTATCCACGTGTGAACGTTCTATTTATACATTCTTATATCTTAATATGCTTATTAAATGTACTTGGAAAGTGCATACCAAAGAGGCATCGGAATTCCAGGGAGTACAATATTCTGCCGGCGGTTACTTAGAAGGAAGAAGCACGACTCCGTGGAGTGTTTGGTCATAAACCAAGTCTTACAATTTCAGAAATTTCATTCTTATTTCAAAATGGTAACAGGCCCTAATGTACATGCATTCTCAGACGATCTGTTTGTGAAAGTATCTTTATATAGTTTAATGAAGTTTAATGAAAAGTTTGTAATACACTGCAGCATAGAGAAATGCAGCAATAGTATTCGATGATAAAATTCACTCGAAATGTTATTGTGATATACCTGCACAACTGGCAGGTTGGACTTTTGAGTTAAACGTCTGATTTTTTTAATTTAGGCGTTCATGTATGATACTAAAATTTCCTGAAAATCAGGACATTGGTCAAGGTAACATTTGGGAGTGGGCCTTGACCACTTTGGAAAAGAAACTACATGTAGTTCATTTCCTTTCCTTTCATCTGCACCTAGCAATTATCAGAAGATAGGAAAACGTGCTCTACTTTCCTTTCGTAATGAATCGTTCCTGTTAATTAATTCAGTACTTATCAACACAATAAGTATAATGAAAGGGAAGATCCGATAGTAACCGCTGATGACGAGATTAAATTCGACCCTTTTGTGCCAATCATTTTGTTTGATTAAAACTATGACAATCTCACAGAACAAAGATAGTGTTTCATGCTAGATCTTTAATAATAATATCGTTTTGATATTAACCTAGATATCTAACAGTCATTAGTCTCTCTTATGATCTACACATATTGCTTTTTGTTATAATGATTAATACCATGAGGAATTGCGTAAAGCAGCTCGTTCACACATGACCGATAGAAATTCAAAAAACCTTCCACTTTCCTTCGTTTATGTTGGTGAAGTCTTTGTTTCCTGACACATAAACGCGGCAAGTGAAGGCCACGTTGTACATGAACACGATGTTTTCATAAACGCAACTTCGGCGAAATCGGTAAAATGTTTGTTTATTTATTGGGTTTAAAGTCTCACCGACAGTACTTCAGTCATTAAGCGCCTCGGGAGCGGGAGGTCGTGGGTTCGATCCCCGGCCGCGACATACCAAAATCGTAAAAAAAGTACTGTTATAGTTCTCAAGTAGACATCCTCTCCAAATGACTGAAATACTGTCGGTGGGAGTTTAAACTCAACAAACAAACATCTGTCATTTAGATACGATGTCTACTTGAGACAGATATAGTGCCGCCACACTGCAGTATCATATCGTAGACATGTGGCATGATACAACACTCAGTCACATTATCTTGACACCGGGCCAACCAGTCCTGGAACTACCCTTATATGCTGAGCGCCAAGCAAGGGAGCTATACCAGTGCCATTTTTTACCACTCTGGTATGTCGCGACCGGGGTTAAATAAAGAGTATACGGCATCCGCGAAGTACCGCGTGTCGCGTTCGCTACATTGCTACTTCAGCAATTCAGGCAGCCTGTGAGGTTTGCGCATTTGCAAAGAGTGAATGAGATCAGCCAAGTGACAGCAATCGAAAATAGAAAATCTAAATATAGGTTTTATCATTCTAAAATAGTTTAAATACCGTTTCTATTAGATACGTATTGCGCCGACCGCCCTTTGTAAATGTATCATATGCGTTCAAGAAAATTATATAGACGCTCTGAAATGTAGTTTATGTTCTATAACCTCATATAAGTAGTATACCCATATCTGCAAATATAAAGAAAAAGACCTGATGGTATTATGGACTTTTTTTCCAGGATGTTTTCATCAAAAGTAGATCAAAGGTCAAAGACAAGGTCAATTACATAATGAAGAGGTCCATCCACTTAAGCAACTGCCCAAATATTGAAGCAATTCAATTAAGCACATAGAGGTAATAGCAGATTAACCAAAAGGCAAACCTATCCAGACGCCTTTTTTATAAAAAGTATGAGTCAAAAGTAAAGGTCATGGTCACATTGTCAACTGCATAACGTAAAGGCAATTGTCAAAATATTGAAGCAATCCAAAGGACATAGAAGTTATATCAGATTAAATAAGGTCAACCTGGCCGGACGCCCAACGATGCCCGCACATAGGCAATAACGCAATCACCTGGATGATTGATACAGACTACCAAAAAGGGGAAAATCAAATTTGGGTAGAAAACATGTGAATCTGCTTGTGACAGTAAATATAACATTTTTTACAAGTGGTTAAGCAATAGATGACTCATCCGCTACAGATCTCGGCCATGAATGATCCCTGCATATTATTCTTGATACATATTCATATATATCTGGACATAGAAGAAAATGGCATATTTTTCTCTCCATTACAGTAAAGGCTTAGCTCATATTTGTGATACCCGTGATTTGAGATATCGTT
>CM037778.1:41806637-41856637 GCA_021229015.1 Solen grandis | reverse complement strand
TTACATATTTTGGTTAAAGTTTTGCATGCAAGGTACTTTCATGCTCATATCTCAGTATCCAGGCACAGATTGGTTTGAAACATCTTTAGGGGTATCAAGGTAGATAACTTTTGATAGAATAAATTTATAATAATGTCCCCATTTAAACTTAGAAATTTTGGTTAAAGTTATGCATGCAAGGAATTTCATGCTTATATCTCAGTTACCAGGTTTGAAACATTTTAACATGTTTTATGGTATCATTCTATTAAGGTAGATATTTCTTGATGAAATATATTACAAATTATGGCCCATTTTTTACTTATAACTTTAAGTAAAAGTTTTGCATGCAAGAAATTTCATGCTTATATGTCATTTACCTGAGGTATATGATTTATTTGAAACTTCTTTAAAAGGACTGCCTCCCAGATGCTATAAAATTACCTTAAAAAAATTATAAACTCATTTTCGGTCGTAAATGTTATTAATTTTGTTATTTAATATACCAACAGCCAAAAAGAGCTGATTTTTTTTATAATCAAATAAAATCGTTTCCGGTCTTACCCAATAATGGAATTTTTCCTGTTTATAAATAACTGATTTCGTTATACGGTCACTTCACATAGATCACTGTAATTAGCTGGACGTCGCTATATGACTGAAATACTGTCGAAGCGACGGTAAACTCAAATAGTCAAGTCAAGTCACATAGATCACGTGAACGATAAAGCTGTTGCAAATAACTTTGACGTGTGCAATGCTTTTGATAAAGTCACTAAATTTGGAAAAACAAAACAATTACTTGTCTATCAACAATTTGGCAACCAGGCTGTCGCTGTCGGCTTCAATGGTGTCCTTTATGATGCCCCATCGCGTGACTTGATCGCCGATATTTACAAGTTTTGTTCTAAAGAGTTTCTGTCTCGCAGCAAGGGTGCGTTTTTTTTTGTGTTTTTTTTTGCGCTTTCACTCTTTTTTTCTTTTCGGCCCAGTTATGGTGCCGGAATTAGCTTGTCTGATTAGATGCACATGTGCAAACGGGCACTTGCGCTGTCACGTGAATTTTCAGAAATCTAATTTTAAAACTATAGCGTTTGTAACGCAGTAAAATTTGCGTAAGAAAAAATTGAGAAAACGGCAATATCTCGGGATTTTTGGGCAATGTAAGTTATCAGTGATCAACTTTCAATGCCTCACATACAATTATAACATTGATTATCTGGAAATTAGAAGTTTTATTTCATTTTCGTCATTTTAGCATCTGTGGGACAGTCTCTTCAAGATATAGTTTTTGTCTGAATATAATATAATCTATGCAAAATTTTGCATGCAGAAAATTTGGTTTAAGTTTTACATGGAAACTACTATCCAGCTTATACCCCAGACATTGTTTATGGTATTGTCTTGAAAGTTTTTGAGTTGGTTCAGGGACACCAGAAAACCAAAGAGGATAACTCTTTGACTGTATTTAATACAAATTATGGCCCTTTTCTGACTGGGATATTTTTGGTTAAAGTTGTGCATGCACAGTGTTGTTATGCTTATGTCTCAGTTACGAAGAATGAGATTGGTTTTAGACTCTATAAACATATTCAGGGGTATCAGACTATCAAGGTATATCATTTTTGACTACTTTTGTTTACATGGTACCAGTATGTAAAGGGCAAGAATTGAAACAGTTTTCATTTTGTTTACCAACAAGCATTTCGAATAGTCGAACATGCATGCCACTTGTCTGCGGCTTGATACTGCAGTGTGGAAACACTGTATCTGTCACAGGTAAACATACTGGTAGTCTCCCAATGACTGAAATACTGTTGGTAGGACGTTAAACCCAGTAAATAAAATAACAAACTAAATAAACATTTTACTTCGGGTAGTGACACCAACTCCATGCAGCCATGCAGCTCCCCAGAAATGTATTTTGTTTGTGTCTAGCCATGCTATCACACAGTTTACTAATTCTATTATAAATGGCCTAATTTTCCTAGAAATTTCAAAAGAATTCTGAAATACGACCACAGAAAAAAGATTTTACTAAAACTATTGTAGAAATGCTGCAACTGGTGTAAGATATAGGATTTTTTGTTTCCTAAGAAGGCCTTGGGCAAAGAAGTTTTGCGTAAAATAGTTGTAAACTAATTGAGTTACTTTCTATAGATAAAGATTGTACCACAATTATTATTTCAAGTATCGATGGCATGTTATAATGCACTATTGCGATACATTTTTGGTGTTATATATGACGTGTTTATATACTTAAGATTCATTTTTTCACATTTTTTTTCTGCCAAATTTTACATCCCTGCACTTGGCAAGGGCACTGCCAGGTGTGAAATAAATTTACACAGTCTAAACATTATTTTATCTATATACTGAGAAAAAAATAGGAGGGAAACGTATTTAATTTCAGCTAGTTTTTTTTTATTTTTTTTTTAAAGCATGTGCATATTGTGACTGGAGTCAGGATTTAATATATGGACACCAACAAATGACACGGGATGATTAGATTACAATTGCTTGATTTGGATTTAAAAATAATATAATGATAGAGAAGTAATAAGAATTTATTACCCTATTTTTTTTTTACCATGTGGAACTCTTTTTTTTTATTTTAAGATGATGAACAAAAATATATTGTGTAATAAAATTCTATTTGTTGCATGAATCAAGGTTCTTTCTGCAAATTTGTGAATCCCAATCTCCACGCAGTTATCCCCCCTTCATTATTCGGCATTCTTTTTGTTAAGTGAGCGTGCAAGGGAGTTCACTGTGTGGATTTTAAAAAGATTGTTGATTTTCCAGAGGGAAATAATACAATAAACAATTATATTCACTCTTTTCAATATGTCGGCAAAAGTTTGCCCTACTCAAGAACATGAACTTGAGCAAGTTCTACATTATAGACGTTTGAATAGTCGTCATATTGTTATTGCTGTAACAATAACAATATGGCGACTATTCAAACGTTTATAATGAAGAACTTTTGCCGAAATACTGAATAAGAGTGAATTTAATTGTTCACTGTGTGGAGTTTGAGTATATCTAAGTTTTTGTTGACGACGGACGATTGACACGAATGAAAAACTTAAGTTTCACCGCCGGTGAATTTTACGCATGCGTCGATTTTACAAGAAATCCAGCATGGCCGACAACGTGGAACAAGGAGTCCAAAAAATGGATATTTCTGAAAAGAAAAAGGCATGCCGATTTTAATTTTAGTGTTTTCATAATTAAATTGAAGATGCTTTCAAGATATGCTTCCACTGTCCTTACTAGACGGATAGGATCTAAGTTAATGCGGTTAGCGAGCAGGGTAATTGATTTACCACCACATTAATCGATTGAACTTGATTTCAGTGTGAAGTGATACTAATTAGAGACTTGATCACAAGTGCATTTCATCCATACATGATATTACTTCATGATAAAATAGAAAATGAACCTCTGCTTCCATTCACGCACTTTGTTCTAAATTTTATTTCATCATACAATTGCATCATCCTTTCTATAAATAGATTTTCATCGGTACATATTTATATATTCATTTTGCCTACTTTTGAGGAAGATGGATATAATAATGGATGGCTATGAAGTATGTTTTTTTTTAAAGAAAAACAAAAAACAGTATAGAGACTGTAATGCAGGTGAACTGTGAAGTAAGATGGTCTAACAACAGGTTTTCTACATAAACTAAAGATTTTAAGAGCTCTTCAAATAACTAGAGATCTCTTCAAATGAAATATTAATATCAACAGTTCAATTTGAGATATCAACTAATCATATTGTTGATCTCGACAAATCATTTGTTAATATAATTAATTGAATTATTGATAACACTTTAAAAGTGCAATACTGTATAGTACACAATAAGCACAGCATACTGTATTAAATCAGTATGCACAATGATTCAGATTGGACCCACTTTCCTTAGGACAGTTGTCCTAAATGGTCATTTTTTTAAAGTCATTTGTCCTAAATTACAAAAAAAAAAAAAAAAACTTCAGACAATTTTGTTAAAGTAAAATAATTTTAAGACATTAATGACACTTTAAATTTTACTGTATATATTCATATTCTTTTTCTTTGAAATATATCATTCACTATTGTTTCAGAACTTCAGTCAGTCAAATAATTTCCAAGGTAAATATGTTGTTATGACTACCTTTTGATACCTTGTTCAGTCATATAGGAATGAAAT
Organism: Solen grandis; assembly: GCA_021229015.1. Lineage (NCBI taxonomy): Eukaryota > Metazoa > Mollusca > Bivalvia > Adapedonta > Solenidae > Solen > Solen grandis. The sequence continues at coordinate 41,852,457 of CM037778.1, read as the reverse complement.
AAGTAATTGTTATTCAAGTTATATATCTGGAGGGATGCATTTCTTCAGCTTGAAATTAGTGTCACAAAAGACAACCCACCCAACCCTTAAGCATGAAAAATCTTACAAATAATAGTATAAAAAATATTTATCCTTTCAATTTTATTGACTCAAGAAACAGCAGGTAATAATAAATTATGTAACTTTAAATGGAAATGTGAGATCATTTATACTTCTGGGATTTTTAAGATGATGAATGAGAGAAATATTGGACATATGAGGATATTTTGATCATTTATCAAATTAAATAAACATAGAATTCAATTGTAATTTATATGACTTTCTATGTAATCGAAGTCTAAGGCAAATTCAGCAAATTTCGAAAAATCAGACTCGTCAGAATGATTTTCCTTTCTGTGACAGCCATGTTCTTACAAATACAATCTAATTTGAAAGTGCTGACAAATCAATTACAAGTATATATATTTTTCCCCCAAATAATAGATCGGCATCCTTTAATTCCTTATCTTCTCTTTGTATGTCAATCATTATTGAGTTTTGACAGTTTCTTGTCGACATGTTTTAACCGCCTGTTTATTTCTTAGAGGACTCGCCGATTTCCGGTTTTGATGACTCTTGTTTAGACATTCAAATGACCACATCTTGTGGCACATGATTTATGGTATCTGACAATTCTTTGGTTCTTTTTATAGAAGCGCTATTGTTTTAAAAAAAATAGCACTAGAAGAATAAATTTACATAGGTAATTTTTCACTGGATAGAACTTGAATAGCATGAAGAAAAGAAAACGAAACCTGACATGCATCAATCTATTTATTTAGTCATATTCCTGATTTTGTTGATTGATGTATGTATTTAATTTTAAAGAATCCTGTAATTATGAAAATGAAAGACACATATGAGTCCTATGAACATACCTACAAACCAGCGACCCCAAGTATCAACAATTATTATTTTCAGAACAAACACATTTTTTTTTTCATATAGATTGTACTATGATTAATGTTTCAACAACAACGATGCTATTTAGTCTTTTTTTGACAATAAGGAACTTTTATGCTGTTAAAAACTGACTCTGTCAATTTGAGTCTCCATGAAGTAACATGTAATTGAGTCGAAATGTGTCTGTGTGAAGTAACAGGTAAATGCATCAGAATGACTCTTTATGAAGTAAAGGGTTAATTGTTTAAATTTCACCGTCAGGTACAAAAATTTGTCTGTCACATTTTCTGACGAACTGTATTTTTATCGGCCCAATGGGCGTACTGGGTTTATTTTTTCCGGTCATCTGTAGTTTTTATCGGCGCTGGACCGAAGGGCCGATCCAGTCTGAATCTCAAATGCATCAAAATTCAATTTCAGCGAATATATGTTGTCATAATTTGACAATAATAAAGTATTTATTTTGTTGAGATGCTGTTCTGAATTTTTTTTTATTCTGATTGGCATCCAGTCAAAAAAGGTTTGCAACTTTATTCTGGAAAACTGCTGACCGACACCCACCCCAATGGGCGATCACTTTTTATTTAAAACTTAATGACAGTTTCCATTGATCACTAAATATATGCTTTACGCACCTAAAAGATATTCTCGCACATTAACAAGCTGCTTGGCGCTCAGCATATAAGCTAAAGGGTAGTTGCATGACTGGTTAGCCCAGTGTCAGACCGTACTGACACTAGATTCATAAATTACTGGTACATACCCGTTTAAAAAAATAATGGTGTCTTTATCAATATTTCAACTTATAAATTGGGAGAGAGAGAAGACGAACAAAACCATTTGTATGCAAATTAAATTTTAATATTTTGATCATTATTTAAATAAATATTATAATTGTTCTTACATTGCAATAAAGACATTTAAGTAATTTAAAATGTTTCAAAACTTGGTCTATGTAGATAGCGTTACTTTTGAATAAACAACAAAAACTGCCTTATAACATGCTTTAAAAGTGTCGGTATCAGTATCATTGAAATATCGTTTCATAACTTAAGTATCAGTATCATACCTTATCTTTTCATTCTTAACGATATCCAACCCTAGCCTGCATTAAATATTATTCTGCAGTTTGTGTAAAAAAAACTACTTTGTACTTTTGGGAAAAGTGGGATTTTTGTTCTTAAATATGTCAATTAAAATAATTCATAGAAGTTTGACTCACCAAATAGCTATTCAAACACAAATTCAAGATTTTTATGAATTGGAACATTGCCCCAAATTCACACAATAATCACATGATGTCTAAATTTTAATATTGGAGCATGGATGGCATTTGTTTAGATTATATGGGTCATCAAAAACAGCTCTTCATATTGCGTTCTCCCGTGAAAAGGGTTTAAATGTAAAATAAATGTACCCTCGAAAACTTGTTCTACCACGAAAACTGGTTAGTCAACCATACCAAACTTATGCCCCTGTAAGTGGGGTGGGGATTGTCATATTGTCTTTTGCAGTATGGTAGACTCAGTAGTAGAGTGACAGTTTTGCAAAACAGCTGACAGACCTAGTCCTTTTTCCTTGCAATAAATTGCAGGATGAGTAGTTTATCATTTCATTTTTATTGAATTTAGGTGCAATTCTGTCATCATATTGTGCAAGACTGTCATTATATTGGCCCTATTATAATATTGTACTGTAACTCCTGGTCAAATGAACACTTCATTAAAGATCTAAACAACGGCTGAGAATTAATAGCTTATTTTGTTGGACAGTCAAGCTAAAGAGCCTCAAGTAGCCAGTTTTTAATATTGTGAACATGTCTTTCATTCAATAACACTTGTATAAAAAAATGTCCATGTCCAGCACAAGAATGAAAATAAATCGAAGTTAAGTTCAAGCAAAGTTTCCAAACAAAATTCAGAAGATGGTTATTGCTCAGGGAAACCAAGCTTTAAACTTAGTTGTCCATTCTGATTCTATGAAGTAACAAGTCAGTTAATGTTTTATCCTAATTTTTCTTTCCAGCAAAAGAAAAAGAAGGCAGCAGCAGAGGAACAGGGTGACAAACTGAAAGTTGTAAGTATAATTTAACATTCCAAGTTTGTTTTTTCTGTCCAAATATTGGACCCATTCCCAATTGAAATTGGTAAACTTTTTCCCATTTGGCAAAAAGAAAAAAAAAGAGAACTGCCTTTTTAAACATGTTGCACATGCTAAGTTGCTTTTCTGCTTCTTAAAAAATCCCAATTAGATGAAATTTGTTCATAATTATTCATAATTGGGGGCAAGGTCCCTAATCAAAATAGGCCGGAAAAAACCTGCATTCATATTCACAGTGAAATAAAATCCCACATCTAAAATGTGGTGGGCTTAGACATTGTTGCTACACAGTTGGGGGTATGATCCTTTCTGTCTTTCATTATCTTTTAGTGTTAAGGTTTTGAAAACTGATTTTACATTTGATATGGAATATGTTTATTTCATTTTGTTTTCTTGATTCATAATAGCCTAGTCAGCATGCCCATTTACTCTCCTGTAGAGTTTTATTTACACACAAATTGACCATGTACCCCACAAATTGTTGGAGATCTCTTTATGGGGTACAAGGGATACAAAATTAAGGAAAAACAACAATTACACCTCCAGTTTCAAAACTCAGTGGGATCCTTGCTAGTATATAATGTGTTTTCCAAGATTTTATGGCAGGGATTTAGATTTAAAAGATAGAAAAGTGTTTTTTCATTGATTTTGAATATGTCTGAGTTTCAGATTTTCAAAAAAATGTTAAGAGTTTGTCTAAAGAGAATAAGTTGTTGGATTTTAAACAGTGTTACTTTGGTAAACTATGAATTTATATAAAGTATGGGCAGCTAAGTAAAGAAGGACTAAAACAAGCATAGTTTGTAGTTATTATACCCCCCCGCAACGAAGTTAGGGGGGGGTATACTGGAATCAGGTTGTCCGTCCGTCCGTCCGTCTGTCCGTCCGTCTGTAGACACAAAATTCTGCGGACTACTCCTCCTAAACTTCTGGAAGGATTTTGATGAAACTGTGGCAATGATCCTTAGACATTGTATTAGCGCGTTACTATATAGCATTGATTACTCCCCTATTTACCAGTTATGCCCTTTGATGATTTTTGCATTACAAACTTCTGCGGACTACTCCGCCTAAACTACGGAAGGATTTAATGATACGCTGCAATATCTTAGACATTGACGCGTTACTATATACATGATACCTCCCTATTTACCAAGTTATGCCCTTTGATGATTTTGCATTACAATCTGACTACCCTCTAAACTACTGGAAGATTTGATGAACTTGCTGCAATATCCTTAGACATTGTATAAGCGCGTTATCTATATTCATTTGGTTACCTCCCCTATTAACCAAGTTATGCCCCTTTGATGATTTTTGCATTACAAACTTCTGCGGACTACTCCGCCTAAACTACTGGAAGGATTTCGCCTAAACTACTGGAAGGATTTTGATGAAACTTGCTGCCATTCATCCTTAGACATTGTAGAAGCATGTGTTCGATATATAACGGTTACCTCCCCTATTTTCCAAGTTATGCCCCTTTGATGATTTTTGCATTACAAACTTCTGCGGACTACTTCGCCTAAACTACTGGAAGGATTTTGATGAAACTTGCTGCCATTCATCCTTAGACATTGTAGAAGCATGTGTTAGTTATATAACATTGGATTACCTCCCTTTTTATAGTTATGCCCCTTTGATGATTTTTTTTAATTTTTATAGTTATGCCCCTTTTTTTGCTTTACAATTTTCTGCAGACTACTCCTCCTAAACTACTGGAGGGATTTCAATGAAACTTGCTGTCATTCAACCTTAGACATTGTAGTAGCGCTTTTTCTATATAACATTGGGTTCCCCCCCCCCCCCCCCCCCCCCCTGTTTTAAAGATATGTCCCTTTGATGGTATTTGTTTTACAATTTTCTTCCATTGATAGATTTCAGTGAATCTTAATGATATTTATCCATAGACATAGGTATATCCATAGGTATGTGTTACAAAGGATCACTAGATTTCCATGTAGTTGGCACATATGTCCTCTGTATATTAAGATGGAGTGTTGCATACAAGAATTCTGATTTCATGCTCCAAAGCCATGTTTGACAAAAACACTTGCGGGGGGGTATTAGTAAGCCCTTAGGCGACAGTTCTAGTTTTTGTTTCATTTTTCTTGCCCTACTTGTAACTATTACAAGCAAATTGCCATTTCTCTCTCCCTCAGCTTGATCCTCCTCCAGAGTTTCTTGAGTCCCGACAGAAGTTGTGGGACCAGCTTAAGAAGGAATATGATGACTGGGTGGCAGCGCAGGAGCGGATCCCCATCAAGGTGACACTGCCTGATGGCAAGGTTGTGGAGGGCAAGGCCTGGGAGACTACACCTTATGATGTTGCAAAGGGAATCAGGTAGGAACTGTAAACCCAACTTCCTTGTAAGAGTGCTCCTAAGTCACACTAATTCTGACAATCATTGAGATGGATTGATTTTTACCATTTCTCTCATATAGACTCATTTTGACGCACTCAGTAGGTACCACATAAAGCCCGATCTACAGAAAACCACAGTTAAACCTTACCAAATTTAATTACAAAATCCTCATTACCAGATCACTGAGGAGCAGCGAACAGCATAAAACCTGATCAGCCTGCGAGTTACTTGCAGGCTGGTCTGGTTTTATGCTGTTCGCATAGGTCTTTTCATGGTTTCCTCTATGAGGGAAAGGGTTAAAAATGTCCCCCATCACAAAAAGAAAAAGAGCAAAGAGCAAGCTGCTTTATGCATTGAGTGCAATAAATGCACATTATAATCAAGTCAAAATTTATCATTCACTCAGAAAGAACTGGAGAAAAACAGTGTCTGTCCAACCTTAAAAGTTCAAGACATGTCTGAACGATAAAGATTGCACTAGTTTAACCTGGCATAAACTGGTATATTTGTCATGCATTACTCATTTAGTAGAGTTAACCCTTTCCCTCATATAACTCATTTGGACACACTCAACAGGTATCACATAAAGCCTGATCTGCAGAAAACCACAGTTAAACCTTACAAATTTAATTATAAAATCCTCATTTCCAAACCACTGAGGAGCAGCGAACAGCATAAAACCTGATCAGCCTGCGAGTTAGGTCTTTTCATGGTGTCCTCTATGAGGGAAAGGGTTAAGCAATATTTTGTGTGAAAAGGACAATGTATCATTAACTAAGAAAAATTAAAACAAATTTTAAAGACTTTAGGGTAATTGATAGACCAAGTGAAGATAACTTCTTAAGTCATTGTAATTAAACATAATAGTATACATTTATTCTGACATGATATGCATAATAATTATCAATTTTGGGCCATTTCCTAATTTCTGCCATGTCTTGTAAAAATTAAGAAGATAAAATTTAGCAAAATAATTTCTTCTATGACTGGTACCCGTAACATGAACCATTCACAATTTAGAAGCGACCCGTATTGATTCACAACTTCTAGAGTGCTTCTCTTTCACAATATCTCAATTTCTTACAACTTGTGATCAGGATGAGCTTGTGTGACCGACTTTTGTCCGTTGTGTGTCGACTGTCATCAACAATTGCTTGTGAACACTCTGGAGGCCACAGTTTTGGTCCAGTCTTCATGAAAATTGGTCAGGATCAGGGCTCACCCTGGCTGTAAAAATGTTTGCGCCAACACATTCGCCAAATGAGAAAAATTAGAGCCAAATTTAAGAAGTTGGGAGCCAAATTTAAAGCAAGTGGCTCCAATATGTTTTCAGAAAACTTTATTGTCTTTATATACTGGTATGATATATGCATTTGTTATACTTGAACTGTCAAAGACATATTCAATTGGTGCATAATATTTAAAAATAAAAAGAATTTAAAAAAAATATGTTGAAATAAAAACAATACAAATACTGTCATATAATTCTAAATGTTAATTAAATGAATTTAATTCACGTTTAGTTTTATAAATAAATTATTAAAAAATATTTCATTCAATTGTCAAAAATAAAAAATTTCATTCAAAAAATAAAATAAATCAATTATAAAGATTTTTTTTTGAGAATAGGTATATTAAAAGGTATATTAATATTTTGATACATCAATAACCAAACATCAACAAAAGACAAAAAAAAATGTGTTCATACAAAATCATAAATATTAACCTGACTAAAAATATCATATGAAAATTCAAATTAAAAAAAAAAATACAAAAAAAATAATACTTGGGTACGTTTTAGTTTGGATACGTTTTGACTCGTTCTATTAGAGGTTAGCATCAAGTCATTTATATACATTGGTACATCTATGCTATTTACCAGTTGGAATCTAGCTAGGTTAACCAATTAATCAATTTAAATGTTTTAAAAGAAATGGTAGTAAACATTGCTGATGTTTTTCGCAAATGGCCGCTATTGTGATGAATGTGCAATTTCATAACAAAAGTCGGTAGAGAGTGTGACAAATGTAAACAAGTTATAAGCTGCCAATACCATCCTAGTATTCCACATCTTTGCATAATTAGGAAGCCTTAAAATGCATGTTGATTGGATAATCCCACAGCAAGTGCTGGTTACTTAAGTAGTATACAGTGTAAAGCGCCCTGTATTTTTGTGCATTACGGAACTTAAACAACCGCGGTACTAATTAACTGATTTTTTCTTCATATGCGCCAAACAAATTCGCCAATCAGAAAAAATTTTGTGCCAGTTTCATAATTTTGTTGCATTAAGCGCCTTTGGCAACCGACAGCGTGAGCCCTGAGGATGTTTGTCTACATCATACCTTAGATGAGTTTGAAATTGGGTCATGTGGGGTAAAAACTAGGTCACCAAGTCAAATGTTAGAAAATTAAAAAAACGTGAACACACTAGAGGCCATAGTTTTAGCCCAATCTTCATAGAATGTGGTCAGGATGTTTGTCTACATATCTTGGATTCTAAGTTTGAAATTGGGTCACATGGTGTCAAAAACAAGGTCGCCAGGTCATCTTAGAAAAACCTTGTGATCACTTTAGAGGCCTCATTTTTGGCCCCTATCCTTTTTTGGGCAGAATGTTTGTCTACATGATATAACAAATGAATTCGAAATTTGGTCATATGAGGTCAAAATCGAGGTCATCAGCTCAAATCTGAGAAAAACCTTGTGAACACACTAGAGGCCAATTTTTTGGCCCAATCTTCACGAAACTTGGTAAGGATGTTTGTCTTTATGATATGTAAAAATAATGACTGCATGAAATCCCAGATAAGTGCAAATTTAGGTAAGGATCAAAATCTAGGTCAGATAGACAAATGTTACATTTAAACATTGCAAACACTTTTTTAGCTTGACTATTTGAAGAATATGAGAGCTATTGTAGTCACCCTGCGTCGGCATGGGCATTGCAGCTTTTGGTCTTAAAAAAGTTCTGCATGCAAGTTACTATCAACCTCATCAACATCTTTAATATGTTAAGGGGTATCATACTATCAAGGAAGATAACAATCGATGGAATATATTACAAATTATGGCCCCTTTTTAACTTAAAAAATTTGGTTAAAGTTTTGCAAGAAAGGAATTTCATGCATATATTTCAGTACCGGTAACCAGGCATGGGTTTGAATTGCAACTTCTTTCATATGTTCAATGGTTGCATGATACAATAGTGATAGTTTTTGACTGAATATAATGCAGATTAGGGCCACTTTTTGACTTAGACTTTTTGGTTAAAGTTTTGCATGCAAGCTACTATCCTGCTTATATCTCAACAATTGTTTATGGTATTGACTAGAAAGTTTAGGAGTGTGTTCAGGGGCATCAGAAAACCAAGAAGGATAACTCTTGGACTGATTTTATGCAAATTATGGCCCTTTTCTAACTTGGATACTTGGTTAATGTTTTGCATGCAGTGTGATCTTGCTTATGTCTCATAACTAGGTATGGGATTGATTTTAGGCTTCATAAACCTATTTAGGGGTATTTGACTGTCAAGGAATATCATTTTTGACTATTACAGTGCAAACTGTCCATAACGACACCTGTTCAACAACATCCTGTATTGTCCGACACTTTTTGTTGGTCCCGTCGTTTTTCCTGTTCAAAGTCTGTTTAAATAACCTGACCATAATGACACCTGTCTTACCTGTAATCCAACATACAATTTTTGTCCAATAATTACACTGCTTTATCCTAAACATCAGCAAACAGTTACTTTTCGATGTCCAAGCAATTAAAATGATGAATCAGTTATGTTCTTGTTAATTAACCTTGATGATAAACTTCGCTCGTGTTTTTGTTAACACATGTTTACAATCATGTATGTCAACAATATTTTTGGAATTATTTAAAGCTTAATGTCATATATAGCAAATTCATGGACTATCCATTTTAAAGGTTCGGTCTATAGTGACCTGTCTTATCCTGTGACCTGGGTGGTTCCAGGTGTTGGATAAGACAGGTTTTACTGTATTATATACAGGGTATATGAAGGGCAAGAATTGAAATAGATTACATTTATTTTACCAACAAGCATTTTGCAAAGTTGAGCTTGCTGTTTTCAGATAAATCTCGTTAGATTTTTTGTAATCATGCCTAACACAGCAATCTTACTAAGGTGAGCAACACAGGGCCATCTTGGCCCTTAAGTTTTCACAATTTTGAGAAAAATAATGCTAATTTTTCACAAATTAAGTGGTACCGGACCCATTCACAAATCAAGGAAAAAAAGTTATTGAAATTATCTTAAATATTATATCAGATTGGGATTTTTGCATCAGATTTTGGAAAATATTTATTTAATATTTATTTATATTGGGTATAGTTTTCTTTTTTGGACCCAAATTACGAAGGGAGAAATGGAATTAAGAATGATATTTTTTAAATATTCCCTCTGAATGATAACAATGAATTTGTTGTTGACCTTTTCAGTCAGGGACTGGCAGATAGTACCGTGATAGCCAAGGTGAACGATACATTGTGGGATCTAGATCGGCCTTTGGAGGGTGACGCTTCTCTCCAACTTCATAAATTTGATGACAGTGATGGTAATTCTATTATGTGACTAAATATTAGTATTTTTTCATCATGATATATAGGTTTCCAGGAACTAAAGGAATTATGTCTCCCCCCTTATTTATATGGGGGAGACATATTGTTTTTGTCAGGTGGTGTGTCTGTCTGTCTGTCACACTTTTTGTCTAGAGCATAACTCAAAAAGTATCAAAATTAAAAAAAACTGTAACTCTGCTGCACATTGTATTTTTGGAGTAATTGCCCTTTGTTAAATTTCATACTTAATTGTGTAGCATAACTCAAAAAGTATCAAAGCTAAAATGAAAACTTCTCAGGTGGATAGATCTAATGGGGTAGAAATTTCATGCATAAGAACTGTATTTTTGCTAATCATATTTTATGAGTTATTGCCCTGTTTAGCTCACCTGAGCACTTCATGGTCACACTCCGTCTGTTGTCTGTCATCCATTGTCAAAATTTTGCTTTTAACAACATCTTCTCTGAAAGTGCTGGAAAGAATTGGATTAAACTTAGCAGGGATGATCCTTGGGTAAACCTTTACAAAAGTTGCTGAAATAAACTTGATCCATGCAGAACTCTGGTTGCCGTGGCAATGGATAGAAAAAAAAATGAAAACTTTAAAAACACCTCCTTCAAAACTACTGGCCAGATTTAAAAATGTTTTAGTACAGACTGAGAGGTTCCTTGGGTAACCCACTTCCAAGATTGCTAAAATTATTCTGATTGGTAAAAAAAAATGGCGGCCAGGAGCGGGGCTAATTTGCCTTAAATGTTTATAGTGAAAACTTGCTAAAATAAACCTGATCCATGTAGAACTCTGGTTGCCATGGCAATGGGAAAAAAAATTAAAACATTAAAAGTCATCTCCTTCATAACTGTTGCCCAGATCTCAAACCTTTTTAGTACAGATATTTCTTGTGTAACCCTGTACTCAGATGAGCCATCCAGGGCCTTTATGGCCCTCTGGTTTAATTTCTGCTTTAGTTTTTTTGTGTAGCATAACTCAAAAAGTATAAAAGCTATTATCTTGAAACTTGACAAGTTGATAGATCTCATGATGGAGAAGTGTTGTGCATAAGAACCGTAACTCTGCATTATCATATATCTGGAGTTACTGCCCTTTGTTAAATTTCATACTTATTTTTTGTTTAGAGCATTACTCCTGCATTATGAGACATATAACCTAGAAACTTCATAGTTGGGTAGATGTTTTGGATGAAAATTGCAGTATACAAGAGCATAATCCATTTCCAAGGTTTCTTGTCAATTACTGTAAACATCTGCAAATGTTTTGTACCCTAGCCATACAGGGCTTACCTGTTGCTTGTCATCCTAATTATCCTTTTATATGTGAATTTTTTAATGTATTCCTATTTTCAAGTCACTGTAAAAGTGAGCAGTTTTGGTAACTGAAATCATGGTAGATCTACGTTTTCAAAGCAAATAAAGCATATGTCACTGTGTGCCTCAGTGTGTGTGTGTGTGTGTGAGGGGATGGGGGTGGGGGGAGACGTCAGTTTTCTACGAAAACAAATTTATAGTTTAGAATGGATTTGCAAGTTTATTGGTCTATCATGAAATATTCACAGTCTCTGTCAGCAGATATGTGATCTTATCTGCAGAATTCAATGTGTCTACATAATATTTTATTGCTACAGAATTGCTACATTGTTTTTAACATCTTCAGTCATTTCATCATGGTGGTCAGTTACCCCAAGCTACCAAACTCATCCAGGAAAAATTGTGTTTACTTCAGGATATCTATTTTCATGTCTCGTTGATTAAAAGATGTGAAAGGCATTTGATTAAATTCTCTATTTTGCAGTCCTAGTTTGATGACATGGCCAATTCAGTCACATATGTTGATTGTGTGTCATGATTATACTACAATGGGATTGTACATTTTATGGTGAAATCAATCTGCTGTCTGTCCCTTGAAGACATCCAGACTGAATATTTCTAATTATATAGGATTAAATTGATTTGAGGCACTGACTGGCTGCTCTTGTTTCACACAGATTACATTGGTAATTTTATGATAGCTTACCTGTGGTGTTTTGTAGGTCAGTATGTGTTCTGGCACTCAAGTGCCCACATCCTTGGAGAGGCCATGGAATGCTTATATGGTGGACATCTATGTTATGGACCCCCCATAGAGAGCGGCTTCTACTACGACATGTGGTCAGAAAGGTCTGAATGTGCCTCATACATATATATTGTCAGTGAATTGTCATTGAATAATCAACAAAAAATGCGTTGGCTGAGAAATTGACACTGATTTTCTGTATAAAGTATGTAATGTATGAAGACAAAAAAAAAATGTTAAGATAGTCATGTTGGTTTTTGTTTCACTAAGTGATTTGTAATCTAATATACATGTACAGTGTCCATGAATTTTAATATATCATGAATTCCAATTGAATTTTAACCAGGTTTCAATGAGTTTTTAAAATTTTTTTGCTTTAGACTTGATATTATTACATGTATATGTCTGTGTACTTTATGCTGCAGACAAGTATCAAGCAATGATTACTCTGTGATAGAGAGCAAAGTGAAGAATATAGTTAAGGAGAAGCAGCCATTTGAGAGACTTGTGATGACGAAAGAAAACCTCCTGAAAATGTTTGAGGTATATAAAGGGTACCTCTGATATTTTCAAACAAAAACCATTTCATTTCAAAATAATATGATAACAGATTTTTCCTGTAATAAGAAATAGATTTTTTTAACCATGGGTAAATTATCCGGATTAAAAAGTTGAGGAAAATGGCTTCATGTTGCTGTTTGAGACCTTAAACAGTTCAAATGCATAAAACAATAACTTGTAAATTTTACAACTAGCTATATTTGAATGAATGAATTATTACATTTTAAGGTGATTAGATTACTTTAAGTTCAGTGTTCCTATTTGCTTTCTTATTTAATTTTAGTACAACAAGTTCAAGCAGAGGATCATAAGTGAGAAAGTAACTACCCCAACTACCACTGTGTACAAGTAAGTTAGGGTGGAGTCCAGACTGACAGTGTTCAAAGTTAAAACTTTATAGAATCCCTATTTTTTTCAAATAGAACATAACAATGACTTTAAATGACTCAACTTTTCATTAACTTCTTGAATTTGATAATGATAGTGATATTGATGAAATGTTTAGGGATATGATGTTTATTATATCCAAACTTCAAAATGTTAATCAGGGCTATATGTGATTAACTCTTTTTCTCCTGTCACTTTTTGCAAAAATCTCACTAGTACATCAAGGTGATATAGTGAGGGTATTAATCACCTTAATTGTTAACTCTTGGTAAAAAGAATTTCATTTATTTGTGAATTGAAACTTAAATGCAGATAATAACATTAAAACAAAAACCTCAGTACATTTGGACGTGCTCCTCTACAGATGTGGACCACTGATAGATCTGTGCCGAGGCCCACATGTTCGCCACACTGGGAAGATCAAATCCATGGCTGTTACCAAGGTTTGCAGCCAACCTTTCTCATTTTCCATCATAATGACTTGGATCAGTGATTTTTAGCTCATCTAAGCAAAACTTGCTCATGTTGGGCTATAAAATTTACCCTGTGTCCGTCGTCGTACGTCCTCCATCATGTATTGTCAACAATTTGCTTTAAATGACATCTCCTCTGCAACTGCTGGACAGAATTTGATTGAACTTGGCAGGGATGATCCTTGGGTGAACCTTCACAAAAGTTGCGAAAATAAACTTGATCCATGTGGAACTCAGGTTGACATGGCAATGGATAGAAAAAAAATATGAAAACTTTAAAAGTCATCTCCTTCAAAACTACTGGCCAGATTTCAAAATGTTTTAGTACAGATATTCCTTGGGTAACCCTCTACCAAGATTGCTAAAATTATTCGTAACCGTAAGAAAACAAGGGGTGGGGCTAATTTGCCTAATATTTCGATAGTGAAATTTTAAATGACATCTCCTCTGAAACCGTTGGACAAGATTTATTAAACTTGGCAGGGATGATCCTTGGGTGAACCTTCACAAATGTTGCTTAAATAAACTTTATCCATGTAGAACTCTGGTTGCAATGGCCATGATAAGAAATGTATTATGAAAACTTAAAAAGTCATCTCCTTCAAAACTGCTGGCCAGATTTCAAAATGTTTTAGTACAGATGTTCCTTGGGTAACCCTATACTAAGGTGAGCAATCCAGGGCCTCTATGGTCCTCTTGTTTTAAAAACGAGTATGTTTATTTGCTTAAAGGTAGTGAAAATTCTATTTCGATAAAATTGTTTTAAACTTGGCATAATGACTGAAAAAGAAACAACAAGCAATAGTTTGAAATAAAATATGATATCAGTAGGCTTGATTTTGAGTCATCTGCCCTTGAAAATGACAAACCTATTCATGGAATAGTTGAGCGATAGCAGTCGCGTCAGCGTCTTGTGTCCTTAGAAATGTTTGGACTGTTGAATGTGGTAAAAATGTTAATGTTTTGTATTACATCCTTATTATCTCCACTATTTATCAATGAATGTCCCACAAACTTCATCCATGTTTTATAATCATCAGACTAACCAATTAAAATATAAACAGTAACTCTTTTAAGTATTTTTAGATATTAATGGCCTATTTTTGATTTAGAGAATGATGTTAAAGTTTTGTTAAACATTGCATTTCTTTTGACTTATGACCATTACCTGATAGATGTCCCTCAAACTTAACTAAAGTCTTTATCACCATGAAAGCAGGCAACAGAAATAAAAAACAATACACTTTGTGGCTTAGGAAAAAATAATTTTTAAATGTACATTTATAACCTTGCCAGTATTTCCACTTTGTACGTATATGTCACTCAAACTTATTGTTGCTTGCTTGTTGTTGTTGAACAATTAACAGGGTTTGATTGACATTCACAACATATTATAGATTAAGTTATACTATAAACCAGTTCAAATAGTTGAGCAAGCTGTCATGAGACAGCTCTTGTTAATTTTAAGAACCTGGGTTTGCATTTACCAGAGCTTAGATTCTCATTTCATTTACTTGCACCCAGAATTCTGCCACATATTGGGAAGGAAAGGCTGACGCTGAGTCCCTACAGAGGATCTATGGGATATCTTTCCCAGATCCAAAACAGATGAAGGAGTGGAAACAGTTCCAGGAAGAGGCAGCCAAGCGCAACCACAGGAAGATTGGACAGGTCTGTTGCTGCTGATACATGCCCTGAAAGTCTGTCAACTGTTATACACTGTGGCCTTGCTTTAAAGCCTCTCAGAATCTCGCTGTTTATAGTATGATATGGGTGTCTCTGTGTACTTATGTGTTTCAGATTCTCCCACACACCCCCCCCCAATTTTCTTTCATTTGGTAACCCTTGTTTGTTGACCAACAACACTTAATGGTTGTCATATATCCATGAATCAGTACACCTGTCACCTCTTTTGGACGATTGAAAACTGATTCAAGTTGTGTTAACTACCCTGCATCCTAACATTGTTCCTCCATTAACCAACACCACTGACCGGTCACAAACTATCAAATGTCTAGTCAATGAATATGCCATTAGCTTTCAGTTTTCCACCAACTCTATCTACTCAGCTTGAAAGTTACACAAGTCAATAAATTTGTATCAATATTGTCTTCTGGTACACTACAATACTCTTTTCTTATTCAGATATATATTAACCTTTAATGGTTAATACAACTTGAAAAAGATCAGCAGATCACTAACCATAATCTACAATGAATGAATCTAAAGATGGTCAAGATTAGGAGACTAGCCCTGAGTGAATGATGCATGAATGAATCCCATTTGTAAATAACAGAGATGAATGGGTTGAACTGTCATGTTAATTTTTCATTTTATTTCTTTTTCATAGGAACAAGAGCTGTTTTTCTTCCATGAGTTAAGCCCAGGAAGCTGTTTCTTCTTGCCGAGAGGAGCCCACATCTACAACACACTGATGAATTTCATGAGGGTCAGTCACAGTTTTGTAATGCTCTGTAGATATAGGCCTTGAAGTGATAGCTGTCTTTATGATTAAATGGGATCAGCTTTGTATGCTTAACATTATAGTAAAACTTTTGTGTATACCTTTAAATTCAAATCAGAAATCAAATTAGATATTAAAACATGAATATTGTATTTCATCTTTTACAGCAGTGGTAGTTCAGACATGTCTTAAGTGGCCAATCAACCTGAGCATGCTGTTTCCATCAGTTGTCCACAATTTAACACTCTAGCAATTTCATTTCTGAATCAATCATTTTCAAAAAGATGCCAGATTTTCTTTGTTTACATTCTAGCAGCCACACTTATGAAGCAGTCTCAATCAGACTTAATTACTATCTTAATGACTTTAATATTATTGCATCTTTATGAAAGTTGGTGATACTCAAGTATAGATATGGGATTTTAATGCTGGCCTCTAGATACAAGTTTGTTACTTAGTATAGGTTACTGCCTATACTGTTATAATGATATTCTCAAGTGTTGAAGAATAAAGTCCTGTTATAATGTTAGTTTGATTTTCCTTTTTCATTAATTTATTGTTTGTCATTGAATTGTATAACTATACTCTCCGTCATGTCACAAATGCACTTGCCTGCTGTTACAGGAGGAGTACAAAAAGCGAGGATTCCAGGAAGTGGTATCTCCCAACATCTTCAACCACAAACTTTGGGAAACATCAGGCCACTGGCAACACTATGATGTATGTATTCTTATCACATATCTGTATCTTCCAAATTTACTCAGGTCCTGAATTCCCAGATCAGGGTAATGTGACTGAGTATAATGTCATGTCCCGTGACTGATACTGCAATGTGGCAGCTCTATATCTGTCTTAAGTTTCTGATAGAAGTGGGATATAAAAAAGAAACTGGCTATGGATGAATGAAAGAAATAAAACAAGATTAAAATTACAATTATGATTTAGTATGGTTGATGTATATGGAACAGTAGATTCTTATGACTCTGCCTTGAAAGCAATAGCTATGAGGTTAGAGTCACAGTCTAATTTCACATTTTACTCACCTGGTGGATGTATGTTTGATTGTTTCACATTTTACTCACCTGGTGGATGTGTGTTTGATTGTTTCACATTTTACTCACCTGGTGGATGTGTGTTTGATTGTTTCAGTCAAACATGTTCCAATTTGATATCGAGAAGGAGAGGTACGCCTTGAAACCCATGAACTGCCCAGGACACTGGTAGGTCTTAACTAAGCTTCTTTTGTTAATTAAGAAAAGTTTTTTTTTTTTAAATATGTACACAATCTTCCACCCCAAACATCTGTAACATCTGTAATTTTGGAACTTCATTTTTGAGTCACCTATTGTAAGCCAAGGTAACACATAGGGATCACTTCTCTGTCATCTGTCTTACAGTCAGTCTGTCTGTAACATTTTAAAACTTTTTCCGTCCTGCTTCTTTCAGCAGGTTGTGTTCCAAGGAACACATTTTGTTATTGTATTAAGATTCAGAGTTCTGTTTGTTTTCCTGTGATATAATCCCTAAAAAATTGAAGCAAAGTCAATTTTGAATCTCAATCTCACTTAAATTAAGTTCCTTTTTTAGCTCACCTGAGCACGTGTGCGCTTTAAGGATCGATGAATGTCCGTCGTCCACAATTTGTTTGTTTGCACTCTAGCATCTTCATTTTATGAGCAATTATCTTCAAACTTTAAAACAATGTTTATAACCATAAAATCTCGGCCAAGTTCGATTATGGCTGATATCGGAACATTAGGTCAGGAGTTATGCCCCTTTTAAAATAAAAAAAAGCCAGATTTCACATTGTTTGCGCTCTAGCATCTTCATTTCATGAACAATTATCTTCAAACTTTATATCAATGTTTATAACCATAAAATCACGGCCAAGTTCAATTATGGCTGATATCGTACCATTAGGTCAGGAGTTATGCCCCTTTTAATATTCAAAAAATGCCATTTTTCAAGTTGTTTACACTCTAGCATCTTCATCTTTTGAGCAATCCTCTTCAAACTTTATGGCAATGCTTATGACCATAATGTCTCGATTAAGTTCGATTATGGCTAAGATTCATCAATTAGGTCAGGAGTTACACCCCTTTTAATATTAAAAAAATGCCATATTTCACTTTGTTTACACTCTAGCATCTTCATCTTTTGAGCAATCATCTTCAAACTTTATGGCAATGCTTATGATCATAATGTCTCGATTGAGTTTGATTATGACTGAGATCCGTCAATTAGTTCAGAAGTTATGCCCCTTTTAATATTCAAAAAATGCCAGAAATCACGTTGTTTACACTCTAGCATCTTCATATTTTGAGCAATCATCTTCAAACTTTATTACAATGTTTATGACCATAATGTCTTGATTGAGTTCGATTAATGCTGAGATCCGTCAATTAGTTCAGAAGTTATGCTCCTTTTAATATTCAAAAAATGCCAGAAATCACTTTGTTTACACTCTAGCATCTTCATCTTTTGAGCAATCATCTTCAAACTTTATGACAATGCTTATGACCATAATGTCTCGATTGAGTTTGATTATGGCTGAGATCCGTCAATTAGGTCAGGAGTTATGCCCCTTTTAATATAAAAAAAGCCATATTTCACGTTGTTTACACACTAGCATCTTCCTTTTTTTAGCAATCATCTTCAAACTTTATGACATTGTTAATGACCATAATGTCTTGATTGAGATCAATTGTGGCTGAGATGGGTCATTTAGGTCAGGAGTTATGCCCCTTTTAATACAAAAAATGCAAGATTTCACTTTGTTTATTCTCTACCAACTTCATTTTTTTAACAATCATTTTTAAACTTTAAGACAATGTTTATGCCCATTATCTCACAATCGGGTTCAATTATAACTGATATTGTCTTGTAAATTTAGGAGTTATGCCCATTTCACCATTAAAAAAAAAGCCAGATTTCACTTTTACACTCAAGCATCTTTATTTCTTAAGCAATCATCTTTCTCAGGTGAGCGACCAAGGGCCATCTTGGCCCTCTTGTTTTATAACAAAGCAAAAATGAAATACATTTCAGGTAAATAATTTCATGGATATTACTGTGATAGTTCACTCCTAATGTGACAAAGCATAACCTGTAAGGCGAAAAACGATTCCCTGTTGCAGTTTAAACCATTTTAATAAAAAATAAAACAACAAATAATGCTAGTTTGATGTTCATGTGAGCAACCTAAACCTGACCTTTATTTTAGTCTAATGTTTGACCACCGAATCCGTTCACATAAGGAGTTGCCCTTGAGGATGGCAGATTTCGGTGTGTTACACAGAAACGAGTTGTCGGGAGCTCTCAGTGGACTGACCAGGGTACGACGGTTCCAGCAGGACGATGCCCACATTTTCTGCACCCCTGAACAGGTTGGTATACAAATCTTTAATCTTATTCTAAGATATATGGGAAAACATTACAACAGAGGATGTCAACAGAAAATTGCAATCCACAGCATATTGAAGCAGGCAAATTTTATGTCCTTCCTTTTGCATTCTGACAGTAATAATATATTTATATAGATTTATTTCTTGCTAACAATGAGATTGTTTCATGTGCCTGTTGTTATGTATCAATAATATATGTTGGTTGTTTTCATAATGGAAGGTCAAAACTGGCATTTAGTTTTTAAGACCATACAGGCCAGTACAAAGATTCCCTCTTATGTACAATATAAAATACAGATCAGTTGAAAGATCCCCTCTGTGTACCTTATAACATGCTGATCCCCTCATGTACTCTATGACAAATAGATCAGTAGTAAGACTTGTCACATGTATGTGTACTGTATATGAAGATCTTATATTAAGGTCCCTGTGTGTGTACCATTACAGATAGATACAGAAATAATGGGGTGTCTAGACTTCTTACAGCATGTGTACGGAGTGTTTGGATTCACCTTTGAGCTCAAACTGTCCACCCGCCCAGAGGGTTTCCTTGGAGAGCCAGCACTCTGGGACACAGCAGAAAAGGTAAGCATATTGAAATCAATCTTTTCCTCTTTATTATCTAAAAAATATAAAATGAGATACAATTTACTTAGCTGTTTGTAAGAGTAAGTTCTTACTGATTTTAATTCCACATGTTGTTCTCAGCTTTAATTGCTTTAAAATACTGGGATTGTTCATGTTATAGACGTATGTGTACAGTATGTTTCTTAGAGTTGAACCTTTTCTTCAAATGATTTACTATATTTCATCAGTATTTCTTTTCTTTCATAATATTTGCCTGGAAAAGAGACATGCATGTAATGCCTGTGAAACAAGACTGTTTTTGTGTTACCTGCTTTAAGCAGATCACTTTTCTTTCGTTTATGTGTCCGTCTGTCCATCACAAATTTTTCCTTCATGCTTCAGCAGGTGATACATGTGTTCCAAAGAACACTCTTGTTCACAAAATTTGATGTTAAAGATTCCAAATTTGCAAAATCCTTGGATTGTCTATATTTTCTTTAAGTTAGTGTTCAAGATATGTTCCTTACAGAAATTCATATTAAAACAAGTACATGAATATGGATTGTGCTACATTTTAGCAACTGGCAGATACCCTGAACAAGTCTGGGATTAAATGGGAGCTGAACCCTGGGGATGGTGCATTCTATGGACCCAAGATAGACATCACAATCATGGATGCTCTACGCCGGGCGCATCAGTGTGCTACCATACAGCTAGATTTCCAGCTGCCTATCCGCTTCAATCTCTCATATGTTGGGTAGGTATTGGAAATTAAAAAAAAAAAGATCCTGTTTCAGTGTTGGATGAAAAGCCTCTGCAAACAATTTTGATCTTTCTTAAGCATTATATTTCAAACCAGAGGAAAAACTTTGCAAACCCCCCCCCCCCCCCCCCCCCCCCAAAAAAAAAAGGAAAAAAGAACAGTGCTATTATCAAAGGACATTCGAGTTTTTAATGGTTATAACCCATAATACTTACCTTCTGTGCCATCAATGCATTATTTAGGAATAGTCAGAACAGTAAAGTCTTAATCCTATGCCTGAAAAAAAAAATACAATTTTGCTGATGTGTGTACCCCAGGGACAAATTGTAGGTGTAGTGAAAAATCAGTTTGTCTGTCTGATAATACAATATTGTGTGCTCAGCTTAAAAAATATTCTATTTTTTAGGTTATATTTTATCTTGGCAAATTGCCTCATTATTATACGTAGATCTTTCAAATTGTCCATGGATTTATCATGTCCTTTTATATAGAGGGAGAAAGGCTGAAAACTATTCAATATTGATAGAAAAAAAATAGGTGTGTGTTAGTTGCTATGAAATGTTGGATAGTTTAGGCATTTCTCATGCTTAGAACATGTTCCCTATATATTAAAATTACAAAATAAGCATGAGAAATGTTCCTTACAAAATAAGCATGAGAAATATTCCTTTGTTAAAGTGATAGTACCCTAGAAACACTAGGCACTCTGCATGGTTGTCTTATGTAAACATCAGATGTTTTCACAATGTTTCAAAGAATTATGTCCCAAAAATGTGTTTAATATTTTTTGGTTTTTTCATTTTGTATTGGCTATACCATTGATATGAGTAATATTTTCACATTAAGAAAATATTATTTCTTAGTTTCCAAGCAAACTAAAGCTAAATTTAAGAATCTCAGAGATACAGAATTTATTAATATTATGCTAGGTGATAGTGTTGATCACACAACAGTTTATGTAATCTTCCTTGTCTGAAAAATCATGGTGTTTGTTCCAGGGCTACCGAGGATGGGGCAAAGATGAGGCCTGTCATGATCCACCGAGCAGTTCTAGGTCTGTGAAAGAATGATTGCAATTCTTTGTGAAAATTATGGTGGTAAATGGTAAGTGCCATGGATACAGAGATTGTTTAGTATCTAGTAGAGGTCAACTGATTTAGTAAGTTTGAAAAGTGTATCTTGATCATCTTGTATAGTTCCCTTAGGGTGTCAAATGATAAGTATATAATTTTAGATGAATTTCTTAAGCAGGCATTTGAAGTTGTAGATCTCTTAGAATTCCATGTGGGACAATATTTACATGGAGAGATTTAAGAATCATTGTGTTACTACTTTGATCCATTTATCAGCTCTTATTCTAACTGTACATGACCACTTTAATCACTGGGGATGGAGAGGCCATATTTCCTTCTGTCAGCTATGCATTTAAAATCTAACGTTTGCTTACACTTCTTCCAACATATAGTCATTTAAGATATTCTGCAGACAATTGGATTGCCAAGAAGATCTGCTTTATATAGGTGTTATGGTCATCATATATAACTTGATTTTTAACATCAATAAGGAAATATTTTACTACATATTGCACTATAAAGTCTCTTTCTCATTTCATTTTCTTGAGAATACCAGTTTTTTGTTGCATATGAAAATTGTGACATAATTTTTCCACATTGTGTTAAAATCAACCTTTTGATCTGATGCTTTGTGTGACTTTACTTGACAGTGATGCAAATCAGCACAGTTCTCCATGCTGCATATGATTTAGATGTTCCTCTAACCTAGCAGGATATTGCTTTTTGAAATGTTAAACTTGTAAAGCCATTATAAGTCAGAAATGAAAATTCAGGAAGTGCTACTTGTAGAGTACAGAATAATGATTATCTATTGTAAATACCAAGCAGTATTTATCTGTTATACCCAATTATGTTCGTCTGTTATAATAACTGTTATACCCAATTATGTTTGTCTGTTATAATACCTGTTATACCCAACTATGTTCGTCTGTTATAATATCTGTTATACCCAATTATGTTTGTTATAATATGTTATACCCAAATATGTCTGTCTGTCTTATAATATCTGTTATACCTAACAATGTTTGTTATAATATCTGTTATACCCAATTATGTTTGTCTGTTATAATATCTGTTATACCAACAATGTTTGTTATAATATCTGTTATACCCAATTATGTTTGTTTGTTATAATATCTGTTATACCCAATTATGTTTGTTATAATATCTGTTATACCCAACAATGTTTGTCTGTTATAATATCTGTTATACCCAATTATGTTTGTTTGTTATAATATCTGTTATACCAAATTATGTTTGTTATAATATGTTATACCCAACAATGTTTGTCTGTAATAATATCAGTTATACCCAATTATGTTTGTTTGTTATAATATCTGTTATACCTAACAATGTTTGTTATAATATCTGTTATACCCAACAATGTTTATTATAATATCTGTTATACCCAACAATGTTTGTCTGTTATAATATCTGTTATACCTAATTATTGTGTCGCCTGCATAGCATGGCAGACACATAGGGATCACTTTGTCCGTCGTCGGCGTCGTCGGCGTCGGCGTCACACTTTCTTGTCCGGAGCATAACTCGAAAAGTAATTGAGGTATCACCTTGAAACTTAAAACATGGATAGATCACATTGAGGTGGAGTGCAGTGCACAAGAATGATAACTCTGACTTTTATTTTCTGAGTTATTCCCTTTGTTGATTCTTAATTTTTGTCCGGCATAACTCAAAAAGTATTTGAGGTATCACCTTGAAACTTAAAACATGGATAGATCACATTGAGGTGGAGTGCAGTGCACAAGAATGATAACTCTGACTTTAATATTTTCTGAGTTATTGCCCTTTGTTGATTTTCAGTCTTAATTTTTGTCCAGGGCATAACTCAAAAAGTATTTGAGGTGCTGACTTAAAACTTTATAGATAGATAGATCTCATTGAAGAGGAGTGCAGTTCACATAAATGATAACTCTCACTTTCTTTTCTCCTGAGTTATTGTCCTTTGTTGATTCTCAGTCTTTATTTTTGTCAGGAGCATAACATAAAAAGTATTTGAGATATTGCTTTGAAACTTCATAGATGGAAAGATCTCATGGAGTGCATTGTGCAAGAATGATAACTGTTGTATTTTTGGAGTTATTTCCCTTTGTTTATTTTTTTGGATTTAATTCTTGTGTGGTGCATAACTTGTAAAGTATTTGAAGTGTTGCCTTAAACATTTATAGTAGATAGATCTCATTGGTCTGAGTGCAGTACACAAGAATGATAACTCAATAATGATAATGATGACTACAAACTTGCAACATATATATAATTAACGTCATAAGTGCTTAATGACGTCATAATTTTTCTTACAGTTAATGTTTTGAATTCATAGTCATTCTAACACTCCTCTGATGAAGACTGTATAGTCGAAAGTGCTCGGGAAAATTATTACATATTGCACTGTTTGAATATTTTATTCCCCCCCCCCCCCCCCCCTCCAAAAAAAAAAAATATATATATATGTGTGTGTGTGTGTGTGTGTGTGATTTGGTGTTATTTTGTACCTCACAAAATAGATTATGCTTTATCAATAATTTGTCAAAAGATCGATTTTCTAGTCAATTCTTTCATCAAACATGCTTAAATGCAGGCGACACAAGTGTTCCGAGGAACACCCACATCTAGTGTTTGTTATAATATCTGTCATACTCAACAATGTTTGTCTGTAATAATATCTGTTATACCCAATTATGTTTGTTATAATATCTGTTATACCCAACAATGTTTGTCTTTTAATATCTGTTATACCCAATTATGTTTGTCTGTTATAATATCTGTTATACCCAAAATGTTTGTTCTAATATCTGTTATACCCAACAATGTTTGTCTGTTCCTAGGCCTTTCTGGTTGTCCCCCAGACAAGCTATTGTGGTACCAGTTGTCTCTGCCTTTGATGGGTATGCTGAGAAGGTATGTACGATTTTCAGAAATTATCTTTATAGAAATCATGCCTGTGGATTGCCATTGTATCACCAACCTATTCTTTTTCAGCTGTGTCATAAACCTAACATTTAATTACCGTCAATGACAGCTATAGGTTGTGTCTACTTTATTTCCTCTGATAGCAACGTCTCATGTGCAAGTCCTGATAAAGTGACTCCAAATGGACATATTGTCACCCAGGGCAGTGATTTTTAGGGGTAACTTTACTACCTTTTACATGTAGTTTCCCCATGCTAAAAACTGACATTTTTCCCCTCAAAATTAATACCTATTTTTTAATAAAATAGCTTTTGTTTTCTCAGCAGAAATACTGAATAAAATAGCTTAAACAGATATAATTCATGGAATTTTAATGAAATTTGTGTTATACTTATAATTCTTATGTTGATTTGAAACTTTCTGACATGTACCATCTATAATTAGGAAATTGTTTTGTTAATGTAAATCATTTTCTTTATGGTATGATTTCCCAATTTTTCATTTATAACACTAATTTTCCCCATAAGAAAGCAACAGGTTGTAAAAAAACAAAAAACTTAAATAAACTTAGTCCCATCATTGTAAATACGTTGTCTGTTGATTGGGCCTTAAGAAGTGCCTACAGGCTAATACATGTATATAAAGACAATCATGTTTTATAGGGGCAGGATTTTTTTTTCCATAGTGAAATTCAAAAATTAGTCACAAGTTCACAAAATCACTTACCTAATTTATAATATTATTTGGAATTATTTAAAAACAGATGTTTTAAGTAGTGTGAAGTTCCTGGAAACAAATGTTTATTACATTGAAAAATTGAAGATGTGGCAGTATAGCAAGGAAATGCATTGTTCTTTTACCTTCTGTTGTTAGGTGTAAAAGTTCAGTACCTTTGATATTGTTGAAACAGTGATGTGGGGGTATCCATCGCCTTTAATGACTGATAGCTCTAGTTTAATCTTAAAAGATAGGTCACGGTCATCATATATTGTTATACATAAGGTGGGAATGTGTCACCTTATGCTTTCAAGTTTCAGATGTACTGTTCTGTTAAAATGTTGAGATCAAGAATATTCTATGTATATGTAGGTATGAGGTTCATCAGTGACAGGAGAAAAAAAGTTAGAACTCATTTTGACATAAGCCCTCGTTCTCCTTCACAGGTTCGACAGCAGCTTCATGACGCAGGGTTCAAGGCGGACGCTGACCTTGACCCCTCATGTACCTTGAACAAGAAGGTCAGGAATGCCCAGCTGGCCCAGTACAACTTCATCTTCGGTAAGTATGGTACCTTTAACTGTCTTGCAGGTACTATGGTCATTATTTCGATCCATGTTGGCAAACAAAAATTTTGTATGACTTTACAAGCTCAAAATACTGGCCCACGAGGGTTGGATGGTTCCTAAACTGTCAATCAAGTATGTTTACATTAACTGGCTTATCCAACTAGTGTAAGTGTGAAACACATGGTGAATGGTTGACCTACTTTACACAAAAGAACATGTGTTTTTGTTTGTGATACTGTTTGTGAGCACTTGACCTAGGTATGAATAGAAACTGTAAAATCATCAATAGGGGGAGAAGTTACACAGAAATTGCGGAACCGTCCATTGGTATCAATTTTAAATCATGTTGCTCAATTGATGTAACAGAAAAAGTTTGAGTATATATTTGGTCAGGCTGTGTCTGTGTGAAGTTAGGGGTTCAACAAGGGTCATATTTGTGGTTAATAACAGTCAGATGTTCAAATTCTGAATCCGTCTACTCTGGTATGAATGTTGCTGGGTCAGTAGTCTGGTTAATACTGGTTTAACCGTCTCCTTGTTGGTATATTGAATGACTCATTCATTCAGTCACATGACTTGATATTTTGCAGTTGTTGGCGAGAAGGAACTCGAGTCTGGTACTGCCAACGTGCGCACGAGAGACAACAAGGTTCACGGCGAACACTCCATAGAGAAGATCATAGAGAGATTTAACGACTTCACACAGACGAAATGTCAGGATGCAGAGGAGAAGTTCTAGTGGATAGAGGCCAAGTTCTAGTGGACGCAATAAACCTCTGTGCTCACTGACAGACCCTCTGTGCTCACTAACAGACAGACATTATTTATTGATTAGAATGCACCAACTGTTATAGACCACAGTATATATGTGATGATCAGTGCTTTTTCGGTTGTCATGTTATTTGTCCAATTTTAATATATTCTATATAGTTAGCTGAAAACTTTTCTTTACTGCATTTCTCATAAAATCATGAATACTTTTTGCATTATTTTGTTGATACTTACATATTTTTTCTGTTCACACCTTGTATTTAAAAAGTACAACTTGATGGCATACTAATTAGAATATTTTAAAATTTCTCAAACAAAACACTTTGTTTTTTGAATGTTAAAAATTAATATTAACTGTAGTTCAGTTTTCATCAGTCTCCAAATTTTGGTACATTTTGGGACTACACAGACATCATTTGAAACGCATTTTTACTTGTAAATTTATTTCATACATGTTAAATATGCAGCCATTGTTGTATAAGGTTTGACAAATGTTCAGAATGTGATATTTTTTGTCTCCTTTTGCATAATGTGCTTCATTGAATTTGTTTTCCTGTGATATTCAAACTTGTAAAGTCAGCAGTTGTTCTATCCATGTATGCACTATAACTCCCATGTCGGCTCTTTTTGTCAAAAGAATTATATGGCACTGCAGTGCAGGGTTTTTTTCATAATTAATAAAAAGAATGCAGTATAATAATAAAGTGAAGACATGCAGCAAACTGGCATGATTCCTAAATATGGATTTTCTCAGCAAATTCTGGATTCCAGCCACTGAAATGCTTTTATCCTGTCATTGTAAATTTTTTTTCTTCATTCCTGTTTGTTATTGTATTTTGATTTCAGAATTTTATTGACTTTGCAGTTTGAAAAAAAAAAGTTAAAAAAATTGATTGGTTTTGGTGTATAAAGTATAAACTTTTGTTAGTAATCCAGAATAACCCAATGTCAATTAGATTGGTTTAGATTTCCCCCTAGTATCCCCAATCAAGACTACTGCCCCAGTATTTGTGTGATGTTAATTGGTGCTGGTTAAATAATCTGAAATTTGCTGACAAATTAAATTTTCATCCAAATTCGCTGCAATTTCTGTAATGGCAAAATTCTTCAATTATGTTAAATTGTATAACAATGGCACAGAAATAAATATAAAATGTGTTAAGTATGTTTTGCTTTGTTTTCATAGTTACCGGATCTTCACCTCGAAGTTTCAATATATTCTCCTCCAACATATGGGGAAGTCTTCCTTCTGGATTATATAACCCAAATATTACTTGGTAGACTGGTTTTGATTTCTGATAGAAGTCTCCCAGTGTTATAACAATATGATTATCCTGGAATGCATGTATAATGGAAAACCTAGGCTGGTACAAGGAAAATGGTGTACATGTTTGTAGTAGCTCTATTGATATCAAATCCACTTTAGGTATGCACTGTATATTTTCTGACATTTAAAGTTGATTGTACTGGGCTGATTAATCCAGGATTTCCCATATAGCCTTCCTTCTGGGTTAGACCTAAATACAGTATAGATACTTTCACTCAACAAACAGGTAATTCTATGACAGTATCTTAACAAAACTGGCAGATTTACATCTCCATATTAAAGTCCTGGTAGTTCAGATGAAAATGCGGATGGATAGGACTAAGTTTGAAACCTATGTGGCATCTCTACTAAGGGAGGCTAATATATACAACTATGAAATATATACAACTATGAAGAATACAAAATATTAGTTTTTATTCATAAATATAACAGATTGAAATAAGTAAAAGCATTTAACATGAAATATATTGCACGTGCATAGTTTTATTTTAACATTTAACAGTGGAATATTACTAACCTTTATATACATAAAAAAAATGAATTCAAATGATTGAAAGTAGGCTTTTCAAGAAAAGTCCATTCATCAGTCAACACTCATACAGACATGTTTTGATGCCTTACTAAACAAAGTTTACTCAGATAAGACAACTCCTGGAAAGAGCTGTTTAATGAGGGTCTCCTGTTTGTTCATACAATACTATAGCTCTGATTCTACACTGACTGTATGACAGAGAAACATCCACAGTTTTATATACTATTTAAAACTCAATAAATTATTATTCATCAAGATGTTAATTTGTATATAAATATTCATGAGTTAAATACATGTATACTGAAAATATATGCATAATTTTATAGAATGACTCTAAAGCTCTTGAACCTGAAAACAAGATTCATCAATTTATGATCAAGCTTGCTATAAATATTAGTACTGATTAACCAAGTAAGTATTGTCTAAAAGCTGATATCCAGTAATCAATCATAGCATTTTCAAATATCTAGGTTAATTCCAAAATTTTCTCCGAAATATTTAATTTTAACAGATCTACACATAAAAAAAGAAAACTGATTCAAAATTGCTTGTTTGATTATATCTGATTATCATTATGGCTTTAGGTAATTTTTTAACCCTTTCCCTCATAGAGGACACCATGAAAAGACCTATGCGAACAGCATAAAACCAGATCAGCCTGCGAGTAACTCGCAGGCTGATCAGGTTTTATGCTGTTCGCTGCTCCTCAGTGGTCTGGAAATGAGGACTTTATAATTAAATTTGGTAAGGTTTAACTGTGGTTTTCTGCAGATCAGGCTTTATGTGGTACCTATTGAGTGCGTCAAAATGAGTCTGTATGAGGGAAAGGGTTAAACTAAAGTACTCGTATATATATTTTTCGGAAAGGCAAAGACAAGTGATTGAAAAGATTGCAGAACAAGCTGAATAAATTTGGTAAAATTCAAATTTGCTTTCTGAACAAAATCTGATCCCCAATATGTAATTTCTTTCTCCATCTATGACCTTTACATTGGTGATATTTATAAATATGCAGTCATCTTTAAGACATTGCCCTCTTCTATTATGGATATGGAATTCTACACCTTGTATACTGAAAGGAAAAGAAACCCAGGGTGACAAAAAATGTTAACTGGTGAACTTCAGCGGTCAGGAGCCGTTACCTGGTGAACCTCAGTGGTCAGGAGCTGTCCAGCAACCACAAATGACCAGCCTCATCTGGAAGCCTCTTTTTTAAAAGGATCATCCCTGATAACCCTTTACCTCAGAGCTTCTACAGACTTTATTTCGACTCCTTGGCAAACAGAACAAACCCAGACCAGACAGCTTTGGGAAGAGACGATCTCTTTAGGGTGGCTCAGATTCTATACAGTCTGCATGGCAAAAAAATTATTCTGTTTCATAAACTAGTTAACCCTTTCCCTCATACAGACTCATTTTGACGCCTTCAATAGGTACCACATAAAGCCTGACCTGCAGAAAACCACAGTTAAACCTTACTAAATTTAATTGTAAAGTAAACGTGCGACGGAAGAATGGACAGACCAACACAACGGAAAAGTAATCCCTCACAGCAAGTGACACAAAAATATATTCATATTTGTGCATTAAACAATATGCAGGAACCTGTGAGAAACCTACATAATTGTAAAATTTTGGAATAGCATTTAAACTGTAAACTAGAGGTCCCAGATTCAGTGCCTTTAGAATGTTTCTCTTCCTAATACAAAAAGTATAGATACTGCTAAACATGAATAGTTTCTTATGTGTAATCATAACCAGAACAAAAAAACATGACAGATTAACGTAATATTCTACAAATATAACAGCCAACAATGACCTGAGGCCAATAACTGGATTCTAAGCACTGAATTTGTGAAAAAATTCTCCGCTGAGTAATAGTCACCTCTAGATAAGGCCAGTTTTCAGTTTCCCAGGACTAACCTTTGTGAACATGTTTCATGGTATTACAGAAGGTGGTCAATTAACCCTTTCCCCCATAGAGGAAACCATGAAAAGACCTATGCGAACAGCATAAAACCAGATCAGCCTGCGAGTAACTCGCAGGCTGATCAGGTTTTATGCTGTTCGCTGCTCCTCAGTGGTCTGGAAATGAGGATTTTGTAATTAAATTTGGTAAGGTTTAACTGTGGTTTTCTGCAGATCAGGCTTTATGTGATACCTATAGAGGGCGTCAAAAGGAGTATATATGAGGGAAAGGGTTAATCCCAGTTATAAAGCTGACAAAACGTGGGAGTGTATTTGAGAGCTAATTAAGTGCCTGACACAGGTGAAGGTTGATACAGTAGTCGACTGTAAATAAAGTCAGTAAGCATTTTAAAATAAATAAAAAGTACTCATTGTCAAATTGTCTCTCTGGTGTACAATAAGAAGACAAGGATCTGCTGACATGAACATAAATAAAAACAGACTTGCAGTCCTGATACAATAAATCTGTAATTTTGAAAACCAAGAGTTACTTCTGTGCAAATATGTTATCGGTAAAAAACATTTTTCAACTCAAAATTAGTCAAAAAAGAAATTCATCATATCCGGCTGACAAAATCTTCACTTTGTAGGCCAGTTAAAATTGCTATACTCTCACTAATACAAAATGCTACAGAGGCTGAAACAAAAAAACACCACATAAATGAACATTTTTAAGGTCAGATTAACTAATGCATTATCTAAATAAGCAGGACTAAATATATATATAAATTGACTCAGTATACAACCTTTATTCAAATTTAATCCATAAGTATAACAACAGGTGTAGAACTATTTTTATATAAAAACAGCTATGAAGTTCCTATATATAGCTCCATAAATAACAAAATGCATGTATAAATAGACAAAACTTTGTACTAATGTAATTTCATGAGATTTTTCATTATTTATAAACAATAAAAAACAATCTGTTTAAGCAATTCATCATGTGAACAAGACGAATGCAGCTAGAAACTGGAGATTTAATGAATAAAACTCTTTTTCAAAATTTTTATAGTTGATTTTGCTATGAAAAAAGTTTTCTGCTGTAAGGTAGCTGGAAACTAGAAATTAAGAAGACAATGAAGAAGAACTGGGGCCCCATTTCACTTAACTTTGTATGAACAAATTGATCTTAGTTGTAAGAATGTTGACCTATAAAGCATCTATTAATTTCACATTTGCACAATAAAATGCAAAGATTTTGATCAATTTAATTGCGTTATATAAACTCCAAACTTTATATGAATAAAAAATCACAGGAAAAATACTATTTTACATTTGTGGATTTACACTTATGAACAAAGTTTTGTGAAATGGACCCCTAGTTCTAAGTTTAATCAGGTTTTACACAACTGTTTTCACAATGTTAGAATAACAAATATTTTTTCTTCTTTTATAACATTGCATGCTGGAAGACAGCAAAGTGAATATTTTATGAACCATTCATGAGAAAAGAGTCAATAGTCCAATAAATATCCTCTTTTGTGTCCAAATATTCATACACATACAAATGGTAATGTTTTTAAGTGGCACTATGAGTTTTAAGATGCACATGCAGAGAAAGACAGTTGTTTGTTTGAGGTTTAACATCCAATCAACAGTATTTTAGTCTTATGGGACATGAAACAGATATAAGGTTGCTTCACTACAATACCACACTATAAGTGGCATGATATCACACCCAGTCAACATTAATCTGACACCAGGCCAACCAATCCTGGAACTACCTTTACATACTGAGCACCAAGCAAGAGAGTTATACCAGTACCATTTTATTTTTTTTACAAATTTGGTATATTGCATATGGGGATTGAACCGGTGACTCCCAATTTCAGATTGGATGCTCTAACCACTCCGCCAGGGTGAAAAGACATTTAACTTGGTGCCTATCTTAAGCCACCTGTGTAGAGCATCCACTCTCTTGTAGCCCTGTATGACTGCATATGACAGGTTTGACTGTAACCAAGACACCATAATACTAAGTCAAAAGTGTTAAGAATATATCTCTTATTACTGCATACATACATAATATTATATGATACTGATATCAAATAATAAGCAATGTATCTCTTTACAGTGCAGATCCAGCACCATTTTCTCACATTTGTTAAATTCTTTGTTATTAATAAACATTTTTAAAAAAGAATATTTCTAAAAATAGTACAACCTCCTTCTTCAACCAATACTGACTAGATATAATACATATTTGTTTTACTAATGTTTCAGGGGCCACAGTGGTTATGTGGTTACAGACCCAACTGCAGTTCCACTGGTGGTGGGTTCAAACCACATTGGGTGGGGTAAGTATTTTTTTTATAAATTTTCCACAAGCAAAGTACTGGTCCAACCTAGGCATTGTCGAAAGGGAATAGTATAAGTTGTAAAAACGTGTTTCCTGATCAATGTAAAAGAAGTAAGTTACCTTAACGAAACTATCAGAGATAAGCAAATGAAATATAGAGTAGAGACTTTCATGCACAATAAGAGTGCAGAATAGACTTCATGACTGGCCAATATTCTGATTACAAACAACAACCAAACAACAACCTAAAAACATGATATCTATAAACTTAAACAGTCACTGGATTTTTTTGATTTTCTAGGAGCTGATAATGTTGTTTCAATTGCGCAAACCAGAGATCTGGAAAACTCTACACCACACAACAAAGACTGCTTTCTCTAGCTTTTACTATTGAAAACAAGAATTATCATTGAAGATGTTGAATACCCCCAGATACTGCTTTGTCACAGTTACTGTTACCATGTCAGAGTCTTGATAAATGTAACAAAGGGCCATAACTTATAAAAAATAAATGAATCATGACATGCCAATAATATACGCAACTAGACTTAGTACTTATCAGTCTTGTAAAGTTTCATTAAAATAAGCCCAAAGGTAGCCGAGAAATAGAGCAATCAAAGCTCGTCTACAGACAGACCGATGGATACTTGGTATCTGGGGATATAATAACAAAAACACATAGTTACTGTTACCAAGGCCGTAAAACTATTGGTTGGCTATAATTAAATGATACTGAAATCATCCAATGAGGAGGAAGTTAACGTAATTATTTGAAACACTTCAGAGAACTGACCATTTCTCTATGGTCATAACATGCATGTTTCAAAATCCACAACATTTTTCAAGTGCTGAGCAGTCATATGCATTTTCACATGCTGACCAGCTGCATGCATTTTGATGAGTTGTTGATCAGATCCAGATTGAAACACTTGGTTTTCCCAGCAACCTTCAGTCCTGTACTATCCTGCAATATATATTTAAGAGTATCTCTTATTTATAACTACAATGTTAAATTATTACACTTACACAATTTTTTTTAAAAAATTAAAAAATTCAAAAATGTCTATCAATTTCTTTAGACAACAATTCAAACTCTAAGTGTTCAAAAATAATTTCAATTTTCAAAATGGAAATTTTAGGATAGGGTTTTCAGTAACTGTAAACACAAATTATGACCATTCATTTTAAATTTAAGAAACACTATTTATATAACTCCTGCAAGCATTTAATTTTGATAATTTCAGTATTTTTAATAAAGCTAATTACTGCATCTGTGTAAATAGTCAAGCAATCTAAATGAATTACTGCCTGTTACAGGGATAAATATAGCAAACAGGAAACTAGAGCTATGACTAAAGGTGATGAATACCCCCATACTGCTTCTTGTCACAAAATTGCTCTCCAAGAAAAAAAGCAAACTCTGATAAAGCTTATGAAAACTTTGACAATAATAGGCATATCAAAAAGAAACTTTGCAATACAACCTAAAATGCGCTCACATTCCATTCCCCTCATGGTTCACTTTGTTAACAATGATCACATTGTGGAAGGATATGCTATTGCTCTGAGAAATGGCACAGGGGAAAAAATTCTCCAAAGTTTATAAATTACTGAAAAATCATTTAGCAATATTAACAGTATAATTATATACATATGTGATTAGCATAAGTGCAGAAATTTTTTTTTTACTGAAATCCTTCCTGTAGTAAATGAGAAATAGCGCAGACAAAGAATGCTCAGGAAAAAAATCATCAAAGGGCCACAACTCAGAAAAACTCATTCAACCTAAACATCAGGACAAGATGCACATCTGTTCTTGCTAGTGAAACTTCCTATGAAGATTGATTAAAATCCATCCAGTAGTTATTGAGAAATAGCGCAGACAAAGAAAGAACAAGAAAATTCATTAAAGAGCCATAACTCAGAGAAAAATCATTTAAGCATAACAAATGTAAAATATGCACATTTGTGCTTGCTACTGAAACTTCCTATGAAGTTTGATGGACATCAATCCTGTAGTAGTTGGGAAATAATGCGGACAAAGAAAGTTCAAGAAACTATCAAAGGTCCATAACTCAGAGAAAAATCATTCAACCTAAACATCAGGACAAGATGCACATCTGTTCTTGCTAGCGATAAAAATCAATATTACATTTGTCTTATACTTCAAATAACTTTTAAACAATTAACAGAAGACCAGTCTATTTTAGATGTATTTAAAACCATCAAATTCATCTTTTGATTTCATATGTACATGTATTTAACTAATAATATTTTCATTTGTATAAACAACAAACATCAGATATTGGGAAATATCAAAGCTAAGTACATGTTTCCTTCCAAATCCCAACCACTTATCATATTACTGGTAGCAATTTGTGTGAGTAGTTCTGGTATGACTCGAAAATCATACTTAACTCGGTCACACATAAAATCAAAGCACTGAAGGCACTTGAGTACAGTGTGTCTCAAGTGAAAGAAGGTTGGATCTGCTCCAAGGATGCATTAATTTATCTGATCCAAGTTATTGTATCCAATATCCAATGTGGTAGTTATGCAAAAGGCTATACACTGGAAGGTCATTGTTACAGGCAAAAGGGCTTGCTACATAATTTTTTATGTTTTCGTCATTTTAGGGTGTAAGAGGTATCTGAGGTTGACAGCTTGATCTGATAATTAGTATATTACACTCATATGTATCTGACTTCAAGCTTTCTTCTCCCTTTGTATCCTGTAAATATTTAATTTAAACATTAAAATGTAAATTTTACAGATTAAAGTATGGAAAATAAACTAGATGTGGGTGTTCCTCGGAACACTTGTGTCGCCTGCATTAAGCATGTTTGATGAAAGAATTGACTAGAAAATCGATCTTTTGACAAATTATTGATAAAGCATAATCTATTTTGTGAGGTACAAAATAACACCAAATCACACACACACACACACACATATATATATATTTTATATATATATTTTTTTTTTTTTGGGGGGGGGGGGGGGGGGAATAAAATATTCAAACAGTGCAATATGTAATAATTTTCCCGAGCACTTTCGACTATACAGTCTTCATCAGAGGAGTGTCAGAATGACTATGAATTCAAAACATCAACTGTAAGAAAAATTATGACGTCATTAAGCACTTATGACTTAATTATATATATGTTGCAAGTTTGTAGTCATCATTATCATTATTGAGTTATCATTCTTGTGTACTGCACTCAGACCAATGAGATCTATCTACTATAAATGTTTAAGGCAACACTTCAAATACTTTACAAGTTATGCACCACACAAGAATTAAATCCAAAAAAATAAACAAAGGGAAATAACTCCAAAAATACAAGTTATCATTCTTGCACAATGCACTCCATGAGATCTTTCCACCTGTGAGGTTTCAAAGTAATACCTCAAATACTTTTCGTGTTATGCTCCAGACAAAAATGAAGTCTGAGTATCAACAAAGGGCAATAACTCAAGGAAAAAGAGAAACAGAGTTATCATTCATGTGCACTGCACTCAGACCATTGAGATCTATGAAGTTTCAAGTCAACACCTCAAATACGTTTCGAGTTATGCCCCAGACAAAAATTAAGTCTGAAAATCAACAAAGGGAAATAACTCAGAAAATAAAACAGAGTTATCATTCTTGTGCACTGCACTCCACCTCAATGTGATCTATCCATGTTTTAAGTTTCAAGGTGATACCTCAAATACTTTTCGAGTTATGCTCCGGACAAGAAAGTGTGACGCCGACGACACCGACGCCGACGCCGACGACGATGGACAAAGTGATCCCTATGTGTCTGCCATGCTATGCAGGCGACACAAAAATAGTGTCAATGTAGCACTAATACACTTCCAATCCACACGTATTTGTCACAACTGTCTATCATTAATTAGTGCTGACTGAAAAACTAGATGCCCAAGGGCAACATGTCGTGCCTGTGTTCTAAGGTGAACCTTTCACTTCTAATTAGTGTAACCTTGACCATTGAGTAAGGGACCCAGCTCTTGCATGTGACACTCAGACATAGTGAGGTAAACATAAAGGCTTGGTTAATTGAAAATCATAGGCTAAATGTCTAAGTTTCAGCCCAGACAAGCAAATGATCTCTGACCTCTAAGTTGGACCTTGACCTATGAGCTTTGGTCCCAACTCTTGTGTGCGACACTCTGTCTCATTGAGATTAAAACAAGGATTTGTCAGTATAGCAAGCAATAAAAAGTTAGTGCCAGACAGAAAAAAGAAAAAAAAGTTTCATGAAAATCCAAACATAGATATGAAAATATAAAGCAGACATTAAAAAAAAAAAGTCTATGAATACCAAAATCTATTTCTTAAAACTCCTGTGACCTTGACTTTTTAAGTGTGCATATGGTTGATGCACATGACACACCTTTGTGTTATGACAAACACTTCTGTAAAGTTTTTTGAAAATTCATCCATAGATATTGAAGTTATAGAGTGGACACAAAGATGAAGCCTATGAACACCAAGGATAATTTCTAACAACGCAATTGACTTTGACCTTTCAAGCACGCATATGGTTGATGTATACAAACACCCTTGGGTTATGAGGAATACTTCTGTGGAAGTTTGATTGAATTCTACCAATAAGTGTCCAAGTTATGGAGTGGACATGAAAACACGATGGATGGACGGAAGGACACATGCAACCTATAGTCCCCAAACAGTTTCACCAGTTTAACTGATATGATATTTGAAAATCCTGCAATCCATGTCTAAGTTACAGCTTGAACATGAAAATCCAGTTCCATGACCTTTGACCTTTAAGTGCGACCTAGACCTTAGAGCTAGACACCATACTCTTGCATGCAACACTTCATCTCATTGAGGTAAACAAAACTGCCAAGTTACGACCCGGACAAGCTAATCTGGATACTCTGATGTGCTAATGCACACATCATGATGACATTATGGCGACTCTGCCCAGCTTCTGCAAGCAAGCTTAACAAAATGTTTACTGGTAGCATTTGACAAATACTGCATAAGCATACTAGCAGAAATATAAGTAGCATTTGAGCATAAAAGCAGGTAAGTACAGAAAGTCATATGTTATACCACAGCAGCTGAAGGTGAAATGTTAAGAAACCTTTTTTCCCAGTGCATAAGAAGCTTTGGGTACGCCACATCAATTTACTGACATATAGTTAGAACTAGGCTGCAGGGCATCAGTCTCCCCGATGGACTCGTATGATACTTCTGCTATCCCACTGGATGGTCCACTTTTGTTTATCCCCTCCAATAGTCTTGCTGATGGAAAAATAAACTTACATAATCATTGTTCTTGGCTGAGTAAAAGTACTGCAATAATATATATATTAACCCTCTACCTCATAAATATTCATGTACAAAATGGTGACTTCATGAATACTTATTCCCTGAACTTTAAATGGTATATGAAACATTATATCATAATGATTTTCGAATTTCGAATAGATATATATCAGTGAGCTATAATTCATATCTATTTTGAAACTGAGTGAGATATAAAATTTTGGTTCCTGTTCTGTACATTGAAATATATAGCAAGTAGCAAATTTAAAACAGATAAAGATTTCCATAACCCCATAGTTACGTCATATAATATGATGTGATTTGGCGCCATTTTTGGTGTTGTCTGATGTTCATCATGTAGTTTTAAATGTAAAATCTTAAGAAAACAAGTAACTGGTGTTGTATGCAACACATAAAGTCCCCTACCGGCTCCACCTTGACTCAATATGGTAATCAATCCCATTTTTTTGCCATATTTTCACTATTTCCGTTACCATAGCAACCACAATTTTAGTCGAAATAAAAAACAAAAAATATAATATGAGCTATTGCTAGTAATCTCACACATTTTGCCATCACTATAGTCAATCTATAGCAATGTTTCATCAAGTTTATAGGCTTGCTTAGTTATCGCGGGATCCCATTTTTGCCATATTTTCACTATTTCCGTACATAGCAACACAATTTTAGTCGAAGAACAAAATAAAATGAGTGATAATTACACATTGCCATCTAGTCATATACCAAGTTTCATCAAGTTTGCTTGCTTAGTTATCGCGGATCATTTGATTTTACAGACATAGCAAACAATTAGTCAAAACAAAATAAAATGAGTGCATAATTACACATTTGTCTCAGTTCTCATTAGCTGCTAGTTATCGCGACCAGAAATATTTCTCATAGCCACATTTAGTAGACAAATAAGTGTGCTAATTAACGCCATTATATTACAGTTTTATCAAGTAGCGGTAAGTATCCGATCAGATTTGAGCGGACAGACGGACGGACGGACAGACGGACGGATGTCCTAACGCAGGTATACTTGTGTGGCTATTCTATTGTTCTTTCTATTGTTCTTTTAGCCACCTAAGAGACAATTTTAGCCACTTAAGAGAAAAGATCAAAGGCTGCTAACCCTAACCCATTGTTCCCTAGCCCCGTAAGTACCCCTACGTGTGTATGGACAGACGGAGGGCAAACCTATAGTCCCCTCCGGTGTGAACACCGGTAGGGGACTAACAATGAAAAGGATAAAAAGAAAATTTGTTTTGAGTGAATATGAAGAAGTGAGAATTTTTTCATATTTTCACTCACACTTTGC
This sequence comes from Solen grandis, assembly GCA_021229015.1. Taxonomy (NCBI): domain Eukaryota; kingdom Metazoa; phylum Mollusca; class Bivalvia; order Adapedonta; family Solenidae; genus Solen; species Solen grandis. The sequence goes on along the minus strand of CM037778.1, from coordinate 41,812,957 downwards.
GCTTTTCGAAATATCTAAATATTCTCACTTCTAAGTGAGATATATTTCATAGTAACTCAAAACAAACAAATATCCTTTATTCCTTTGACAACTCTTTTCAGGAGCTGTCTATCCTGGGTCTGCTCTGTTGCCAAGGCAGCAAAACCCACCATGTTTATGAGGTAATGGGTTAATATCTTTTCTTTTAACACTCTAAGTCTGAAATATAATAAAGATTCCAATTCCAACATGAAAATCCAATGCAAGCAGGTCGTGCCCCAGCTAAAATAGAAAGATGTTTATCAGTCAACAATCCTCAACCAACTGCTTTCTGGTCACAAGGAATGATTAATGGTTTGTTGATTAATTAGATCAGGAAATCTAATAAATGTTTTTGTAATTAATTATGGCAACTTAATTTGGTGACAATTTAATTTAAATCAGACAAAACTTTATGTAAGGGAAAAAACAGAAGCATCTACATATCAAAATAAATTAAAATAAATTAACAAAGGATAAAACATTACCAATGGTTTCTATTAATTGAAACTAAAAATAGCGTAAGTTATATGAATTTGCTTCCCAACCTGCATAAAAGAAATAAGATTAATCAAATTAAATAAAGCCAATACTTAATCTATCAATGTAACACTAATACGTAATTGTCACCACTTTAAAACTTTAAGTAAAATCACTCCTTTAAGTGACCTTCACATAGAAAGGAGAACATCTGCTTTGCACATAACAACAACATGGTGATCATTTAGGTCAAGTTACATAAACATCCCTTTGGTTAGTCATTATCACAATGCTGAATGCCAAAATGTAAACACAATGAAGGGTTGTCACATGCACTACATAGATAGCACACTGACCTATATCTGCCTGTACAACTGAAGTTAAAGCATGATGTTGTGCAGTATAAATTCCCCTTATCACTGTTTAACAGTCCCCAAAGTAGACAAGGGAAATAATTCAAATACTAATTAATTTTTATCAGAGGGGTAGTGTGTCCCAGAGGTGATGGATATGTAATGTGAAGACTAAACAAATCAAATAGAGACGAAGGAGAAAAACAGGTATCAAGAGGAGGAAATATCTTATACATTATGGAAAATTGGCTTTGCCCCCTGCCAGCCATGTTATTTGACTAATCCATTTTATCTTTTAAATCATGATAGGGAGTTACCCAAGGAACAGCTGTGCTAAAAAATTTTTTTTTTTCAGATTTGTACTATAAACATACAGGGAAAACAGGCTCCACCCCTGGAGCCATGTTTTTCAACAGATCCAAATAATTTTTACAATCTTGGTTGAGAGTGCCCAAAGGAACATTTTATATTCCAGTCAGTACTTTAGAATGAGAAGAATTTTGAAGTTTTCACATTTTTTTCCCTGTTAGTTGTCATGGCAAACAGATTTTGGCATGGAATTTAATTCTTTGAACAACCTAAGGAACATTCCTGTAAAAATTTTATGAAAATTGGCCCAGTAGTTTAGGAGGAGATGTCATTAGCCCAACATTAGTCTGTTAGATTTTAGGAGAAGGAAATTTAAAATAAAATATGAAAACAGAAAAAGAAAGAATCTAATTAAGTATTAATTTGGAGGATGTGCAAATGACCAGAAACTGACCTTGTTTTCTGCGAGTACCCAAGGTGACCGGTATGAGTGTTGCCAAGACAACTGCTGCCAGAATACTCATCCCTCCTGGGACAAATGATATCACATTGCGGTAGTAAGGCACACACAGAGGGCAGCAACCACTGGAAAGAAAAACGTAAGAACACTGTAGTGTCAATACTCTTCAGAAGTAACATTATATGGTTTAACTAAATGTGCAAGGGCATCACGTCAAGCCCAAGGCCAAAGATATACTTTTCACCTTTTAGAGTGACCTTGACTTTGAGCTAGAGACCCAACTCTTGTATGTGATAATTCATCTTATTGAGGTAAACATTACAGCTAAGTTACCAATGAATGTCTCAGTTACAGCAGGGACAAAAAATCTGGATGACTTGATGCACTAATGCACACATACACAATACGGACATTGTGGTAAATATTTCAAGCTTCTGCAAGTGGGCTCGACATAAATTTAATTTAAACAATACACAATGTCATGCAGTATGACAAATTATACAGTTGTAACAGGATATGGTAACAATATAGTGATATAAATATATGGGTAACAAATTTTGACTAAAAATGGAAACAAACAATTGTAAAAAGGTATGACAATAACATTATTGCATCAATACATGTAATATACTGGTAACAAATTTAGTAAAAAAAAAATGGGTGACAATATATCATTACAATTGAAACATGATATGGAATTGATGTAGTGGCATGGGACCAGTATCAACCAAGCTTTGGTTAGAGGATATGTCAACAATATAGGGGCTTGTTGTTGCTGTGAAAGTATTTCAGACATATAGCAATGTCCAGCTTATCACTGGTGAAGGAAAACCCTGAGCACACAGAGGCACCTGGGTAGAACCACCAACCAACAAATCATCTTGTGGGTAATGCCAACTTGTGACATCTCCTTGAATTGTCAGTTTCAATGCTTTGATCTATTTAGGCATAATGTTTTCAGTAATTTCAGTACAGATATTTAACAGTATCAATACAAGGCCTGATCTACTTTAACATTTGTCTACAACTGATGGGTTTAACACTTTCCCTCATATAGACTCATTTTGATGCCCTCAATAGGTATCACATAAAGCCTGATCTGCAGAAAACCACAGTTAAACCTTACCAAATTTAATTACAAAATCCTCATTTCCAGACCACTGAGGAGCAGCGAACAGCATAAAACCTGATCAGCCTGCGAGTTACTCGCAGGCTGATCTGGTTTATGCTGTTCGCATAGGTCTTTTCATGGTGTCCTCTATGAGGGAAAGGGTTAAGTTGAAAAAAATGGATTACACTGAATGTACTGTTGGGATACCCTCTAACTCAAAATAATTTTGTTAACCAAATTCAAAGTTCAATGGCTCTTCTCCTGTTGTGATAGATACAAACATTTTTTGTTGTTTTGTGACCTTGCTCCTTGTATATCCCTAGTGAGAGGTCCCCAGTCTCATCAATAATCAATTGGACTCACCTGCCACAGGGATGAAGCTGCTGTATCAGAGCTATGACGAGACCGTTAGACAGTTTGTCCGTAAAACTCATTGCTCCATACACAAAGGCTCCACTTTCCTGCAAATAAGTCAAGACATTCTGTTTTTATCATACCTCTAATGACAAGTTAAAAATACATGATACGGTATTGGGAAATCTGAAATATTACCGTCTTTTCTTTTTTTTTTTGATGTTATCTTTACATACTACCTGTATTGCTCAAGTTGTCACTGAAAAATAAGCAACTCTTAATGCTTTCAGAAAATAAATCAGGGTCCGTATTCATAAAGCTTTTTAAGAATAAAAATCCCTTTATTTTCTAAGATTTTCCTTAAAATCATATAGATTTCCTATAGTTATATTTATAAAACATCTTAGGAGATTTATTCCAGGTTAAGGAATTGCCTTAAAAACTTAGAAGCTTATGAATACGGCCCCTGATGAAACGTAATTTTTGATGGCTATCTGTCAGTGAATTGAAACTGTTCTGTTTGGTGTAATAAAGTTGAGTATCATATGACAGACGTGATACCCTTGAAATGCATGTCCTGCCTCACTGCTGTATCATGCTACAGACAAGTGGTATGACACAACACCCTGTTATACTATCATTTCACTTGGCCAACCAGTCCTTGAACTCTCCTGATGTTGAGAACAAAGGAGACATATCAGTGCCATTTTTAATGACTTGCTTAAATGCATAATCCTGTTATCATTTTATTTGTTTATATACACTCAATGTGTTACATTTGATAATTTGTTTGAGTATATGTATAAATAACTAAAGTCTTCCTACTCATCTGGGTCATGAGAGTGTCTGTCGTCCGTCTGTCTGTCTGTCTGCCGGCTGATCTGTCTGTCCGTCTGTCCATCTGTCTGCCCATCTGTCTATCTGCCAATCTGTCCGTCTGCCCATCTGTCTGTCATCTGTCTGTCTGTCTGTCCAGCTGTCTGTCTGCCTGCCTGTCTGAAGAGATTATGACTGCGTCTTCTGCTACTCACAGTATTTCCGCTGATGAGATCGGCAGTCATTGAGAGGGAGGTGACGAGTACTGTGGACCCTCCCACACCATTTAGTACAGCGGCAATGTACACCAAGCGACTCCCATCCTTTAGGAAATAGAAGGTAATGCATCCTCCCAGTGTGAAGAGTATCCCAATAAAGTAGGTCACCTGAACAGGAATTAGGTCATACTGAGTTATAATTAGAATCAAGGAATAACAAGAAATATGACCAATGGATACAGATATACTAAATGAATACCATATATCACTGTCTTAAGGCAGGGATTGTAACTCTGTTATAACTTCATGAATTTTGAAATGTAAGGTGTACATTAGTATATGAGGGGAAAGGGGACATCTTCTAAAATTTTATCAGTATAGGATAAAAATTGAAACTTTGAAGCTTGTATACCACAAGATTTTAGCCAGATGAATGGACAGATAAGCAAATCTATAAACCCTTCCAAGAAGGGTGAACGTATTCAAAGAAACTATCTGGTCTTACAAAATGGACCACTATGAGGGGTATATTAAAATATATTCAACAAGAAAAATACCTCACACAATATGTTTTACCAAAGTGTGACATATTTTCCAGAGAGGCAAAACTGCATGAGAATTTTAATCTATGTGTGTCAAGGCATGTGGTGTTTGTAATTAAAAGCATATTATGTTTAGCTGTGGATTTCTTAATAAGAGAAGGAATGTTATGAGAGGCCACTGAGTTATTGAATGATATCAACCCCTTCCTTAACTTCATAAAAAAAGCTTTCCAAGTGCCTGAACACAGGATGCACTTGGGATAATCCACTGTCATAAGTGCACTATAAGTATGTGGCAGTACTTGACTCTTCTATAATTCATAATGAGACCTCATCAAATGCCTTACTAAAGTTCAAGTTGCAAATTTCAAAAGATTGTTAAGTACCTGCAGCACAGAACAATATGTCTATACAAGAAATAAATTTTAAAAAAAGGGATGAAAAGAGTATAACAATAATTACTGTGGCCTTATTTCAAGCAAACAATCACTGACTTGACCAGGAATTGAACCTTGATGATCCTGAAGAAGTACTTACCACTTCAACAGATTTGTTTCATGGCAGCTGTTTCCACAACACAATAAATTAGATCTCAAGTTAACCATACTTACGGGTGTATCCGCCTTAACATCCATGTATATATACAAAAAAGTATAGTCTAGAGTTTAGCAATTAAAAACTCCTTTCATGCAAAAAAGAGAGAGAAAACAACAACAACGAAAGAAATGTAATATCATGCAAACCACAAACCCTAAACACGATACCTTTGTCCCCATGATTTACATGCAAATAACCCAGGTATTTGTTATCCTGTACTAGTATAACATAATGAACTTTAACAAGGTCAAGGTCATTATCTTAACTAATGACAGGTTTGCAGTACTGAGATTGATATGCTATTTTTTAACAGTTTTTAGTAAGACAAAAAGAATATCCAATAACAAGGCGATATAAACATGGTAAAAACAAATGCAATAAATAGCTTTTTAACTTATCAAGATCAGAAATACTTTTCTTTAATTAAAAATATAACTAGTGTTATCACTGAAGGTAATTAACACTCCACACAACAGCTTTGTTCACTTTCATACATAGTCTTCCAAACAGCTACATGTATCAATATTAGTTTTCTATTTTCAGCCACTGTGACCTTGACCTGTAATCAATACCACCCCAAATACAGCCCAAAGCTATCTTTAGGACACTGTTTAATTATTTAAGCTTTCATTGGAGTACCATTATATCAGCTGTCAATTCCAGTTTTCCAATTTTAGTCAAAGTGACCTCGACACTTATCCTTCCCATCCAAAATACAATCCCAAGACACATTTTGTGACATGGAAGAATTATTCAAAACTGGAGAAGCATTAGCTGTACACAGGATATTAAAGCTCAGTAGTATACATCCTCATGCAATAAATGGGAAGGGATGGAATTTGATATGAAATGTGAAGGGCTAAAGACAAATTTCCCTTATCTTACTTACCTTGCGACCGACTATCTTGTTAACATATTTCATGAGAAGTGAGGTTACAAAGCCACTGATATACACTATTAATGGAATAATAGCAATGGACTCCTGAAATATAAAATATTCAGTAACATCATGAAAGATTCATTTATCCAGTTGTATTAAATTTATGGACTACATCAATAGGA
>CM037778.1:41756537-41806537 GCA_021229015.1 Solen grandis | reverse complement strand
AATTCTCTCGCAGTTTAAGAGGAGATGTCATTTAACGATTTCACTATAAACATATAATAAGGCAAATTTGCCCCCCCCCCCCCCCCCCCCGGCAGCCATGTTTTTTTATGGATCAGAATAATTTTAGCAACTTTTGTTAACTTCACCCAAGGATCTTCCCTGCCAAATTAAATCAAATTCTGTCCAGCGGTAACAGAGGAGATTTCGTTATAAGATTCACTATATACATATTAGGCAAATTAGCCCCGCCCCTGGCAGCCATATTTTTTTATGGATCAGAATAATTTTAGCAACTTTTGTGAATCTTCACACAAGGATCATCCCTGCATAATATAATCAAATTCTGTCCAGCAGTTTCAGAGGAGATGTCGTTTAAAGATTTCACTATACACATATAAGGCAAATTAGCCCCACCCCTGGCAGCCATGTTTTTTTATGGATCGGAATAATTTTAGCAAATTTTGTGGACCTTCACCCAGTGATCATCCGTGCCAAATTTAATCGAATTCTGTCCAGCGGTTTCAGAGGAGATGTCATTTAAAGATATAAGGCAAATTAGCCCGCCACTGGCAGCCATGTTTTTTATCGAAATAATTTTAGCAATCTTGGTTAAGAGGTACCCAAGGAATATCTGTACCAAAATATTTTGAATTCTGGTCAATAGTTTTGAAGGAGATGATTTTTTAAGGTTTACATTTTTTTTCTGTTGCCATGGTAACCAGAGTTCCACATGGATAAAGTTCATTTTAGCAACTTTTGTTAAGGTTCACCTAAGGAACATCCCTGCAAAGTTTTATCAAATTCTACCCAGCAGTTTCAGAGGAGATGTCATTTGTAAATTGTTGATGACAGACGACACGACGGATGCAGGGCCATCACAAAAGCTTACCTTGAGCACTTCATGCTCAGGAGAGCTAAAAATATAGGGGTTCAGGATAGGGGTACAGTTTAGATCTGAATGGTTCAAAGTCTGGGTTCACAGTCTGGGTTCATGACCTCATGGAGGACCTCTGACCTGCCCGTTCCAGTTCTTGCATAACAGTCCTGCACCCGTCACACCCACCACACACACTGGACATCCGCAATAGCAGTCACTGACCGCCAACTGACCCACCCAAGTGACCCACGGTGAGGGGGAATACACCAGGCACTCAGGGCATACAAGCTGGAGTCACTTTCCCCTTAATTGCCCAGCTGACCTTTCACCTAACTGACCCTTTGTCCCTGTCTGCCCCTTCAGTGGTCAGACATAATGGGAGCTGGACCCAGTCTTGCCAGACTAGTCACACATAACCTTTTAGCCCAGAAATAACCTAAATGTAACATGGATAAAACAAGACTGACTTCAGGGGTGGTTTATACCTTTACTGAGCTTTCACATTATCTTCTTGTCCCTTTACACCCTAAATTTGATGTATTGTGATTTTTTTATATACCAGGGTATATATATATATATTTCTTAGATAACATACTTTACTAGTTACAACTGTGACAAAACACCTTTTTCTGTAGTCAATATAGAATAAATCAATCAATTTATAGAAATAAAGAAGTCTGCTGTTAAGCTTAGTTAAATAGTACTCATTAAACAGATCATGGTCAAGGAAATATTTATACTGAGGAGGCAAAGGGAAGCAACTGATGTCCTATTTCAGCAATGAACTCGATTTTAACTCGGTGATGCACTGTTTCTTGTACCCTGCCCAATACCTATTTGGTGAAGGAATAATTTTATCAACACTTGTATTTACGAGTCCAAAATCTAACACACCTGGATAAAAAAGGAAGATAATACAGTCAACAGGACGGTGCAAGAACGTTTCACCGTATTTGTATGAGACTTAAATATGGAGAGATTACGTTTGTCTGCACTACATGGCCCCAAGCTCAACTGATTACAGAAAAATGTTCCCTCTCGACTGGTTATCAAAATCACTCCCGACCCACATGGCAGACTGACATTGTAAACAAAGTCACAAAAACAAACAACACTACCATAAATATTCTAATGTACACACCAATTCAATAAGTGGGTGTGAATGGCAGGGAATACATGATAATTGAAGTAATGGTAGCATGATTTCATGTTCATCTGATGGCTTATCTTCATCATGATCATCTTTTAAAATAACTTGATATTATTTCAGTTTCTACATGCTTTTTGTAAAACCAAGGATGGCAAAATATGATATTGAGTAAGTTGTCTTTTTGCAGATTTAAGTTTGTATTTATATTATTAAAAATTCCAGTTGATGAAGACAACCTGGGCAATAAGGCAGTTGTGGACTCAGCCAACCTTAAAAAGACATTCATGTCATTTTTCATTTTATTTATCCATGGTTCATATGAATTTTCTGAAGCACAATTTAAGGGTTTTTCAAGGTGTTTTTAGGGCAATTAAGAACTTAAATAAACTGCAACTTAAGCTTTGAATTTTAAGGCATGACAGGACTGAACCTCAATTTTGATAAACATTTTATGATCAATATTGTTATTTCGTATTCAAGGGTTTTTCAAGACTTTTCAGTGAATTTGAAGGTTTTTTCAGGGTTTTATATGGCAAAAATAATATTGTGATTTTGAATGGTTTTTCAAGACAGCCATCAATCAAATTCAAGGGTTTTAAAAGACCTGTGAGAACCAAATTATCTTCTTTTTTTAATTTATAACACGAATTTTGTCAGCATAAAATTTCTACAAGCCCCTCGATGGCAAACACATATATCCAAATAAAATAAGAAATAAAAAAATAATAAAAAGCCGCTAAGCTGCATCCTAATCAAGGCATCTGAATGATTTTTTAAGGAACAGTTCAAGTGTTTGCTTTATCAGAAATAGTTTGGTGATTGAAGTTTCTATATAGAGTTGTAAACAACCAGCCAACTTGTGGTTTTACTACAAACCCAGCAATGGTCTTATCAGTGTGTTTTCCAAGGGTCATATTTGGATATAGGATTGGCTTCTATTATCAAGGAAGACTTAAAAAAGACCAAACAGATATGCATGTATATTGCAATATGGGAAAGAATAGCAAAATAGAAAATTACCTGTAGCAGTTAATAATATATCTAACATCCACTACACCTGTTAACCCTTTCCCTCATATAGACTCATTTTGACGCACTCAACAGGTACCACATAAAGCCTGACCTACAGAAAAAGTTAAACCATACCAAATTTAATTACAAAATCCTCATTTCCAGACCACTGAGGAGCAGCGAACAGCATAAAACCTGATCAGCCTGCGAGTTACTGCGAGTAACGCAGGCTGATCTGGTTTTATGCTGTTCGCATAGGTCTTTTCATGGTGTCCTCTATGAGGGAAAGGGTTAAAATCAAGTTTTCAATCCTAAGGACAAGAATCCCATGAATTTTTACCATTAGCTGTTACTTCACTTCCTCTTTTTAGTATCAAGCTCGGACAGGTAGCCTTGATATTCAAACATGAGCTTGATCTATCCATATGTATCTGGGTGTGCACACTGAGTAACATAATACAGTTAGTTCACAGGAAGTTAAGCAGCCAAGAAGGCAACTGGTTAGGCCTGTAATATGCCTGGTAAACACAGCCCTACGGATCTAGATAGCCTGCCCTCTGATCTCCTACCAAATGTACACACCTTGAAACAAAAAAGGTGATTTCCAAAGTGTAAGATCAAAAATTTAAACATAAAGAATCACTTAAACATTATATTGCAATAATTATTATCTATTCATCAAAGGCAATTTAGCCACAGACAAACAAGAAGGCCTTCAAGGCCCTTGAACGCTCACCAAAGTACCATCAGCTTAATTAAACAATTCAGTTTAACCTTGATTAAAATTTCTGATACAAACAATTTCAAAGTTTCATTACAGACTAAATAAGAAAACTAGCCAAACATCAGCAGGACTCATTTTTTTTAACTTAAGGGTATGGCTGCAATGATTTGATTCGATGCATCAATATTCAGTCACGTTGGTCTTAACCCTTTCCCTCATAGAGGACACCATGAAAAGACCTATGCGAACAGCATAAAACCTGATCAGCCTGCGAGTTACTCGCAGGCTGATCAGGTTTTATGCTGTTCGCTGCTCCTCAGTGGTCCGGAAATGAGGATTTTGTAATTATATATGGTATGGTTTAACTGTGGTTTTCTGCAGATCAGGGTTTATGTGGTACCTATTGAGTGCGTCAAAATGAATCTATATGAGGGAAAGGGTTAACTCGATATTCAATTCCCATTTTGTCAGATACGATTCGATACTGGTTTTTGCCCGTGCAATCATGCGAGGTCAATCATCTGTTTAAGTTTGAACCAAAATATCTGAAGAAATCTGGATATACAATCGCCGATAAAACACGCATTTTGATTGGCTAGATCTATCATTGATTATCCAAATAAAAACGCCAGTTTAGCTAAATGTTTCAGTTGTTTAAAGATGGCTGACCTGGTGGACAGGTCTTCGTCTTTGATATTATTTTGTCCTCCAAGGTAGACAAATTCTAAAGTAAGTAAGTATTTTGGATCTAGAAATCACAAAAATTTTGAAAGGCCACTTGTAAAATCTGTTTTATTGACATTAATTACCTTAAATCAGGATAAACTACAAATCCATTTCAACACTTGAAGCGTCATCACAATATGGACGTACTTGCCAATACAAATTCTTTAAACTCAAAAAACAAGTAGACATGCATGTGTTCTTGAATAAAGAAAAACACAAGCACAATATTGTAATACATGATGACCTAACCCATTTCCTCACAGAAGCATCTAAGATCATGTCAGCTAACAGATAAGACACTGATCATAAGTTTCTTAAACTGTATAATAAGGGTCTCCTCTGTTTGCCTATAAATGATAAACAAAAATATAGTTGCTATTAGTTTGGATGTTTTTTATCACTGAAATAGTGAACATTTTATAATTATATTCAAATAATGGTTTAATTTTTTTTAAATTAGTTATACTTGTTATATTTTGCAATTTTGTTAACATTAACTTATTCCTTTTGTATTTTATAATTAGGATATAAACAGGTAAACAGATTAAAACCAAACAATTCTCTTAACTCTTTTCGTGTTCCACTGATATTCGTTTCAAAATCTAGTATAATATCAATGAATTACTGCTATACAATATGTTAAGGATGTTATGTAACATTATGCCTTCCCACTAACTTGTTACTGAAATAAATGCTATAAAGCAAAAATTAGATCGAAAATAATTGAATTGAGACTAAAATAATCGAATCGTATCAAATCGAATTGTTGATAATTGTTGCAGCCCTACTTAAGGGATCAAAACCATGTAATGACAGTATAGGACCATAGGCTTATCATAGGTTTAAAACAGAACAGTAGAAATATTATTGGTTTCAGAGGAGAAGAAATATTATGTCATTTATTGCTTAAATTACTTCACAACATGGTACACTGTGTTTTTATCATGCTTATGTGTCATCAGAGCAGTCTATATATTTGAATTTTTGTATCTTTCGGCCGGTTTTAAAAGTTAACAAAAAATCTCAAACAACATTGCTGCTTAAGCTATTATTTACTTTTATCATATAATAATGAACCAAATTAAGCACTTTGAAAAAATTCCCATGATATTTACAACAACAAAATAATAATGGGGGAAATAATCAATACTTTATTAATAGTTTTATATAGTTTTGATTTTAACCCTTTCCCTCATAGAGGACACCATGAAAAGACCTATGTGAACAACATAAAACCAGATCAGTCTGCGAGTAACTCGCAGGCTGATCAGGTTTTATGCTGTTCGCTGCTCCTCAGTGGTCTGGAAATGCGGATTTTGTAATTAAATTTGGTAAGGTTTAACTGTGGTTTTCTGCAGATCAGACTTTATGTGATACCTATTGAGGGCGTCAAAATGAGTCTATATGAGGGAAAGGGTTAAAGAAACTGGCCAATGTGATGGGGACCTTATTTTTCATGGGATCAACTTCATTTTAGCCAATATGGTTGAGAAAAATTAGGGACCTATTGTGCTTAATGAAAATAAATTCTGACCAATGGTTTCAGACAAGATTATTTTTGAAATTTTCTATAAAGAGTATATAAGGAAACTGGCCAGCCCTGTGGGGGCCTTATTTTTCAAGGGAATAACTTCATTTACATAAATATGGTTGAGAAAATTAGGTGACCATTTTTTTGTTATTTTTCTATATACAGTATAAGGAAACAAGAGGGCCAATATGGCCCTTGATTGCTCACCTGAGAAAGATGATTGCTCAAGAAATAAAGATGCTAGAGTGTAAAAGTGAAATCTGGCTTTTTTTATGGTCAAAAGGGCATAACTCCTAAATTAACTTGTCAATATCAGTTATAATTGAACCCGATTGCGAAATTATGGGCATAAACATTGTCTTAAAGTTTTAAAAAGATTGCTAAAAAAATGAAGATTCTAGAGTGTAATCAATGTGAAATCTGGCATTTTTTTATATTTATAGGGGCATAACTCCTGACGTAATCAACAGATCTCAGCTTTAATCGAACTCCGAACTCAATCAAGACATTATGGTCATAAGCATTGCCATAAAGTTTGAAGATGATTGCTCAAAAGATGAAAATGCTAGAGTGTAAACAAAGTGAAATATGGCATTTTTTTAATATTAAAAGGGGCTTAACTCCTGACCTAATAGACGGATCTTAGCCATAATCGAACTCAATCGAGGCCTTATGGTCATAAGCATTGCCATAAAGTTTGGAGATGATTGCTCAAAAGATGCAGATGCTAGAGTGTAAACAACGTGAAATATGGCATTTTTTTAATATTAAAAGGGGCATAACTCCTGACCTAATTGACGGATCTCAGCCATAATCTAACTCAATCGAGACATTATGGTCATAAACATTGAAGATGATTGCTCAAGAAATAAAGGTGATAGAGTGTAAACACTAAAAATTGTTGACGCCGCACGACGGACGCTCACAGGATCACAATAGCTCACCCTGAGCTTTGCTCAGGTGAGCTAAAAAAGCCAACCTCAGCTTCATTTGAGCAATTATGGTTTCAGAGACGACATCTTAAAGCAAATTGTTGATGATGGACATCAAAGGAGAGAGTGATCACCATGAACATGTTCTACTCTGATGAACTAATAAAGTCTGAAAGAAAAAAAGAACACCTGTCCCCTGTTCCAGACATCCTTAATTCAACTTCAGGGCATTGACCTGTGTTTACCAGTCTTTCTTCAGAACAATGTGCTATCAATTTCTGATGCAAAGAACTCTATGAAAAGTGAAATACTGGAAATACTAAGAACAGAGTCATTGCTAGAGGTGCACTGTTATACTGGTATACAGTAAATGGCAGTTTGAAGCAGCTTATGGTACGAACTGGGAAAAGGGCAACTATTATCGGTACTTCAGTGGTTTCCATATAACAGAAATGATTGAGTACAAATTTTCAACAATTCTGTCTATATTGATAATTTTATTGTTTACCATCATCAAAAACCTGCAAATAATATGATACAAATAAATTAAATGTATCAATTTCCATTCAATATTAGAAAATAATACATTTTTATTTCAAAATATTCACCAATACCACCCCAAAACCTTGTTTTCCTTTGCCCAGCTCTAGTAAGTACCTATTTAAACCAAATAAAAATGCATTCCTTTTAGATGAGAAGTCCTATGTAAGGTCCACTGGTCCAAAAATAATTAGGGACTCCTATATAATTTTCTCTACGAGGTACTATGTTTTTCTGATGTGGGAGGAGTGTTACTCATTGATTGCATTTTCTTCTTTAATATAGGAGTTTATTTCCCCGTGTATAATCATTTGATCATTGAGAGCTGATACTGTAAAATGTATAATAAAAATTACAGTCATAATGTGTACTATTTATAGATCACATCAGGAAAGTACTGGTACTAACAAGGTTTTCCTTAAGAGGCACCTGGCGGCAGATTTGACTGCCTCAAATCCCTTCCTAGTAGAAAGCTTCTACATGTACTCTGATTTTTAAGGAAAGCCCTGACTTCAAAACATAAAAAAATCACTATTTCTATATGAATATTTAAATATTCAAAAGATTGATATTTGATTTTTAAGAGAAATCTACACAAAGTTTCAGTGGTTCTTAACCAATTCCACCATGAATGAATCCACAACCAATCCACACAGACTGACATCTTGCTGTTTCATGAAAAACATCAAAGCCTATTATTGCATGTACATTGTAAGCTTTCTCCATGGATTTTCAAGAAAGCATGTGTGCTATGCATGTTGTTATGACTTTATTCCATGAAGAGAAATTGCCCCCTGCGGCTCTCCATCCTCCCAGAGCCCAAGTATCAGCAAGTGCATAAACTTCAGAATTGGTTTTATTTTGTACGCACTGACAGCAGTGTAGAGTTCTAGAGGACAATTTGTCTGCAACATTAACTATTACAGAGCAATCTTATCACACTGTGATCACTGTACCTACTAACACTGGTATTTAACTAAAACCAATACACGACCCTTTCATAGACATACAGCTTCATTATTATCTTATATCGGTATTTTTTCAAAGTTTTTTTTCTACACTGCTGTTCTTTAATTATACCCAGCTGGACTAAAAAAAAATAATTTGAAAATCCTATTTCAAATTATTTATAAATAATTTTTAATTCCCCCCCCCCACACACACACTTTTTTTCATTTAAATATCTGAATTTGATGTATTACACCTTCAATAACCTTTTTTATACTGAAAACCACTGAAGATGTAGTATTTTTAAATTGTTTGCGACCAAACAATCAACTCAAACCTAAGGCTATTATCTATCAACAAATAGAAAACCTTTTACAGGCAGGAATGAGCTCGGAACAAGTTAACTCAGATCAGCCAGCATATTATTCACAAGCTATAGTCTGCTATGGACCATTTCACTCCAAAATTAGACGTAAACCTACGTATATCAACAAGCATTTCCTGAACACCTAATCTACATGCTGGTGTACAATTTCACACATTGTTCAGTGGGAAATAAAACAAACATTTGAGATTTTTCCCCAGTCATTGATTGGTCTAATTAGATCAGTGAATTATATTGGGTATTGCAGATCCTCTGGTGAAATGGTCTATTACATGCAGACTGATCTGGTATTATACTTACTTCTTAAACATTGGTCATGTAGCAAATGGATGACTTCACTAATATAACGACATCCAGCTAACTACAGGTGGAGGGAGACACCTTTGGGAAACTTTCACATTTACTGAGAGCATTTGAGTAGAACCACCAACTTAGTGCAAGCCAGTGGGAAGGCTTCTTTCCCTCATATAGACTCATTTTGACGCCCTCAATAGGTATCACATAAAGCCTGATCTGCAGAAAACCACAGTTAAACCTTACCAAATTTAATTATTAAGTCCTCATTTCCAGACCACTATGGAGCAGTGAACAGCATAAAACCTTATCAGTCTGCAAGTTACTCGCAGGCTGATCTGGTTTTATGCTGTTGTTCGCATAGGTCTTTTCATGGTTTCCTCTATGAGGGAAAGGCTTAACTCATGAATCTCATGTACAGAGCACAACAAGTGCAACACAGAGTTCATATTTTAAACATTACACTTGCCATCATGAGTCATCTTTGTACCACAACATCTGAGGTTGACTTTATCTTATGACATGAATAGTTACGTTCATACGCTGGTTACTTACAGATTTAGAGCTCAAATTTTGTTCTATACCCCACCCACTCCATATTTAAAATAGGAAAGTGCAGCATTTGCACATGATGGCCTTATTTTATCAAGGGTCATTTATTCACTGATGGTCATGACCAATCAGGAAAAGAATGAATATTTATAACCTATTACTTTCAATACTAATCAGGTTTTCCAAAAGTAACTAATTTACTAAATGTATTGCTATCATTTTTTAAATCTACAGTGTAACTATGTATAAAGTCATGTCTTAAATAGTACATTTATAACATAAGAAGAAGCTATATCTACATGTTTTCAGAAATCAAGAGTCACTTATTCAATTAAGGAAGTGGGTCAGACTGGGTCCCTATCAGTCTTCTACAGCACACAAAGTTATCCATTTTGACTCTAAAATTGTCTAGGTGACTCCCAGTTTTTTGTTTTTATTAATTTGTCTCTTCATGTGTAGATAAAAATTGGTGATTTCATGGCCCTCATTTGCAAAAATCAAGTGAAAGTTAAGCAAAGCTTTAAAAATTTGAGTATCTAAGATATTTATTAATTTTGTTACCCATCAGTTGAATATCAGTCTGTTCATTTCTTTCTACCGAGTAATTATGGAAATACACAGTTTATCTCTCACAAACTGTCCGTCTTCAGCACCCTTTTTCATTATTTGTCACTTGCTCTCCATTTCTGTCTTTCATTATTTCTTCAAAAGAAACTAATGTGTAAAATAAGTCAACTAACAGGTAAACAAAACAATCTATTAGTTGTTCCTGAACCATTCTCTTGATTGTATTTTTCTCACACAAGTGACATGCCTAACACATGTTTGTCCCAAATGCACTACTTAGTCCAAGTGCAATGAGCCCTTTAGTCCTTACACACAAACTCTAGCGCAGCAATCAAGGCCAAACTATAGCATGACACTACAGACATTTAAATACAGATCTTCCCTACCCCGTAGACTGATTTCCTCCACCCCTCCTACAATGGGAGCACTTTAAAAAGTTTTCTTATGAACAATATCTCGCTCTCTGTGTTCCCACTCAGTGCCTCTCACACAATGCCTCAAGGTCACTGGCGTATTGGTTATAGACTTCAGCAAACAAACAAGCCAGCAACTTGGCAATGTGCCAGTCCATCCACCTTTTATGCAAGGAAATTCATCTGCTGCTGTCTAGATGACAGGACTGCCAGCACAGTTAAGTGCAGTAATGTGCTATCCTGGTGGGCAACTTAGTCTGATAGTGCACTTTGGTAGGTCTTTTTTGCAGCTACTGTCATAACCAAGCTGCATAGAGTTGAGTCAAGTATTGTGATAAAAGGGGGAGGGAGGTGCAGAAAATGTGGGAGGGGAAAATTCTTCCTGAACTGAGAGCAACATATATGAGAATATGACCTTGATAGTTGATCATTCTAATGCACTGTAATATTACAGAAGTTACCGGTATCTGTCAGTGAGAGTGAGACTCAGACAGACAGACAGACAGAGAGGTGGGAGGGGAGAGAGATTAACACCAGTCATTTCCTGTCTACTGATTCACTATTTTCAAGATATCTCTCTCTCTTTCAATTCAATCTGTATGTACCTTTATAATAATTAACATGTTTTTTCAATGTATATTTATATTGTATATTTTCAAGTGACATCATTTCTAAAAGGAACTTTCCATTCTTTTCCACTGAAATAACACAAGCATAGAAAACAATTTTTCAGAAACTTCAGAACTACTTTCAGCACAATTAAAAACTGTTTTGACAATCATTAAACTGGACTTCTTAAGAAACAACTGATAGAATGAAAAATGAAACTATTTATTGATCTCATCAATGCTACAGGAGTAAATGAATTTCTGAACATCCTGAGCACTGCAACAAGCCTCCTATATTAAATCAGAAGCAGCTTTCATGTATGTAAAACCTGAAAAACGATACTGCATTAATAAGAGCGATTCATGCAGGCCTTTCTGCTGTATATAGATTTCCTGTTGGCTTGCACTAATCAATATGAATATGTATTACTATTGGGATTAAATCATTTTGTTATATGTTTTCAGACTTCAGCCCATCTGACTTGTAATGTCATCCAATTTTTTTTTCTGGCATGCCATAATCCAAATTGTCAAAATTTTAACTATTCTGCCAAATCCACATAAAACTACCTTCCAAAAACTGAAACATTCTGCCAAACATTTTTCCAAATTCTGAGGACTTCTTAGCATCTTGCAATTCTGAAAGATTGAACATATTCAAAAAAAAAAAATCCTGCAAAAGTATACACCTCAGAAACTAATGACAAAATCTGGCAATTCACGATTTCATGACATATCGCAAACAAACAACTAGTAAAGATCAATTCATTTGTATTCTGCACCTGATGATCATCCAACACAAAGAAGCGTCGCTCACGTATCATCTATCTCTTATTACTGAACAATTTTGAATGACGCACAGTGTTGGGTTCAAATACTTTAACAAAATGAAGATGAAATATGAACAGTGCACATAACCAAAATCTAACCAAAAAAGTGTTGAATGTTTTTTATTACATCCTGTATGTAAATGATTTCAAGGAATAAGCCATTCATGCAGCAAGTTAACAAGGCTGTTACATGCATTGCGTGGTAACCTTCTATGGTGCACATTTTAAGCCAATAAAATCCATGGCAGAATAAAAATAATTCTCAAAAAGAATGGGTTTTACAACAAGCTGTTACCAAAGTAAAGTTACAGAATGGGTATTTATGGCAATTTGATCTAAGTGGGTATTTGTATTTCAAAATACATACCGGTATTAACTGAATTATGTTTAATTGCTTATTCGGCATAATACATCTGAAATGGGTCCGATAGATATTGATATATAGGACTGTATTATGAAAAGAACATTATGGCAAGATTACATGTCACGCCCCTTTCGAGCTGTGCATTACACATGACTGTGCACAATAATCTGATTTCTTGATGATGATGAATATCCCCTTGATTACATCACATACTTTTTAACATAATAATCCCCGTAAGACAAATAATCGGTAGATGCGGCTAAATATAAAATCAATGTTGTTGTTTTTTTTCACACACATGATGCAAATCTTGAAATTGAATGCAGAAACAAAACTTTCTACCAATCTTTAGAACCTAATGCATGGAAATTATTATTTGCTTGTTTTTATTGGGCTTGCAGTATTTTAGTGATTTTGGAGGCTTAGTCTACTTGGAGATATCAATTTATTGCTTCCACACTGCAGACATTTTGCAAAGATACCACACCCACTCAAATCCTGAACAAGTACCAATTTTTAAGACATTGGAATGTCGCAGCCATGCAGGGATCAAACACACAACTTCCCGCCCTTTAGAAATTATTGGAAAAAAAAAAATCATTTAATATGTAACTGTGAAATCAGTCAAACATGTTTGATAGCATAGCTGTGTTTACATTATATCATAAACTTACGGCTAATTTCATAATTATCAGGGTTTTCTTAAGCGGACGCCCCCTTGCCTGTGCTGGGTTAAAATCACTGCCGGAAAGTGATTTTTCAAAGATTGCCTGGCGGGCATGTTTATTTATATAAATGAAATCTTTCATTTTTTTTATTTTCTATAGTATATCAGAAGTAAAATGCTTGCAAATTGTGTTTGATACATATGAACTAAAATTCACCTTAATACACATATTTAGTTTTAACCCTTTCCCTCATATAGACTCATTTTGACGCACTCAATAGGTACCACATAAAGCCTAATCTGCAGAAAACCACAGTTCAACCTTACCAAACTTAATTATAAAGTCCTCATTTCCAGACCACTGAGGAGCAGCAAACGGCATAAAACCTGATCAGCCTACGAGTAACTCTCAGGCTGATCTGGTTTTATGCTGTTCGCATAGGTCTTTTCAT
Source organism: Solen grandis (assembly GCA_021229015.1). NCBI lineage: Eukaryota > Metazoa > Mollusca > Bivalvia > Adapedonta > Solenidae > Solen > Solen grandis. The sequence goes on along the minus strand of CM037778.1, from coordinate 41,792,966 downwards.
GGTTTCCTCTATGAGGGAAAGGGTTAAACATTTACAAACTCCCACTAACTTTAAGATCGGGTAACCTGTTTTCACTTGGGGCTAGTAGATGTTCAGAGTAACTTGCCCGCCAGGGATGGCGAAATCCATTGTCCGAGTCGTACATTTGCCGGCTCGGACAAGTAAATTTTCACTGTTGACTTGTCCGTGAACAACCAAAAATTCAAATCCGTAGCAAATATTTAAATTCAAAACTCTGAACTGCAGCATGTCAACTGTAAAGATATCTCTAACGTGCGTCTGTCAAATAAAGTTTATTTTTCGGCATCTTACACGATGCTCCGCATATTTAACTATTAAACCATTCCGTTCTGAATGATTTTGTTTCTAAAATGTTAAGATATGAAAAGTAAAGGTCAAAGTCAGCGCTTTAATGCACAGTCTATACTCGGTAAGTTCCTTGTCAAATGGATTGCTTCCTTAAAAATATTAAAAATTGTCCCAAACAGGAAAAGGGGAAGAATATCCCGATCAAAACCCCAAGAAAACAATAAAAGACTAAGATTAAAAATACGATAAAACAAAGCTAAAGATCATTTTAAGAATCATGCCTTCAAGACTTCCAATGGCTTAGAGTCGACGATGAGGGCTCAGATTGGCAATAACAGATGCATAAGACAATTCTGCGGTGTTAAACAGTTGGATTGTTAAATCAGTCAGTAAAAATATGTTTCAAGTTTCATTGTGAAGGCAGTTAATATAACCTTTTTTTACATGCCTAAATTAATTCATTAAGAGAAGTAATAAAATTTCAATTATTTTCGTATTTTATACCAAAAGTGTTTCAAAAAGAACATACTAGTGTTTTGCTACAGACAAATGAAATTTTAATTTTGTTTGTCCGTGGACAAGTAAAATAAAATGAGGTTTCGCCACCCCCTGCGCCCTGGACAAGTGAAAGTCAAATCCTTAAGTAAACCCCCGAAATATCATTTAATTATGTACTCAAAATATGTTAAAATCTCAACACAATGTAATTTTGAACAGTTCAATGAATCTTCTAAGTCACTGAGCCACCTTTTAATTATGGAAATAATAAATAAATGGGTCCATATAAGTTATTATGTAACAAACGCACTTAAAATTATCCTGCAAAACAATCCCCCCCTAAACCTTTTTAACATTTCCTGGTGTTCAAGGCACCTAATTTCTCTTCACATTATCTCAGACAGTCCTTCCCCTCCTTTAATCAATACCGTGACAAATAATGCAGCGTCATAATAGTCGATGTAAACAAAGTCTACCTAGGTCCTTCACTCTCAAACAACCCTGGATCCACAGCAAAATTAAATGTTTTCATCACTGCACGATCATGCTAGCTACTTTCTTTTTATCAAGATATTCATTATCGAGCTATGAGCTTGAATGCAGTCTATTTTGTATTCAGATATAAATAAAGGAAGAAAAAAAAAAAAAAAAAAAATTCCAGCCTACAAATGTGTTAAGTAAACAGGGGCAATATTTAGAACACAAGCACTTGATGTAATAATTCACCATTAAATATGATTATATTCTAATTAACAATTTTAAACCATGTGACCTGTACTTGATGTAACAATAATATATGCTGAATTAAAAAATGGATGATTTGGTTTTATATGATCTATCTTGTAAATAATATGATAAATTGAATAGTCTGTTTACAGAGAGAAACATTAAAATAATTCTAGGAAGTAGAAAAGAAAATGAAAAAAAAACAACACCCAGAACAATCTGAACAAATTTAAACTTTACTTTAAAAATTTAAAAGGGTTAATGCAATTTTCATAGATTTATCATTTTTAATTAAATCTGCTTAAAAAAAATTCAAGGCTTTAAAACTTTTATCAACTAGTTCAATTCTTTCAAATACATACACCAATATTAAGCGCTTTTGTTTTTCAAGGCTACATGATCATTTATGGTGGTTGTGTTTTGGTGAGTGCTGAATTTTTGAGTGCCTGCCAATGACTTGTTACATGTACATGACAAATGTTGATGAAAGCACACTAAGTAGATACTCCTTTCCACATTAATGGAAATATCTTAAACCATATTTATAGTCCTCAGAAACCCAGATCTGACTGAAAACTTTTCTAGTTTTTCTGCCCTTTCTATGCTAAACTTCTGAATTGGACTTTTCCTTTCTTCATTTTGGACTATACCATTAGTTGCTTGTGGGGGAGACTGCTGAAAATTTGACTGAAAAGCAGACAGTGCACACCATGATCAGAATGCAGATATGGAAGCTGATCTATGTCAGCGTACTATTCTCAAAAGCAGTCAAAAGTGCCGACAGCATTGTTACAGCTACTGTAATCAAACAGGCCTCTCCTTTACTGACCTATCTCCTTAATACAACCTCATGCATAGCCACTCAAACCCATCAAAAACATGATTATGTCAGGTGACTTTTTGGGTGCACTTCATTCTCAGTATTAAAGTTCTTTTCTCTCAGACAAATGTGTGATTATATAAGACTTGTCAACTGAGGTTTGAGGAATAACATGTAAAACTTGATCAGGCTGCAGACTGTAATTGTAGGCTGATTTCAGTATACTCTTATTACTGGTGGTCACTCTCCTCATGTATCAAGGCACACTTCTACATGATTTTACAAATACAAAGAGCAAAATTCACAAACTGGCAATCAGCCATTTTTCCTTACAGGTTTTATTTACATATGAAATAATCTATTCTCTGCATTTTTTATTTTTCATACAGCTAGCATATAGGCATGCATTGCTGGTTGGTGATAACCTTGAATACAATACAAAACTGGTATCCCAAACAATGGAAATCTGTAAGGTTCTTTAATATGTATGAGCATTCTGAACTTCAGTAAGTGTATGAGAACTACTCCCTGCTGTAGTTTTCATTCCCTATATAAATTATTATTAATACATCTATCTTGACCTAGCAACTTGCACAATGATAACAAATCAAAGAACTGCAATGTTCTTCTACATTTTTACCCAAAGATGTTACCATTCTGTATCGCATTTTTTCCATCATTCAAAAATTGTATTACCCAACATCTGAAAATGTCTTATGGCAGATTTATTCAACCAAAGACTGTCAAATCGAAAACATTAACCTTTTAATTCCCCCCCCCCCCCGTTCTTTTGCCACAGTTTTTAATACCATGTCTGAGATAGTCTTGACACAGCTGAAGGATAGAATTAAAAATACACAAAAACAGGTACAGCTATAACAAAGGGTCATAACTCATTAATTTTAAAATCAAGCCGATAATGACGTGAGAATGATATGCTCAACATGGCTTGGTATTTAGTCTTGTAAAGTTTCATCAAAATCCAACTTAAGGTAGCTGAGAAATTGGAGGGACAAATCTCATCTACAGATGGACTGACTAACCAATGGACATGACACCAATATAGACTCCATATACTTCATTTCTGGGGGGTGTAAAAATCTCAAATACTTGTGTCACCTCCTTTCAGTTGATATAGAAAAGGATATATACTGCATTAATAAATAAATACATTCTAACTGAAAGCAATATATGATGATTTTGCTTGATCCACACATATGTCATAGCATTTTTGCGGAATAAATCAAAACACTGATTATAGGTGCAAACAATATTGTATTATTGATTCTAGTTTAGAACATTATATTCCTTATTTCACATAAAACCTTAACAAGTAACAAACAAAACAAACAAAAATTGTAAACATGAACCTTTCATCTTTAAATGTTAGCAATTTAATAGCTCTGGAACTTGGGAGAATTTAAAAAACTTCTAATAATTTCCATCTCCAGTGAACCTGAAATGTTGTCAACGTGCAGCAGTGTCAAACACAGTAAACAATACGCCACTCTGTGGCCTTACTGATTACTATAAGCTATTGATCTTGTCCTTACAACTGCCGTTGAGATAAGCACTTGGAAGCACTTTAACATTATACTAGTATAAACTCACCACCAAGCCGATTAAACATGATTAACAAGGCGTGAAAAGCAGTTATATACATATTAAACTCAGTCTGACATAACAAACATTCCATAGAAGTTGTTTTTGAGAAAGGACAAAATAGGGCAGTGTATATTTTACTCTATCAGGCAAATGAATACAATATGTGTTTTGAAAAATCGTTATGCCAGTAGTGATAAACCTTAAACCAACTTCAAATGTTTTACACACAACCTTATCATTTCTAATAATAGTGGCTTCTTTCTGTTTGTTTACCTGAAATATTGCCAGAAACTCTGAATCAGAGAAAGAATTTTACATAATTATGTTGTAATTAAGTTTTATGTGGATATATTTGGCAAAGAAGTGTGCATAAATTAGATTTGATGATTATGGAAACTCTTCATTACATGACACAATGTCTTGATGTTATAATTTTTCAAATTCAATTTTCTTTGATATCTTAGTATAATGTAGTAGATGCTAACAGTTTGCATTTATTAACAGCTTGTAGAAGTCACTAAAATTTAACTTTTTAATAAGCAATTTTGTGTGGTTCATAAGCTAGATTAAAAATTCTAACAACCTCGAAGTTCGACTTCACCAGTTTCATGGAAAACTGTAAACCTGCTCTAACAGGGTTCTTACGAGCTTATACTCCTTATTTGGAGTTCCAGACTAAAAGACTTCTGTTTTACTGACAACATCTGGATGGGGTGAATTTCTAGATTCTTGTTTCTGAAAATTGCCCCAATATTAAATTTCTTGTAATATTGTACACATTTGTTGAAAAAGTGTTAGTTATTCAGGTAATAATTCATGTCAACTGAAACCTGTACTTGAACAATTCATAAAACAGGAATAGTGGAATGCAAACTGCAGTTGTGGAAATTACCACCTGCCCACAAAGCGTTTTTTCTCACCATTTTGGGTATATGACCCAACCATCAGAATTGTTTTAGACAAAATTAGGAAAAACTAACAGTAAACACCATTACATACATATATCAAATAAAACAAATGATCACAAAAGCTCACCTTGAGCACTTTGTGCTCAGGTGAGCTAAAAAAAAAAAAAAAAAAAGAAAATTTGGTTCATTCAGATTCAACCCATTTATGGTGATTTTTTTTTTGTTCCTTTAATGGGAAGTTGGAGTCCAGGCCTCTCTCCATTATACATGTATCTAAAATTCTTTATAGGGACCAGCAATGAGTCCTTTTTCAAACTTTCTAGTCAATACCATAAACAATTTCTGAGCATGCAAAAATCAAACCAAAAAGTCTAAGTCAAAAAGTGGCCCTAATCTGCATTATATTCAGTCAAAAACTATCTGCCACTATAGTATACCACTGAACATATTAAAGAAGTTCAATAATCAAACCCATGCCTGGTTACTGAAATATGAGCATGAAATTCCTTACATGCAAAATTTTAACCAAAATTTCTAAGAAAGAAAAAGGGTCATAATGTGTAATATATTCCATCAAGAGTTATCTACCTTGGTTGTCTGATGCAACTAAACATACTTATAAACTTTCAAGTCAATACCATGAATGGTTATTGAGATACAAGCTGGATAGTATCTTGCATGCAATATTTTTACCAAATTTTCTATTGCATGCAAAACTTAAACCAAAATTTCTTAGTTTAAAAGGGGCCATAAGTTATATTAAATTCAGGCAAGAGTTATCTACCTTGGTTGTCTGATGCCCCTGAACAAATTCATAAACTTTCATGTCAATAAATAGTTACTGAGATATAAGGTTGATAGTAACTTGCATGCAACACATTATGATTAACCAAAAGCTGCGACGACAACGCTGACGCCGTCGCAAGGATGACTACAATAGCTCTCATATTCTTCAAATAGCCGAGCTAAAAAAAACTAATACTAACTTATAAATTTATAGATTAATATTTTTAAATCAAATCAACACTTACAAACACAATTTTTTAATGACATACAAAAACATTTCTTTTGGCAATATTTGTGCCAGATTTAAAAAGTGAAGGAAAAACAAACAATACTCAGTGGAGCAAATGGTGCAGTGACCTTGACTCAAGTTATCAGGAAATCTGGAAGGAATTTCAACTCAGGTTGCTAAACAGATTGAGGGAGGAGGAATAGAAGCTTGATGCCAAATTTACAGCGAGTGAGCAGTTTGAGCATTCTGCTGAGTCATCCCACAAAACATGTAAACACTGGTACGCTGCAATCAGCAATTAGAAAAAGAGTTCCATCAAGAAAGGCACGAGGACTTCAATAATACTTGGTGCACTTGAAAGTTTCAGCTGCTGCCATGTTTGCTGGTACTGTTATTAATAATGGTGCAGTGGCTGCTTATTTTTGCAAGTCAGGATTATGATACACAAGACAACTGATACTTTATAGAGGCCAGGGGTTTTCTTAAGTGGACGCCTGCTTGCCCGTGCCGGGTTAAAATCAACATGGGCAAGTGATTTTTCCAAGGAGATAGCCCGTTGGGCAAGTTTATTTTCGAAAATGAAATTTTTCGTTTTTTTCTTATATTTTATTTTCTACATTATATAGGGGGTGAGTTGCTTGCAAATTGTGTTTGATACATGTTAACTATAATTCATCTTAATTCTACACATATTTAGTTTTAAACATTAACAAACACTAACTAACTTAAAGATCGGACATGCTGTTTTCACTGGAGGCAAGTAGATGTTCAAAATAACTTGCCCCCTGGGCAAGTGAAAGTCAAATCCTTAAGGAAACCCCTGGAGGCCCTGCACACCTTAGCAATTGGTATATTCATTTTTACTATATTTTATATTATGGAAAATGGACTCTTCCAGTACTAGCCAAACTTTTGGACAAGAAGATTTTTCAAATTTGTACTAAATGTATATACATATAAGGAAAAGGGGCTCTGTCCTCTGGCGGCCATGTTTTTCGACAGATCCAATTTATTTTTACAATCTTGGTAGCAAGTCACCCAAGAAACATCTGAGCAAAAAAAAAACAACAGGAAATCAAATGAGTACTTTTGGACAAGAAAAGGGCTTTTCTACTAATCCTTACTGTAGCTGGATGCATGCTACTTCCCAAAGCCAAGTAACCACCAATTTGAATTTTTCCCAAATATCCTCCTCAATTCCCCTCCCTCAGATAAAAGTCCCCATCAAATTAGGGGAGGGGGCAACCCAGTGAACAATACCATAATTATGAAGCTAATTTAACCTTATTTACTTGCACTTTGCTTTATTGACTTTCTAATAGTTTTAAGAAAGATTATTTCAATGAAAACCTTATACTTAAATGAAGTAACATTTTACAAAATTGAAACAGGTGCATAGATCGATTTATGCTCATAAACATCATCATGGTAAAAAAAAATCCCTAAAATTATGAAAATCACATGTTTTCCCCCACAAAAGGGCTTGGGCACCTTCCCAAAAAACTGGAAAAAAAGGCCCAAAAGAAGATTTTTCACACACACACACATATATATATATTTCACACCACTGTTTTGACTCCATTTGACATCTAGTGACTGGAAAAGAAGTGAGGCCTGTGGCAGTCATCTTTTTACAGTGATTTTTCTCTTCTTTGAATGGCTCCTGTAAAAGGACCTGTTCCCAATGCCCACAGTGTAAAAGGATCCTTCCCAATTTCAAAAAAAAAAGAGATAAATTTCCTTTTTTTTTAATGATAAAATCATGAAATATCAAATTCAATTTTACACTGTAGCAAAGTTAAAAAGAATCTTAAAGTTGTCTTTTCTTAAATAAATTACTTTGAAATCAGAATCTTAAAGTTGTTCTTTTATTAAATAAATTACTTTGAAACCAGTATCATATAGTAAAATATTAACCTGTTTAAAACTTTTTTAATGTGCAACCAATTGATTTGCGATTTTTTCCCCCCATTTGCCGGTACTTATTTTTACGATTCAAATTTCCCAGTTTTAAAGGTACAGGACCTGTTCCCAAAAGGTTGAAAAAAAAATCAGTTTAAAGATGGACCTTAAAAAATTAAACTGTCAAAATCATTGCACTTGTAGGTTTTATAAAGGAACCTAACAAACACATGTCTGAAGAGGGACAGACAGACAAAGAATGTTAGCATACAAATGTTGCTATAGAAATGACACATACCTATGTGAAGTGTACCTGTGTAACAGGCAGGTATTACAACCAAGTCAGTAGTGTAATATCAGCACAATCATCAGTATACATTACATACCCTCAGGTGTGACATGACTAACTCCTGTTGTTGTTTTTCATGATTGAACAACTAATGACAATTGAAAAACAACTGGCCCAGACTGTGGGATATTGAAATACCATTTACTGTAGGTCAATGTACAGTGTGCAGTATTCAACAAAATACTGGTAATAATATATAAACTGAACTAAACACACACACAATAATGTTAACAATCAATAAGAGGGTAAATAGACAATGAGGAAGGAAAATTATAGTGTTTTTACGGTGGGTATTTTCAAGAAATGTTTAATATTATACCCATTTTAAAGTACCTGTGACAGCACTTTATTTGTTCTTTGTAGAGATTTAAAGTCCAACCAAAGTATTTCAGTCATGACCGGTGACTGTCTACATGAGACAATAGTGTTGTCTCACTACAACATCACAAGTGGCATGATACCACACCTGTTCTCATACTGACACTGGGTCAGCCAATTCTGGAAGTACCATTAGACTTAAATTGTATTATCTTGCTATTTGCATATTTATTTTGATACACATATATATAGAGAGAGAGAGAACAAAAGAGAGTGAGAGAGAGAGGGGACCAGTCCTCATGTTGTTGGTCTAACTTGGCTTTTTATCATTTGAATATCATTATCAATAATATGGATTACTTCAAGTAAGGTATTATACCCATATTTATAAGAGTTTTTAAATTAAAAATTCCCTTTTATCTTTATGAATACATTTTGGCAATTCCTGCATCAATAAATATCCTTAATATATTTCCAGCACAGCTGGAAACAACAGCCCTTGATGAAGGATGTCATAGACGAAGGATGTCACAGAGAACACTGGACATCACTCCTAGGAACTTAATAAATAGTGCAAGTGATCATTGTATGAACATGAACAAAATGGACCAGAATGTAATTGTTGAAATCAGAGACTTCAAGGCTACAGATAAGGTTTTAGGTCAATTGTATATTTACTCAACTTTTCAGAGAATTGTGTTTTCACAATTTTAAGTGAGTAATGAAAATATTGATACTCCTTCAAAATAGGGTCAATTGCTTTTTTCCTCAACTAAATTTGGGAATTGAAATAACAGTACATATACTAGCTTGTATATGCACCTGCTGTTCTTAACTGGTTAACATGTTCGTTATAATGGAATTGGATGCCGTCATGCTTTTTTGATTTGTAAACACAATCCGTCTTAAATACTTCTGACAGCCTCGGCGCCGCTACAGATCTCACCTACCAGCTTGTCATTCATTGCACGACAAATGCCTGATGTTAGTTCCCATACAGTGTTAAGTATCCACAATTTTTTTAACATTTACCCATTTTTGCCTGCCTTGTGTAGCCATATTTGAACCAAATGAATAGGAAAGTGTCCGATGAATGAATAAGACAAGGATTTATGTTTTACTGGACTGGAACCCAAAGTAAGAATTTCCAGAAATCGTTAGCTGTCTATTTTATGAATTCGGAAGTAACCAGTCAAATGTGTTCGAGTGTTAGTAAAAATCACTAATATGTTCTGTTTTTTTTTATATTTGAGTAAATTAATTTTTAACTGCTTTTTGATACCCTAAAATTTTGAAAGAATTATGTTTTAAGCTATTTTATTTGCATAATTACACAAATATGCACCTTATCTGTAACCCTAGTAAGAGTAATACAAATCTTATTCAAATAAATTTGTCTAATTTAATGAATACCATATAATTAAATACAACAAATAAAAAATAACATAAATAACAGTGTTACTACTAAGAATTGAAAGTGGGGGGGCCCCGGGGTAAAATTTGTGCTTTTCTTGAACTTGTGTATCCTCTCTGTAAAAGATTTGTAGCAAAGCTCTTAAAACTGGGGGTACTTAAGACCAATATGTGAGTATCTGGGAACAATGAAATAATAAATTAACAACTTGGTAGTTCTCCTCTGTCAACACCACAGACAAGCAGTATGCTCCATCGTTTTTTGGTGGGTTTTTTTTCGCTTGTATAGTTAATTTTCATTTTGGTTTTGTAGCTCTAACCATAGTTTTATGGGGTTTTTTTCTTTTTGGTTGCTCTGTCCCACCTTTTGATTGCTGGAATTTTAATGATTTTTTACTTAACAAGTATATCCTTTAGTGTTCTATGTGTATGTAACCATAATGATAATTATTAATCATAGTTTATATGATGTTTTTATTCTTTAAATTTCTTCATTATACTTTTAGATTATCAGTGCAATTTAAATATAGCTCAAAATATTTTTGACTATCGGATTATGTACATTTCAGTTAGAGCTCTATGTATCTTAAGTTTCAGTTAGAGCTCTATGTATCTTAAGTTTTATTTCAAATAAATATTTTATTTATGTTTATTTTAAGATGCTTGCTTACCTATATATATTATTCCTTTTAGATGATTTATGGTATGCTTATTAGTTGTATTAATAGCGCTTCATAATAGTCTCTTAAAGCTGTGTGTTTTGTGATCCTAAATATATGTATCAGGTCTTTGATGCAGACTTTTCTACTTTTGTTGATTTTAAACAGGTATGTTATAAAAGCTTTTAAGATTACGATATACTGTTATAAACTACAACTTATGTTATCCAGTATTTCAGTTTATAATTTACAATGCTTTATCTTAATTTTGGAAGATTAAGATTCGTCCAACAGCAGATCTTATTACTGAAAGGGAATACAAATTAATAAGGATTAGAAATAAGGTGAAAAATTATATCGAACAGAACCATAGAAAATGGAAGAGTGATAGAGCAATGATAAACTGGCTTTTTGTTATTGACATTAAGACAAATGTTTGTTTCAAGTTCCGTAAGCTACACATAATTTTCTGACTCAAATCCCTCTAAACTTACATCTTCCATGGGCCGGCGATTTGTTTGATCCGTCCTCTGCAATTGCACGTGACTTAAGAAGTGACGTTTGGAAAGATGAAATTATGGTCAGTACGAACAGTGAAAACAAGATACACGACCAAAATCGTGCTATTGTTCCACTAACTGCAGACATGGTTTGTTTTCCTTTTGTTATAATTCACATAGTTAACATTAGTTATCATTCGTCGAGGTTCTTAAGACCTGTGATTCTCGACTTGTTTACACATAAATGTCGGATTCAATGGCGGCTCTTTATCAATGAATTCGCTTTGGACACTACGCACATCGTGTTTTGGGCCGTTTCGCACGCCACGCTGTGTTTAATAATCCACTGTTGTATGAATGATAAGAATACTTTAAGATTCAAACACTTTAGAATTAAATATCAACACCATCTCAAACGTATGTCTCTAAAAAAGACAAATTCCGAGTGTTAGACTTGATTGTTACACAAATATACCAAAGGCCTTGAACTCGTTCACAAAATGTCAATCCCAAAACAACAAAAATGTTGCCTTATCCTCGTATTACTAGCGGTTATCGTTGATTCTTTTATCCACTTTCAGTTAAATATGACAATTCTCCACACAAATACATGTGTTCAAAACCATAAAATCAATTAAAAACGAGTTTAATCTTAATTATGCGTTAGGTATAATGTGTGTTCCATAACATAGCGGAAAGTTTAACGTAAACAACCTCGCGCGCTGATTGGTCAGTTTCTCAGACAAAGCTATCCTGCCATAACAATCCGTAGTTTCGAACGGGCATTTATCGGGGACGCCACATGCTTATAGTCTGTTTCACAATCCAAGTTTTACAATTCAGACAATAAAAGGTTAGTTACTGAAACTTGCTCGATAATTTCCAGCCTATTACGAAACCTTAAATTTCAGCAAAATTATACATAAAGCACACTTTTTCTTCATATGTAGGCCAATAAACTTAGCCACGTAGCAGACTACTACAGTATCACTTTATTGTCATCCCAATTTGTTGTTGTTGTTTTATTGGAGCTAGATTTATTTTTCTAAATAGGTTAATTAGGGGAAAATCATATTATGCATGCGCGGGATCCAGAGGGCACCGGGATCCGCCCCCCCCCCCCCCCCCCCCCCCCCCTACGATATTCAAAAGTGACTCAACTCCCCTCCCCCCTACACACACACAGTGAATTTCATAGTTGGAGATGGACAAGATAATTGTCCCTGTCAGGACCCCCCTTGAGACAAATTGCTGGATCCGCTCATGTGTTGATTACCCGTTATATATTTATATATCTATGAGATTATTTATGTATTTATTTATTTATTTATTTATTTATTTATTATGTAGGGCCTTCTACGAAAAGGGACGTTCCGCTGCAGAACCTTACTGTTAACTGCTCCACAGACGTGTGCTATGCAACCACTCCTAGTCCCACCGTCTTGACGCTGGGTCATTCATTGATTCGGGCACAAAGAATTTAAGCATATGTCAGGACTTTTAACAGAATTCACGACTACCTGCTCCCGAGACAGGCGCTTCAACTGATCTAGACATACAGTGTAGGGAAGTACTATACGTCAGAGAGAAGACCACTCTAAGCCAGGCATGGAATATATAAGAATCGTTCCACATCTCCGTCTGTCTTTTCTTAAATGGTTGAAGCATCATTCGACTATTGGTTGGTGTTTTGCACACGCCAAATGATGCTTGAGCAGGTCCAGAGAGGGGGGGGGGTCCCCTAGGATTTGGCTATTATACTAAGATTAAAGAAGAAAAGAACCCCCTGGAAAAATCGTTTGACCCACACCCCGCAAGGAAAGAAAAGTATGGAAGAAGGCACAGACCCCCCCCCCACACACACACACACACATCCCCACGGTACGGTTATCTCCATAGATTGGCCCGAGAAGTGGCTCGAGCCTACCCATGCTCATGTACAGTGAATTTCATAGTTGGCTATGCATGGTTATTTCATAGTTGGCTGAACATATCTGTGTTGGACCTCCCACACCCGAGGTAACTGGCTGGATCCACGCATGAGATGATAAATAAATATCTACCGGTACATAATAAAAAAATAATTCAGTTACAAAAATATAAAAAAGATAAAAAGGAGAAATCTTTTCCTGTATATTAATAGAAGCATGAGCATTTCTTATTCCTTTGGTTTCATTCTAATTCTTGTGCATATCTTATTTAAGCATGATTTTTGTTTTGTTCTTTCGTTTGTTTATTTGTTTATTTTTGTTATTGTTCTTCTTCTTATTATTGTTTGGTAAGTTTGTGACAAATAATAATAATGAAAAATGCACAACCCAAAATATTACATCACTGTGTAATATTTAAAATGGAAAACATGTAATTCAGGTTACGTCAGCGATTAAATAACGATTAAAGAGATGGTGTTCAAATGATTTTATTAAAAACTAAAAGCAGTACAATTAAGAAAAACTACGCTGCACACATTACCTTAATCTTATTGAGGATTTTTTTCTGTATTTATTTTAAAGCAGCTAATTCACAGATGATTAATAGAAATTAAACAATAATTTTCTACTCTTCCCCCTTAATGTATGTGAAATCTTTATTTCCTTGCAAATAAACTCGGCAAGTGTAGGTTACATTACACGAGAAATGCTATTTTCGGCGAAATTGGATTAACATAGAATACGGTATCCCCGAAACATGCTTGCAGTACCACGTGACACGTTCGGCAACATGACGTATTCAACAGTTCAAGGTAGCGATTTCATAAGTTCAGCCTATGAAGTTAGCACATGCATGAAGATTGAATGTGATCAGCAAAGTAACGGCAACCTTAATATAGGTTTTAGAAATCTAGAATTTAGAATTATAGATATAGACTAGACGAAACTTATAAGTACTCCGACTAAAGTTTTGTCTATGGCATTTGTTGTATTCAAAATAACACTTTTTTGGTTTTCTATAGCGTTCCGCGAAAACTGGTTTCACAGAGTTGATTATGCGTCAAAATTAATCAAAGAGACAATAGACTGAGCCAAAGCACATTTTAATATTTACTGGGCATATGTTTTGGAAAATATATCTTTTCTACAAGTTTGAATTCGGGAGTACTTACAAGTTTCGTTAAGTATAGTTTAATTACCGTCTGTGACGGTATTACCTGTGATGGGGTAACCATCCATTCTTTACAATCACTGATGGTTGCATTGAATGACCACGCGTCTGTAAACGGGTATTGATAGACGTAAAACACACATACATATGAGTTAATGACCGTCTGCGAATGAGCTGCTTTAAATGGTTTAGGTTTGAACGCTTGGTCAAAATTGATGATATATCCTCACCCTCATATTGTGCCTCATGATTCACATAAATATGCTTCTACCGCGTATTTCTGAAATATGTGCATTTCTTTATACCCCCCCCCCCCACCCACCTCCCCACGTCATTGTGAAATATAACAAAAATGCCACAGCTATTGTACTTGAAATTGGAGGGCACCGTGATCATGACTGCGGATCCGAAGGTTGTGGGTTCGAACCCCGTAGGAGGCAAGGAAAAAAAATTGGTCAAACCCAGGAACCGTTTACAGGGACTAGTGTTAGTTGTAAACAAGGGGGCCATCATGCTCACCAGAGCACCATTAGCTTAGTTAAACAATTCGGTTTAATCTTGATTAAAATTTCAGATTTAAAAAAAATAACAAAAAAACAACCATCAACAGGAATTATTTTTAGGGGACCAAAACATAGGACCGTGGGCTTATTATAGGTTCAAAACAGAATTTAATTCTGAGAGGAGAAGAAAATTATTAAAATTTATGTCAATTATTGCATAAATTACTTAAAAACATAAGCTCCCAACTCCCCTAATTTAAAGACCCACATCCATTATAGCCCATTAAGGCTAGGCATTATCTCTGGCCATAATTTGGAATTTCATATGAAAAAAAAAATCTTTTAAGATCTTGAAATAATTAATTCCAATAATAAAAAACTCCCCTAGCTGCCAAAGTGTAAGACAAAATTGCAAATGTATGGAAGAGGTCTTGAAAACATATTATTTGGAATAGGTTATGTCAGATAAAAAAAATATGTTTATATGCTATAAAGAAATGATAAAATTAATTAAACGAGATAAACACCAGTCATCTAAATACTCGATAAACCGAGTTGAAGGCAAAATGGACAGGATCAAGACGGGGAAAATAAACATGCACCTTTCCAATCCTGTTCAGATTTTTGAATATCTATAACCAGGTACAAATGCTTTTACATTTTGAATTAATCTTTATGTAGAAGATATGAGATGGATTTAGAATATCAGTTTCGTTTTATGGTCTCAGTTAGTCGACATTTATTAGAGTTATATAGTTTTTTTATTATACCTACAGTGTACATGTTTAATCAAACAAGTATTTTGATTATTGATTGTTTAACTATGATGGCTGATTTCTGCAATGTCGTGTGGCGGGTTTTCGGGTGGAAAGATAAAACAACATAGTTTGTACAAAAACACTGAAAGTCGAAACTTCGGGGCGAGATTTCAGGGCTAAAAAGACGAATATCAATATTTCGAATGTGCGCCCAGGTTTTTTCTTCTTTTCGTGTCGCTCCGCCAACCTGCTACGAATACGGTATTCACTCGTAATGTATTAATGATAAGCATGTACTAAATTTAGAAACAAAAGTACGTTTTTGAAAAAAAAAAAAAAAAAGCGATTATCCGTATTTGAAAAGGTTTATCACGATTTTGCCCTGCTAGTAGGAGGGCAATTATCATGATAACCGCCCTTGGAAAAACGCACGTAAAAAGGTAACGTGAAAAACATGGCCGTTATCAGGATTCGTGTCCGTTTTGAACAGTCTTTCCATTTTAACACAATTTAACGTCAAAATTTGCTAAGTTTCACACTTGCAAAAACGTTTTGTTGAGAATATAAATTATGTATGTATATGCATAACGCCCTCGGACAAGTATCGCAAAGACAGCGCAATTATCACTCAAATGCCCCGACTAAAAGCAATGTTTTCTTCTTTATATTGAAATCATCGTTGTTGTTGTATCTTTAAGAAAATTATGAAATAACGAGAGATTTGTTTCTCTCTGATCAATTTCTGTCCATAACTGAATTAAATTTTATTTCAATAGCATAAATAGAACAGTAGTTTTCTTGCGGTCAAGAAATTGTGAAAAGGGGGAATAGCTTAAAAATACTGAGGTATGCTCCGGACAAAAATTAATTGAATATGGAATTAAACAAAAGGCAATAAATCCAAAAAATGATTGCAGAATTAAGGTTCTTGTGCATTACACTTCTCCTTCATGAGGTCTATCCATTTATGAAGTTTCAAGGTTATTTGTCTTATAGTGCATGAGTAATGTTCCAGACAAAATTTAAGTATGAAATTTAACAAAGGACAATAACTCCAAAAACATGATGTACAGAGTTACGGTTTTTGTGCATGGCACTTCTCTTTCATGAGATCTATCCACCTGTGAAACGGTTTTTGTGCATTCCACTTCCCTTCCATGAGATCTATCCACATGTGAAGTTTCAAGTTAATAGCCTTTATACTTTTTGAGTTATGCTCCGGACAAAACCTGTGACAGACAGACAGACAGACAACTCTGACAGAAACAACACGTCTCTCCCGTATAAATATGAGATGGGTAGACATAATTAATCAATAAGCATCAAGAAGAATAAAGAATTTTAAGCAGGGTCTATTGAAAATATAGAGATATTGGTCAGAGCTACAATGTATCAATCTAAATAATAAATAAAATCTATTGACGTCAAACAGAGTGTTTTCTTTACCCCCCCCCCCCCCCCCCCCCCCCTCTCTCTCTCTCTGATCAATGTCAATTTATTATGGAAAATTCCATCTATTTAGGTCAAATGATTACATTTTTTTTCTTCATTTATTAGCATTAACATTAGCATTAATATTCTCTTTTTGTACATATATTTTACTCCATTTTGTGGATCCCCCTATCGTTCTCGAATTAGCTGGGGAAGCCTTCCTTTTAAAAGGAAATTTTATTGTTCGTTTGTCATTGTGCGAGATTTTAGAGATTATAGAGGGGTTGCAAAGTTAAGTACATTTTTGACGTTTGATATACAGGTATTGATTTGTGTACTTTGTAGCTCGATGAAAATAATATAAACGTTTGATTCTCACATGTATATACATGTAGTTTGATTTTATGCTCAGATACAGACCACTGTAATACACAAGTCAAAGAAAATACTACAGTGTGCATAAAATCATGCATTAAAGCAGCTCGTTCACAGATGATCGACGAAATAAAAACAAATCTACTTCTCCCTGTTAATGTTGGTGAAGTCTTTGTTTCATGACAAATAAACACAAGTAGGCCACATTACACAGGAAAACGCTACTTTTGTAAACGCCACTTCGGCGAATTCGGTTTATTATAGAACAGGTGTTTGCGGTACTACGTGACACGTTTCACAGCATGGCATCGTCTCCAGTTCTGGGTAGCGAATACGTTAGTTCAGCCTGTGAGCGCATGCGCGAAGAGTGAATGTGTGATCAGTCAAGTGAGAGCAAATGAAAATAGAAAATCTAGATATAAGTTTGATAATCCTAAACATAGTTTCAATACCGTTCGTGACGCTATTGCCTTTGATACGGAAACCATCCATTTTTTAAAGTCATGGATGGTTGCAGATGGTTACGTTTGTAGATGGGTATTAATAGACGTAATACACACATCTAATTAAGAAATAAATTTTTAGTCAGACCATACTAATTATATAAGGAGATTCTCAGAAATTTTATTTATCATTACGGTGTTGCTATCAGGTCACCATCCGCTTGTGTATTTTTTTTTCCATATATACTCGTATATACATGTATGTATAAATTCGTGTAAAAAAAGATACAATGAATATTGTCCTTTTTGCGTATTTGTTGATTTCCTTCTTAAAACGTACAAACCAAAGTTGATTTATACACTGAAAGTGTTTGTAGCTGATATAACTTTAAAATTTGCGACAGTTACACAGAGAGCTACGGAAGCACAGACTAAATTAGCAAGCTGTAAATACAATATATTTATCATCGCTTTTTTGCATTTGTTGCTGTTTTCAAAACAGCCGAACACCTTTTTTTTTACATTTTAGTGCATTTGATAAACTAGTCTACTTATGTTAAACTCTATTCCTAAACATAATGTATATATTTCTTTCGAATATTCTGTATTGCGTCACCACGTAATAAAGGGAGGTTACTCCAGGCCCTATCGGAAGGCAAAAAAAGACGAGGGCGCCAACACGAAAAGACGAACTATTAATATTTCACGGAGTGACAACACGAAAAAAAAAAAAAGAAGAAATTTCGGGACGAAAAAAGAAGTATTGTTTTCGTATTTTCTCTCAGCCAAACTAGACCTTTTCGTCATTTCGCCTTCGACCTAAACCGCTATAGTGAAAGTTCAATGTTTAAAATTCTAAACATGCATGAACCGGTTTGGTGATAACACAGTTCTAACCAGAATTTTATTTTCAGTATCATATAATTTCAATATTTCCTGCAACAAATTAAAACTACCTTTTTAATTCTCTTGTTTAACAATTAACAAGCTCGTGCATTTCCTCCGAATAGAGCAATGGCAAACTAAACACATTATTAATAAGTATAGATACAGCAGTCAAAACATACTGCGCAATATGTTGATAAAGCACAAACAACCCATGCAGATTTGTTCAAGGACATTAAGTGTCGTCTGCAAGTTTACACGTAGCATGCTTCGTCATGATCCGGTAGGCTCGTTGAGACAATCATGTGCATAATGTAAATATCGAGCAACATATCATTAAAAAAACCAACACGTTACATTTTAGGAGTCTTTGTTACCGTTAGGGTAAAATAACAGGCTTAGGACGATCCCACAAAGAAATCAGAAAAATGACTTAAAAGTACTTTGTTGATAATTGAAATAGACTATAGTCGTCGGCGACAGCACTAGGCGGACGCAGATCGATATAAAATACTGGTTGTTTTGCTTGGTCCATACCTCAGGAGGGTCGGTGCTTAAACAGTTGTATTGATTTCTAGATAAAACATTTGAGCCTGAAGGTCGACGGTATATTTGAACGATTTAATATATTACTTAAAAAGTTTTATTTTCTCTATATTTGGCATTGACCGTCTCCAACCGAATGCACTCAGTTAAACTTTGTCGTGATGTATATTTTCTTTTAAAGCTATTTCTATATCGGACGCGTGCTTTCCACATTTGTCATCTTCATGTAGGGGCTCTACGTCTATATTTGAGTGAAAATGCACACAATATGCGAAAAACAGGTTACTTTTCGTACACATGTATTTGTACGGTTCAATGTAAATATACCGAGACGAATTTAATGCTTTGATATTTTAACAGTACTAGTATTTGCTTTTAAATGTTTAAGTAGACAGTTACTAGTTACATCTGTATAGCATGATTGGAGTATTCTAAAAATAACAATTCATATCATCAGTTATCTAAATGCAATACTATAGCAACGACATGCACATGCAACAACGACTGCATTAAATTCCATACAAATTGCCCGAGATTTTATTCGAGGTTCTGCGATTCTTGGAAACTATGGGTCATTTTTAGACATCATGTGATAAATACTAAACATCTGGAAAACTTGCTGCACAATAAACAGTGTCTGGTGAGAACGGGGTCAAAAAATAGGACGCGTCAAGGGCACTGTCTGGAAATTGGCCGACGGGATCCGTAAGATTTCCTCTACAATTGAATTTAAACATATTTGTTTCGTTTATCATGAAGTAAGTAAGTTTAACTTGTACCAATTAAATTCGACAAATCCTGGGTTTGATAAGTTCTAAGAAACTGTTAAGGTAATCAATTGCGATTGTGGTGTTGCTTAGTTACGTACACACACTTAATTAGTACATTACCAGGACATGTCTTGGTTAAATATAGAATTAAAAATGTCCGTACTGACGAACCGCTAGCTACGCCCCTTACAGTTATGATGTATGTATATAAATGATCAGATTGGGTTGCTAATTATTTTAACAATGACCAATCTACGTTGTACCTGTTTATAAACAGATTGGCTATTTAATTCAAGTGCTAAGTATTGTTGATGGATTCGCTATCTATCAAATTCAAGAGCTTTAAGTATTGTTTCTAATTCAAATGCTAAGTATTGTTGAAGGAATTCGCTATCTATTGAATTCAAGTACACATGTACTAAGTATTGTTTCTAATCCAAGTGCTAAGTATTGTTGGTGGAATTCATTATCTAATTCAAGTGCTAAGCATTGTTGATGGATTCTCTATCTAATTTAAATGCTAAGTATTTTTAATGGATTCGCTATCAATTAAGGTAAGGTCCCTGTAATGGTTCCGCTACGTCTTGGACCACTTAACCTCTACCAAGATAACCAGGGCACCCTATTGAAACATTGGGAAACTTTGGTTATCTCCGGGAGAGGCCATGAGGTCCAAATGTAGCGGAACCATTACAGAGACTTTACCTAAAATTCAAGTGCAAAGTATCGTTTCTAATTCAAGTGTTAAGTAGTGTTGATGGAGTCGCTATCTGTTAAATTCAAGTACTAAGTATTGTTTCTAATTCAAGTGCTAAGCACTGTTGATGGAATTCTCTATCTAATAAGAGTGCGAAGTATTATTGATGGAATTCAAGCCAATGTATTCACATGTGCTTACATAGCAGTTGAGGGGAAACAAAACCATTGTAAAAGAGCCCAACATCCCCACCAACTCCCTGGGAACTGACGACATTTCAAATATGTTTGGAGTTGATGTTACAGATGCACCATTCCAGCTAGTTCCCCAACCTCGGGAAATTCCTGTCACTGGCAATGAACAGTGATCTCTACCCTCAAGACAAGTGGACAGATGGCTCTACCACAAAATTAATTTCGCCAAAGAGGGAGGGGCTGGAGTATTGGTGATGCACTCATCTGGTAGGCAAGAGACAGTAAAGTATCCTTGCCAACATGGATGCAGAGACTGAAGTACTCACGAAGGCTGCCTCCATGATTGAAGACTGAAAATGTCTCCTCTGTGGTCTTCTTCACTGATGCGTTGTCAGTACTGGAAACTGTGCAAAACAGAAAGCTACTAAACTGACTAGCACGACGAAAAAGAGAAGTTGTGCTCCAGTGGATTCTTGCACACTGTGGAATCCATGACAATAGAGAGGCAGATATGTCGACAATACAAGGGGGTCAGACAGAGTAACCAGTAGTCAGTGTCCAATATCAAAAGAAAGTCTCCATTATAAAACCACTCACAAGACCTAAACCCAGCGAAAATGCCTACCATCAACTTAACGGCAATCACAAGACTTCATTCACGACACAACAGACTCAACGGGCATATGAATAAAAAGTACAAACTGGTCCCATCCCGGTGAAGTGAACCATACGACGGAGCATGTCCTCCACAGATCATATGTAAATGCATGTCACAGATACGACCAGGAGAAAAAACAAACAAATCCCACACTGAGGCTCTCAAGGAGTCCACCCAATTTATCGAGACTGCTGGCGTGGTAGCGTAGGTTGAACGAAACGAAGAAGAAGAAGAAACAGTTGAGGAGGACACAGTAAATATCAAAATCAGTATGCTCTGGGAAGTTTCTTGTATACCATGGTTTAAATTGAATGCCATTAGAGCGGGAACATAAATGTATATTTGCCATACTCCCGTTTCTAGATAGTCCCATCCACTGAGGTCGCTTTCAGAAAAGAAAGTGCATGCTCATGAATATGCATGCTTCCGTTACTGGTTTTACCCATCACCTCATGAATATCCATATGCAAAATTATGACTTGGTGAATATTGATTTATTGAACTTTAAAATTGTATATGAATCAATGGATTTTTCTTTACCTGGTATGATATGTAGAATCTGAGATTCAGTATTGTATGTCAGCCCCTCATCGCATGGGTTCGAATCCCGACAGGGTCATTCGAATTTTCATGTGAGGAAGCCTTCCAGCTGGCTTCCGGTAGGTCAGTGGTTCTACCCGGATGCCTCCGTGCATTCGGGGTCTTCCTCCACCTGTAATTAGCTGGACGTCGCTATATGACTGAAATACTGTCGAAACGACGGTAAACTCAAATAGTCAAGTCAGTCAGTATTGTATGAGCAAACAGAGGAGCCCCATACCAGACCTCTTCTTGAGGGAGCTATTTGGTCTGGACCAGCTCTGCTTGCCAAGACGCCAAAACAGGGCGATACGGTACATGTATAAGGTAAAGGGTTAAGGTCTCATGACATTTTGAACACAACAACAAACAATTCACGCTCATGAAAATGCATGCAATTAGAGTTAAAATGATGCTGCAAATGGTAATGGTAATAGTATATTGCTCGATCCAATTTTCAAGGCACGTACTACTGGGACCAATCGACGTATAGTAGTAGTAGTAGAAAGAGATTACATTTTTTTTTACTCTTTATGAACTGTATAAAATTTAATCATATGCTTTTGACATGAACACCATTGTTAGATAAAATTTTAATCAACAGACAGCGTGAGTCAAGACAATATAAACTCTCAAGGACTTCACCAGGCTTGTTCGTGGCAGCCCGATTGCCACCTTGTGAAAAGCTGAAGAAAATCGGTCAAGTATTGGTTTGTCAATTGATCATAGTTACAGACGCTCGTAATCTCGAGCTTGTATTTAAAGGTAAATGAATACGAAACTATTGATTCAATCCGCAGCTTTCATAATTCTCTTAAGTTGTTATGGGACTGGAAGTGACGTCACGCGATCGAAGAATATAACATTGTTTTATCTCGAATCAATATAAAGGAATATAGTGACATATCGGCATAATGCCCGATATGCATATGTCCATTATGAATACTGTGCAGAAGTACGTATTACGTATAATTCTTGTCCTTGATGCGAGAAGTAAACATAAGTACACAAATAATTATAATTAAGTACACACATTATACTTCGTTAAAATTATTTATTTTACGTCGATTGGGAAACAAGTTCTTACAACTTATACTAATCCCTCTCGACAGTTCCTGGGTTGGACCAGTACTTGCGCCTGGGAAGGTCATGAAGAATTCTTGCCTCAAACGGGGTTCGGATCCGTAATCGGATACGTTACCATTGACAACGGCGCCCTCATTATATTATTTATCTTAAATTTTGTTGTCTACTCTTAAGTACAATTCATATCCAATGAAATAATGGATAGGGTAGGCTCAAACTTTTTAGATCTTGTGTCATCATAAAACCGTGCATCATAAAATTCATACTTCGTAAGCTGCAATATACGTTTTATAATACTGTAATGGCAATTAATACGGATTGGTTACAAGCCCAAACTGAACGGTCACTATTAAAATCCCTGCTTCTGGGATGGTATTCAGTAAACACGAATATCTTAACTTTTAAGGTAAACCTTAAAAAGTTAAAATATTCTTGAAATTAAGACTTCAATAAGAATTTCATTGACTTGCATTTGATATTCATTTAGTTTTAAGAAAAATATCAAGATCCGTTTGTTTGTTTGTACCCGTCTGTTTCATTTCGTAACAAATATCTCTAGTTATTAATGAAATAATTTATGACAACATAGCCATTAGGTGTAATAAAAAAGTTACTTGTTAACACTAACCCGACTTACCCTAGTTTTTTTGTACCGACCCTAAACTGTTTTCGTAGCATTCGGGATATTACAGTAGAAAAACCATATTTTTCGTCACTTCCTCTAGAAATATGAAAAAATAAGTTTGAACATATATAACAATATAAATTGATTAGGTATTCCATCATTGGTACATAAAAAACTAGAATTGTGTCCATTAAGCACGGATGCCCCCGCCATTTGGTTTTATTAGAATTGAAAATTGATAATTGATGAAAATGGCATTATTATTCCGACCACAAAATAAGTGTAAACAGTTACATTTACCATACTTTTTTGTTAGTTGAATTAAACTGAAAACAATGGCCTGAGTAGCTAACAACTGAAGAGTTCAATACTATTTGCATACATGTCGACAAAAGGTCATAACTCCGGTATTAATAAGTGAATAGAAACCAAATTAAATTGACCTGACCTGTATTTTACATCATATACTAATTAACAAACCGAATGAATTAAAGATGTTGAGTCCTCCATAAGTTATTGGTTGGAAACAAAAATCCCTTGATGGAAGATTGAACTGACGGACAGGGTGTCTCCTAATGTTTTGAATGGCAGAGGCATAGCAAATATACTACATGTACAATATACTTTTTTATTTCTTGCCCTGAATATACAAAGCTGTTATTTTATCAATTGAAACAGGGTGACTATCTGACGTGACTCTCTCTCTCTTTACTTTTTTTTTTGTATCATTAACATTTTAGCATTTTTAAAAATAATTTTTCACATCTAGAAAGTAGAAAATACGTTTGAGTAATCAAATTTAAATACAGAAGTGAATAAACTCTTAAAGATCAATCTCTGTGTATTTAAGGAAGCAAATGTGTCGAATTTTTAGCTCACCTGAGCAAAGCTCAGTGTGAGCTATTTTGTCCTGTGAGTGTCCGTCGTGCGTCATCAACAATTTAGTGTCTACACTCTATCACCTTCATAGCCTAAGAAATCATCTTCAAACTTTAGGACAATGCCCCTTTTAATATTAAAAAAAAAAAGCCAGATTCACTTAGCTTACACTCTAGCATCTTCATCTTTTCAGCAATCATCTTCAAACTTCATGGTAAAGTTTATGACCATGATGCCTCAATTGAGTTTGAATATGGTTAAGATCTGTCCATTAGGTCAGGAGTAATGCCCTTTTAATATAAAAAAAAAACCCGCCATATTTCAGTTTGTTTACACTCTAGCATCTTCGTCTTTTGAGCAAACATCTTCAAACTTTATGATAATATTTATGACCATAATGTCTCGATTGAGTTTGATTATGGCTGAGATCGAGCAATTAGGTCAGGAGTTAAGTCCCTTTTAATATAAAACAACGCCTGATTTCACTTTGTTTACACTCTAGCATATTCATCTTTTCACCAATCATCTTCATACTTCATGGTCTTGTTTATGACCATGATGTCTCGATTGAGTTTGAATATGAGTAAGATCTGTCCATTAGGTCAGGAGTTATGCCCCTTTTAATATTAAAAAAAAAAGCAAGAATTCATTTTGTTTACACTCTAGCATCTTCGTCTTTTAAGTAATCATCTTCACATTTTATGACAATATTTATGACCATAACTGTCTCGATTGAGTTTGATTATGGCTGAGATCGGTCAATTAGGTCAGGAGTTATGTCCCTTTTAATATCAAAAATGCCTGATTTCACTTTGTTTACACTTCAGCATCTTCGTCTTTTGAGCAATCATCTTCAAACTTTATGACAATATTTATGATCATTATGTCTCGATTGAGTTTGATTATGGCTGCGATCGGTCAATTGGGTCAGGGGTTATGCCCCCTTTAATATAAAAAATGCAAGATTTCAATTTGTTTACACATTAGCATCTTCATTTTTCAAGCAATCATCTTCAAACTTTATGACAATATTTATTACCATAGTATCTAGATTGAGTTTGATTAAAGCTTAGATCGGTTCATAAGGTCAGGAGTTATGCCCCTTTTAATATAAAAATGCCAGATTTCACTTTGTTTACACTCTAGCATCTTTATTTTTTTTAGCAATCATCTTCAAACTTGATGACATTGTTTATGACGATAATGTCATGATTGAGTTAATTGTTGCTGAGATCGGTCAATTAGGTCAGGAGAAATGTCCCTTTTATTATAAAAAAAAAATGCAATATTTCACTTTGTTTACTCTCTTCCATCTCATTTTTTCAAACAATAATTTTTAAACTTTAAGATAATGTTTATGACCATAATCTCTCGATCGAGTTTGATTATGGCTGAGATTGGCCAATTAGGTCAGAAATTATGTCCCTTTTATTAAAACATAATAATAACATAATATACTTTATTCGGCATTAAATAGCATACAGCATATTCATAGCCTACAGTACATACAATGTGATGGTACTTAAGTTATCAATACAGTGTTTTTACAGAGAATTATATAATTAGATCAAATAGAGTCCAATAATTGAAATAGCTAGCTGTTTCTTATCTTAAAAGCAAAATAAATATATTTAGAAAGTTTGTTAAGAATAGTATCAGAATTACATGTCATAAACGATATCAATTTTTGCATGCATGGCCAATGGCAATAATAGGATGGTAAAAACTTTTTTCTTAATGAATAATATTTTGGGCAGACTAAAAGGAAATGGTATTCGTTTTCTACTGTTTGCATTATTAAAACAAATGCCAGATTTAACATTGTTTACACCCTATCGTCTTCATTTTTTTTTAGCAATCATCTTCAAAATGTAAGACAATGTTTATAACCATAAGCTCGCAATTATGTTCAATTATAACTGGTATTGGCTAGCTTATTTAGAAGTTACGCCCCTTTCACTATAAAAAGGGGCCAGATTTCACTTTGTTTACACTCTAGCATCTTTATTTATTAAGCAATCATCTTTCTCAGGTGAGCGAATAAGGGCCCTCTTGTTTAGATTGTGTGCGATTGTTAGCGAAACTTAAGCATCGAGCATAAGTACCAGTTACATATCTAATACATTTACTTCTACACATGAGTTCGGTCGGCATTATTTTCAAGAGAAAAAAATCGGTTAAGGAGAAATGATGATATTAAAAAAAATCTTACATTAAGCGGGCTGGAAACACTTCCCAAAAGTGTAAGTGATACCAAAACAAGTCACGTGGTATAGTCGACCTGTGACAACAACAACAACAACAACAACAACAACAACAACAACAACAACAACAACAACAACAACAACAACAACAACAACAACAACAACGGTAATAATAACCGTTATTATAATAAACAAAAGTGTTGTGTCATTCATTTTTTTTACTCTCTTGATCATTATAATTATGCCATTGAACTACATGATATGGTTCCCTAGCATCAATTTTAGACTGGCGGCGGAGATGGGCAGGTATTGCTACTTTGCATATTTAACTGCACTGTATAACTCCGCTTAACAATATTTGGTATGTACCACTTGAATAAGGTCATGACCTCATTAGGTATGCAACTTATGAATGTATGTAACTTATGAATGGCATTATGAAACTAATCAGCACTCAAGGCAAGACAAAGAGCAGACTTCTTAATAATTAGAGCTGCAAGAAAAAGTGTAGTCTTTGGCGTCATATGACCTTTGTCTCTCTCTTTTTTTTTTTAAATCCCACCGACAGTCTCTCAGTGCATAGAGCGCTTTGATTAACACAGTAAGTTGTATCTGTCCCCGTTTCTGCCCAAACACGTGATATTTCGGCTATCTCAGTAAACAACAAATTTGCCCCCAAACAACCAAACCAAAATAACTCCCCGCTATCATGGACTAGCTAGCTTTTAACATCACGCCAGATCTTTAAGTTTGAATCGTAACGAGTGCATGATCAGTAGACAACTTAGTAATAAAGCAATTTTAACATATGTTGTCTCAAACTTCGTGCAACTACATATTGCACATTAAGCCGTCACGGCAACTAAACTGTGTAGCACGAGTCTACTCAATCTGTCCTAGATTGACCCGAGACAGTGACCTTCGAAAATCACGAACGAGCCTCCTTGTTTACACGCGACTATGGCGAAGATAATTGCGCAGCAGATTCATTGCTCACTCAGTAGAAAGGGAGGTAACTATATAATGAGTTAAATTTATTGCTTGTTAAACTTATCGTTCTTGTCTCTGCCTTCGTGTCTCTTAATGCACTTATCTTTAGATTGCTTTTATAACATGTATATTGTCATTTTCATAACACATTATGATTTCTTAGTGAAAGACTTTTAAAGCATTCAGTGTATATACAATTGCAGCTTCCCAAATGTCATATCCTGTTTTCCAAATGCCGATGATTCGAAGGCTAGTGCTTAATCAAAGCACTGAAAGCACTCAGAAGCGAAAGTTAAAATGTGTGAATTATAAAGTCAATCCCCTTAATTTTTTTGTGGTATGCATGCAAAAAATCAGGAAAGTTAAATCTTATTAAAACAGCATGTAAGATAGATTATTTTATTTATTATATATACTTCGATATAATAATAATAATAATGATAATATTTTTAGAGGATAACATATTTGGCAATGCCATTCTTCCATATGATCCTCTTAACAATAAAATACATATTTGTATGTATTAAAAGTAATATATATATATATCATTATCATATGATAAATGATGATGAAAATTATTCAAAATATCGTGAACACACGGATGTATGTAATCAAATTGGTACATGTATTACCATTTTGATTTTTTTTTCTCAGAATCATTTTAAACAATTTATACAAAGAATCAATGATTTTGATGATAAAGTCTGAATATATGATTCAAAAACAATAGGTTAATGGAAAAATGTCGAAAATAGAAGTTTGAATTGTATCAAAAGGAAAAACAAAAGATTTTTAACAACAGTTGCATGATAAAGTCATACATAATAGCAAATGCACTATCTATGATCTAATTCGTACATTTTCAAATTACTTTCGAAAGACGCAATCGACTCGCATTTCTTTATTTTCAATGGAAGCGAGTACAATGTCATTTCTTCAAAATCTTTTTCATGAAAAGAAACAAAACAAAACAAACACCAGTTACGTTTAAGCGTTATTTTACCTTATAATCGTACCTTAGTCAAACTGTAAAACATATCGGTTTACCTATATTGTTTCAAACACTGTTATACACTAGTATGTTAATTTGTTCAAATTCAAAATTCAAATTTATTTATTCCAAGTCTCATGTCACATATGACAAAATGAGAATACAAAAGCAAAAATGCAATTGTTTAAAGTAATGAACGAGGCTGACATAAATGATAGTGTTGTAAATAAACTGATGACAGTGCTGAAAATAAACTGATGACAGTGTTGTAAATAAACTGATGACAGTGTTGTAAATAAACTGATGACAGTGTTGTAAATAAACTGATGACAGTGTTGTTAATAAACTGATGATAGTGTTGTAAATAAACTGATGACAGTGTTGTAAATAAACTGATGACAGTGTTGTAAATAAACTGATGACAGTGTTGTTAATAAACTGATGACAGTGTTGTTAATAAACTGATGACAGTGTTGTAAATAAACTGATGACAGTGCTGTAAATAAACTGATGACAGTGCTGTAAATAAACTGATGACAGTGCTGTAAATAAACTGATGACAGTGTTGTAAATAAACTGATGACAGTGTTGTTAATAAACTCATGATAGTGTTGTAAATAAACTGATGACAGTGTTGTAAATAAACTGATGATAGTGTTGTAAATAAACTGATGACAGTGTTGTAAATAAACTGATGACAGTGTTGTAAATAAACTGATGACAGTGTTGTAAATAAACTGATGACAGTGTTGTAAATAAACTGATGAAAGTGTTGTTAATAAACTGATGACAGTGTTGTAAATAAACTGATGACAGTGTTGTAAATAAACTGATGACAGTGTTGTAAATAAACTGATGACAGTGTTGTAAATAAACTGATGACAGTGTTGTAAATAAACTGATGACAGTGTTGTAAATAAACTGATGACAGTGTTGTAAATAAACTGATGACAGTGTTGTTAATAAACTGATGACAGTGTTGTAAATAAACTGATGACAGTGTTGTAAATAAACTGATGACAGTGTTGTAAATAAACTGATGACAGTGTTGTAAATAAACTGATGACAGTGTTGTAAATAAACTGATGATAGTGTTGTAAATAAACTGATGACAGTGTTGTAAATAAACTGATGATAGTATTGTAAATAAACTGATGACAGTGCTGTAAATAAACTGATGACAGTGTTGTAAATAAACTGATGACAGTGCTGTAAATAAACTGATGACAGTGTTGTAATTAAACTGATGACAGTGTTGTAAATAAAACTGATGACAGTGTTGTAAATAAACTGATGACAGTGTTGTTAATAAACTGATGACAGTGTTGTAAATAAACTGATGACAGTGTTGTAAATAAAATGATGACAGTGTTGTAAATAAACTGATGACAGTGCTGTTAATAAACTGACGACAGTGCTGTAAATAAACTGATGACAGTGTTGTTAATAAACTGATGATAGTGTTGTTAATAAACTGATGACAGTGTTGTAAATAAACTGATGACAGTGTTGTTAAAAAACTGATGATAGTGTTGTAAATAAACTGATGACAGTGTTGTAAGTAAATTAATGACAGTGTTGTAAATAAACTGATGACAGTGTTGTAAATAAACTGATGACAGTGTTGTAAATAAACTGATGACAGTGTTGTTAATAAACTGATGATAGTGTTGTAAATAAACTGATGACAGTGTTGTAAATAAACTGATGACAGTGTTGTTAATAAACTGATGACAGTGTTGTAAATAAACTGATGACAGTGTTGTAAATAAACTGATGACAGTGTTGTAAATAAACTGATGACAGTGTTGTAAATAAACTGATGACAGTGTTGTAAATAAACTGATGACAGTGTTGTAAATAAACTGATGACAGTGTTGTAAATAAACTGATGACAGTGTTGTAAATAAACTGATGACAGTGTTGTAAATAAACTGATGACAGTGTTGTAAATAAACTGATGACAGTGTTGTAAATAAACTGATGACAGTGTTGTTAAATAAACTGATGATAGTGTTGTAAATAAACTGATGACAGTGTTGTAAATAAACTGATGACAGTGTTGTAAATAAACTGATGACAGTGTTGTAATAAACTGATGACAGTGTTGTAAATAAACTGATGACAGTGTTGTATAAACTGATGACAGTGTGTAATAAACTGATGACAGTGTTGTAAATAAACTGATGATAAGTGTTGTAAATAAACTGATGACAGTGTTGTAAATAAACTGATGACAGTGTTGTAAATAAACTGATGACAGTGTTGTAAATAAACTGATGACAGTGTTGTTAATAAACTGATGACAGTGTTGTAAATAAACTGATGACAGTTTGTAAATAAACTGATGACAGTGTTGTAAATAAACTGATGACAGTGTTGTAAAAAACTGATGACAGTGTGTAAATAAACTGATGACAGTGTTGTAATAACTGATGACAGTGTTGTAAATAAACTGATGACAGTGTTTTAATAAACTGATGACAGTGTTGTAAATAAACTGATGACAGTGTTGTAAATAAACTGATGACAGTGTTGTAAATAACTGATGACAGTGTTGTAATAAACTGATGACATGTTGTAAATAAACTGATGACAGTGTTGTAATAAACTGATGACAGTGTTGTAAATAAATGATGACAGTGTTGTAATAAACTGATGACAGTGTTGTAAATAAGATGATGACAGTGTTGTAAATAAACTGATGACAGTGTTGTAAATAAACTGATGACATGTGTAATAAACTGATGCAGTGTTGTAAATAAACTGATGACAGTGTTGTAATAAACTGATGACAGTGTGTAAATAAACTGATGATGTGTAAATAAACTGATGACAGTGTTGTAATAAACTGATGACGTGTTGAATAAACTGATGACAGTGTTGTAAATAAACCTGAATGACAGTGTTGTAATAAACTGATGACAGTGTGTAATAAATGATGACAGTGTTGTAATAAACTGATGACAGTGTGTAATAAATGATGACAGTGTTGGTTTATAAACTGAGACGTGTTGTAATAACTGATGAAGTGTTGTAAATAAACTGATGACAGTGTGTAAATAAACTGATGACAGTGTTGTAAATAAACTGATGACAGTGTTGTAATAAACTGATGACAGTGTTGTAAATAAACTGATGATAGTGTTGTAAATAAACTGATGACAGTGTTTTTAATAAACTGATGAAGTGTTGTAAATAAACTGATGACAGTGTTGTTAATAAATGATGACAGTGTTGTAATAAACTGATGACAGTGTTTTGTAAAATGTGAAGTTATAATGATGATGTTAAAATATGGTTAATAAATCATTTTTTTATCTTATTTATTTGTCTGATACTTTATTTTTTTGTTTTTTTTTTTTTTTTTATAATTTTAAATTTTAAATAACTAAATTTGCTATAACTGATGAAGTGTTTAAATAAACTGATGACTGTTGTAATATGTTGACAGTGTGTAATAACTGATGAGTGTTTAAATAAACTGATGACATGTTGTAATATGATGAGTGTTGTAATAAACTGATGACAGTGTTGTATAAACGATGAAGTTGTAAATAAACCAGGATAGACGTTGTAATAAACTGATGACGTGTTGTATAAATGATGAAGGTTGTAATAAACGATGACAGTGTGTAATAAACTGATGACAGTGTGTAATAAACTGATGCATGTTGTAATAAACTGATGACAGTGTTGTAATAACTGTGACAGTGTGTAAAAACTGATGACAGTGTGTAAATAAACTGGCAGTGTTGTAAATAAACTGATACAGTGTTGTAATAATGATGAAGTGTTAATAAACTGATGACAGTGTTGTAAAAAATGATGAAGTTGTAAATAAATGATGACAGGTTGAATAAACTGTGAAGGTTGTAAATAAACTGATGCATGTGATGTGGTGTTAATAAACTGATGACAGTGTTGTAAATAAACTGATGAAGTGTTGTAAAATGATGACAGTGTGTAATAAACTGATGACATGTGTAAATAAACTGATGACAGTGTGTAATAAACTGATGAAGTGTTGTAATAAATGATGACAGTGTGTAATAATGATACGTGTGTATAAACTGATGACGTGTTGTAATAACGATGACAGTGTTGTAATAATGATGAAGTGTTGTAAAAAACTGTGACATGTTGTAAATAAACTGATGAGTGTGTAAATAAACTGATACAGTGTTGTTAATAAACTGATGAGTTTGTAAATAAACTGTGAAGTGTTGAAATAAACTGATGACAGTGTGTAATAACTGATGAATGTTTAAATAAACTGAAAGTGTTGTAATAAACTGATGACAGTGTGTAAATAACTGATGACAGTGTTGTAATAAATGTGACGGTTGTTAATAAACTGTGAAGTGTTGTAATAAATGATGACAGTGTGTAATAAACTGATGACAGTGTTGTATAAAAACTGATGACAGTGTTGTAATAAACTGATGACAGTGTGTAAAAATACTGTGACTAAGTGTGTAAATAAACTGATGACAGTGTTGTAATAAACTGATGATGTTGTAATAAATGATACGTGTGTAAATAAACTGATGACAGTGCTGTAAATAAACTGATGACAGTGTTGTAAATAAACTGATGACAGTGTTGTAAATAAACGATGACAGTGTTGATAAACTGATGACAGTGTTGTAATAAACTGATGACAGTGTTGTAAATAAACTGATGACAGTGCTGTAAATAAACTGATGACAGTTGTAAATAAACTGATGAAGTGTGTAAATAAACTGATGATAGTGTTGTAAATAAAAAAATTAATAACTGATGACATGCTGTAAATAAACTGATGACAGTGTGTTAAAACTGAGACAGTGTTGTAAATAAACTGATGACATGTGAATAAACTGATGCAGTGTTGTAAATAAACTGATGACAGTGTTGTAAATAAACTATGACAGTGTTGTAATAAACTGATGACAGTGTTGTTAATAACTGATGACAGTGTTGTAAATAAACTGATGACAGTGCTGTAAATAAACTGATGACAGTGTGTAAATAAACTGATGACAGTGTTGTTAATAAACTGATGACAGTGTTGTAAATAAACTGATGACAGTGTTGTAAATAAACTGATGACAGTGTTGTAAATAAACTGATGACAGTGTTGTTAATAAACTGATGATAGTGTTGTAAATAAACTGATGACAGTGTTGTAAATAAACTGATGATAGTGTTGTAAATAAACTGATGATAGTGTTGTAAATAAACTGATGATAGTGTTGTAAATAAACTGATGACAGTGTTGTAAATAAACTGATGATAGTGTTGTAAATAAACTGATGACAGTGTTGTAAATAAACTGATGACAGTGTTGTAAATAAACTGATACAGTATACATATTATAATGAGCTATAAGAAGAAAGGGGGAAAGGAGGAGGCATACTACTGATGAAAGAATGTGTTTAACAAATTGACACAATTTGCGATATTTGATTTCATTATCTGGATTACAATTCATCATTTTTTTTAAAAAAGGAATACATTTGGAAATCTATAGAATACTTGGCTTATGAGACGTTTTCTGCCATTTAAAAGTGAATTGCATTCTAACAAATAATATAACTCATCAGCAATTGTGTTTCTATCATAAAGACTGCATAAGCAGTCATTTCGATCAAAGTTATACCATGAACCAACTGCCACAGGAAGATTTGAGTTTCTGGTTCTAAATTTCACCATGAATTTTAACAGATTTGCTGGTGTTTTAACAAGATAATCTTAAAATCCAAACTTTTCCTTGAACAATCTGTATTTAGTACATTTTCTTTAATTATTTATTGATATAAACCATTCATTCAAAAATAGAAAGCAATAATTCTGCTTTGGTATATTATTGGTAAATATTTTCTCATAGTCATTAGCAATATGTACTTTCTGGTATTTATTGAAATCTTGGGAGCCACAATCTTCTCCTTAGCTACTCTAACCCAGGAATTGCATTGTCTAATGTCTAATTTAATAAATAACCGCCATATCATTGACTTAATAAGCGCCAAGGCCATAAATTGCCCAAATTAAATGTGTAAACAATACATTTTTCTGTTGTTCAGAGATAATTATCTAAACAAAAGTCGAATAAAAAAAAAATCTGAACAAACCTCGTATTATAAGACACGTTTTGATTAATAATTGTTTATCAGAGGGCACTAAGAAGGGGTATATTTTGTAAATTTAGCTGTAGATATACAGTGTTAATAACTATGACAATCAGTTTTATCGTACTCAAAATTTTCTAAAATTCCTTATATTGATCTTTAGTATATAAGATACAGTGTAATTTATTTTTCAATTAATATCGAAATATTAACATACACGTATTAGATTAAATCTAATTATGATGCAGAAAAGCGCGGATTCTCTCTCCTCCATTGCAGATACAGACTCGGGTGTTTAAAAAGGTTTGGGACCCGTTTTACTAAATTTCGTACGACTAATCTTAATCGTAGGAGTGTTTGCTTGCATATTAATTCCAAATGGTTAATTTACACAATAAATCATAAAGAAATTTGACCCAAAACATTGTCATACACAAACTAATCATTTTTGTGAAGGAAACTTTTTAAGAGTAAAACTATTTTACATCTTCGAAATTACGTGTCCGAAGATTTTATTTACGCATTAAGTTTTATTGAAACGGGCCCCGGGGCATGTTAATTGATATAAGGTTAATGTGACTGGTTGTGGTGTCAAGCTACTTAGATACGGTGTCATATTGCCGTGAGACAGTACTCTAAGTGCTATAACTGTCTCACGAAGCAGGCCCCGTGTGATTGGAAATCTGTTGATGGGCATTAAATCCAAACAGTAAATACACCTAATGGTATGATGTATTATCCTGATTGTTCGTTAGATATGAATACAGTCGTTCAAATTATGGAAAGTAATATATTTTGTTACTCCGACATTTACACATGTTGTGTTTCGTGTACGGTCAATCATTTAGAATACATCACAAGTTAGGTGCATGAAATTTATCGCGGCTTGCTTGCACGTAGTACTTGTTACATACATTACCGGTGTTATCAATTATATCTTTAGTACTATGGCAATTATCGCAAGCGATGCAAATTCCAGAAATTAAAAAAACAAAAACAAACGATAAGTCACTCACTCCATTTGGTATTTTGCAACGTGGCTTTGCTTGATTGACATATATCAACGTGCTGAACTAACAAAATTTTCATTGTATATGATATCGGTAGATATTTTATCATCTTCATAACAGTGAATTTTGTGTATTTTTGATATCAAAACAATGTCTGCTCACGATTAATAAATGGGACTATCCTTATGGATGACGGCTAACAATTATTGGTAACTTGCTACCTCAGAGAGGGGAAACTTACTTCCTGCAGTGCACACTCAATGGTATATTACTTAAACCGTAACTTGCTACATATGGTCGACGGTCGAAAAAATCACTTAATTTTTTTTTGTCTGTGTAACCTCAGCCCTTGGATTCAAGTGTAGATTATCATGTCACGTGGACAAGTTATTTCAATTTTAATCCGATATTCATAAATCGTAATCCGCAGTCTTCTTTAGAACTAGATTACATTTTATTGTACCTCCACTTGAATATGCGAGTTGACATCCTCGTATGACAGAAAATATTCTGTCTAATGTATAAAACTAGTAACTTACGATGCTTTTTCAATATATCTATATTTTTT
>CM037778.1:41735410-41756437 GCA_021229015.1 Solen grandis | reverse complement strand
TCATTGCTCCTCAGTGGTCTGGAAATGAGGACTTTATAATTAAATTTGGTAAGATTAAACTGTGGTTTTCT
Source organism: Solen grandis (assembly GCA_021229015.1). Taxonomy (NCBI): domain Eukaryota; kingdom Metazoa; phylum Mollusca; class Bivalvia; order Adapedonta; family Solenidae; genus Solen; species Solen grandis. Next base: position 41,756,366 of record CM037778.1, on the reverse strand, counting down.
GCAGATCAGGCTTTATGTGGTACCTATTGAGTGCATCAAAATGAGTCTATATGAGGGAAAGGGTTAAGAAGTCATATCAGTTAACACTGCAGATGATGATCCCCCTATATCCCCCTATCCAACTCATGGTGCTTTGTCACAAACAAATAATCCTTGAAAATGGACAAAAATAATCTTGTTTCATGCATTTCTCCTGTCCATATGGCATGGTACCATCTTGAAAACCATCAACCTGTTTAGGAGGAGTTATATTTACAAGAGCAATGCCACAGACTGACAAATCATGTTGATAAGATAATCCTACATACCCATACAAAGTTTGTTTGCAGGGGGTCTATAAATGTGACCCAGAAAAAATGTGTCTGTTTCCAAAATGATATCAAATAAAGAACATCAGTTTATTCATGTTAACCTCAAATGTGAATGTCTCTGAATTCCCTACATTTAGCTGGGGTCGACATTGATTAAAAACATGTAATGAAAAAAGCAACAAAACAAAATCTTATTAACTTGATAACTAAACTTTACCTTCTTGCGGCGTTTTCTCTCGCAATTTTTCCAGTCTCTGCTGAATATCCCAGTCGGCCTGTGACATTCCGCTAGGCTTCTTCTGGTTACCTTTTGACCTCTGGTGCTGAGGACCAGCAGTTAGATTGCCACCACTGGTACCCTGCTTATGTCCCGGTTTCTCTCTCTCCTCCAAAGCAGCTACCCTCCTAAAAATAGATAAACCAAATTACAGTGACATTTTTTTCTTCCTATGCAACAAAGGTAACAAACTTCTCAGCCAGTGAACCAGTGTTTACTCTGTTTGTTTGTTTGTTTATTTGGGTTTAATATCCCATTGACAGTATTTTAGTCATTTGGAGACTGTCCATATATAGTGCTGCCACACTGCAGTAAAAGCAGTAGACATGAGGCATGATGCCACACTTAGTCACATTAACCTGACACCAAGCCCACCAGTCTCGGAACTATTCTTATATGCTGAGTGTCAAACAAGGGAGCTATACCAGTACCATTTTTTACAACTTTGGTATATCGCAGCCGGGGATCAAACCCACAACCTCCCGATTCCAGGGCAGATGCTAAAATCACATGGCCACAGTAATCAGTTGTATTACTATGTATTACTGACTTAAAATATGCAGTATGTATATGGTGGTTTTATTGAAAATTTCGTCTGGAAAATGTTTAGGTTGGGAGTATTTGATTCATTTCAAAATGAGATTGCCCAAATTAGCATTTGTAAATTGATACAATGTCATATTTCTGAAAGGATATATTCAAACAATAAAGCAAGATTTTACATTTTAAACTTGATTACTATATGAAATTTGAAGCCTATCTATTTTTCTAATATTTTTCCCAACCAAATTACTACAAGAGGTCAAATTAGCCACAACCTTTAAATATTCTTCAAAAACTTGTTTTTTTTTCAAAGGGTATAAAGTTTGTAAATATATATGTATTTGAAATTTTACGTAAGTAAATAATATTATGTAATTATTTGGTAAGTTAGCTATGGGTGATAACAAAGAATGAACCAATACACACTTTTTGTAATTTTCAGGAGGTGAATATCTTCCAGAATCTTCCTTAGGCTTCACTTTCCTGAAATCAATAAGAGGCACTACAATGACAAAGGTTACATACCTCATCATATGTTTATTGTTTATACACTTATATAATGATTATTATAACTGATGTACTTACCAGCACCTGTGACAGTAAAAAGAAGGGGACCTGTGCCAGTCACATTTAAACAGAAAAATGTTCACATTGATTTTTTTTCTACAAAGTCATATTACAATAAATTGAATAATATATGTCACAAAGACTTTTGTAAAAAGAAAAAAAGAAAATAAAACGGTGAAAACCATACCATGATTATATCACACCGAAAATATTCTATCTGACACAGTCACTGTGACACAAATATACAAGAGTCTTTCCCTTCTCTATCGGGGCAGTTCATAAGTTTCTTCCCCTCAAGAGGTTTCTTTAAATGCATGCAGTTTTCTCAAAATTTAACTCCAGGATTTCTATTTCCCCAAAGTACAGAAAATAGTGACATTTCTCAAAAAAAAATATGGTATTATATAAAGGCCCCTTCCCGATCATCTGTAAAAAGGACTAATATACTTAATATTTTTTTCCCCTAAAACTTGTGAAAGTGATCAAAAGACACTGATCGTGGATGAATTGTTCTGTCTGAACTTAAATTAAGTATGAAGGCTAATTTTATTGATTTTATTGGCCAGTGCCATAATTATGTTCTTTGTTCAGTCCCTTAATAACAATTTCCATTGATCACAAGAATGAGACAACCACAGGCAATTTGTAAAGGAGTGGGGGTCTGCCTAGGCCAAACTTTGTGGGGTGGGATTATATCCATCACTCTTATGCAACAATTAAGTGTCAGTTTTCCAAAAATGGTGTCATACATACCCTGTGAGAATGTTGTAGCACTTCATACAGACTTTGTGTTTTTCGTTGTTCAACTTTGGTATGGCATATTTATTTGGCAAACATTTGGTGCAAAAGGCAAACCCACAGTTTTTGCAGCCATGCTGAAATGCAAACAAAAAGGAATAACAGGTAGTAGAAGACTCCTTGCATAACCAATTTCTTGCAATTTCTTCCTCTTCCAGTACTGTGGTCTAGTGAAGGCACACTGGTCCAGTGGTAACATAGCAGACTGCGGATTCAAAGGTTGTGGGTTCAAACCCGACACGGACTGTTCATAACTTTCCCAAGCCCTAAGTACTGGTCCGACACAGGAACCATCAAGAGGGATTTCAGGACTTCCTCTGGCTAAAGTTTTGTCTGAGCCAATGGATGAGCCAAATTTGAAAAATTGAAGCCATTTTTTTCTTTTTGTGAGCCAATTTATGAGCCAATAATATAATCAAAACACATACATCACCAACCTTGATGGAGCGGTTGGCATATTAACCAAATCTATTTTGAATTACTCTCAGAACACATGAATGAGATTTGGAAAGATAGGTTGATCAAGTATTGTATCATGGGATATATACTGAAATGTTGGAAAATTAGTTTGCTTGTGCTATTTATTTGTCTTCATTTAGACTTACCACATGCTTTCGTTTGCCGAAAAAGTCTGGCTATTGTATATCAGAGCCACCACAACTTAACTAACAACTGCCTTTTGATTCTACATCATATCTGGCAGTGTCCTTCATTCACCCATACTATCAAAAGTAATTTGCTGAATACCTGCTCATCCCTTCAATACTGAAGTGTTAACTCTCAAAACTGCCATAACTGTGAAATACACAATGAGGTGAAGGTCGTGTCATAGACTGTTTATCGATTTTTTTAAAGTTCAGCATATATCCGGGAGAGCAGGGTCTCTGTATATACAGGGTCATGAAAGTGCAGTGTAAGCGCGCAAGATTACCGATTGAACTTGTTGTCGCGATACAGGTAACCACTGCCCAATTATTGCTCCATTCTGCCCTTGTCAAGTCGGCCCAATATACTAAGTCAGCACGACCCGTTCCCATAGTTTCGACCACATGCTCGCTTTTTTTTATATAGTTTATTTATAAGATATTTTTATTTCTCATTCTTTTATGAAATGTCAAATACAAAATATCATAATTATGTAATGAAAAAAAAAATGATATATATATTTTTTTTTGCCGTATGAAATATTCTTTGGTCACTTAGATATACCAAAGTTATAAAGCTGTTCAGAAAATAACATGAAACATATTTTTCATTTATTGCTTTTTTTTAATACTTATGGATGGAAAAATCGTAAAGAATAAAACTGTTCAGTTTCACTTACATCATGGCCTTTTTTGCAAATATGAAATTGCCGGTTTTCATATTCCACAATACCACCACCATCACTCAGATGCTTCCGTTCTAAATCAGAGAACGCTAATTTATATACGTAAATGATATTTTAGTTACCATAACATAAACATAAGGAAAATGCACAAACGTTAAGTGTAATTGCTTACTAATATCAGTTTTTACGGCGCATATCACGTCACTTCCAACAAATTAAAGCATATTTCGACGATCCTCGGCCAAAAAAAATCTTTTTTGACTATACTAGTCAAAAATTGCAGATACATTTAAAAAAAAATGCATTACTAGTCCTTTTAAGTAAATAATTTAAATTTAACCATATTTTGACATCTAAAAAGCGATTTGGAAACAGTCTTCTAACATGAATAGATATTCTAGGGGTTTTATTCAGCAGTCTTCCTTGATATGCAGACAAGTGCTGAAATTTATTTATCATCAATGAATTTACATTCATCATAAATAATTTCATCATACCGGTACTACAGATTAGTTGCTGTGAGGTGTATCATTGAGGCTGCGTAAAAGTAATTTATGATCCTGCAATATGGCATCAGGCTGTGTCTGGTATTCAGATGGTTATCTTTCAAGGATTTATAATCCTGTGTTATAACTTTTTCCCTATGGCCCCCTTTTTTAACCCTTTCCCTCATATAGACTCATTTTGACGCACTCAATAGGTACCACATAAAGCCTGATCTACAGAAAACCACAGTTAAACCTTACCAAATTTAATTACAAAATCCTCATTTCCAGACCACTGAGGAGCAGCGAACAGCATAAAACCTGATCAGCCTGCGAGTTACTCGCAGGCTGATCTGGTTTTATGTTGTTCGCATAGGTCTTTTCATGGTTTCCTCTATGAGGGAAAGGGTTAAGCTAATAAATATTTTAGTCTCAGCTCCCGTACGAAAATTTCAACCGTAAAATAGCAGGAAAATAGACGGAAATGAGACGTAAAGTGACTTTTACGCACGTAAAACAGACGTAATTTGTTCAGAGCCGGAAAAAATAGAAAATTACGTACGTAAATGTTAACTTTTTACGGCCGTAATATTTTTACGCCCGTAGATTTTAACTTAGAAATTTTTCATGTTTAAAAATGTGTCTTGAAAAACATAAGTCCAATTTTAAAAAAACTTGGTTTATTAAATTTTTAAACAAAAATCTACGATCTACTTTACAACTGTAAAATGAGTATAATATGAAAAGAAGCTGATAAATTTTCAAAGAATTGTTTTAGTCAACTCTGAACGTTTCATATGTGCGCAAATAAAAAATAGAGCTATAAATGGGAAAACAGAGTACTAAATCTTTTCATAAATTACCAACTTAAATTTAGTGTTAATCCTTTTATGAATATAATTTTAATATAAATCAGTTATGAATGATTTTTTTTTCGATTTAACCAACAACAGCAAAACAAAATCTGAGCATTAATATTCAAGCAGCTGTTAAAGTATAATAATGTTATGTAACTTGAATTTATCAAAGTACAAGAGTAAGATGATTTCATTTCAAAAAGATATTTTATGCAATTATATATATATATATAGATATTAAACAATTTGAATGACTCTTAAACAAGCAAATTTGTTTCCATGCGAGCATCAGGGCGAACATTTAGAAAAGGTCAGTTTTTATAGCCTTCAAGGCTGGTCAGACCTGATAACATCTCTGAACAGCTGACCTGGATACTGAAAAGCCACCCCTGGCTTAATGGGGCATCAAGGGGTTAACTACAGGCAGTTTTCTGCCAGAATTCTTTGTTACGTGCCAAGGATTTCCCTAACAGGCCCCATTTCAGTCACAGCAGTGTTGGAGCTCCCAGTTTTCAAATTCAGAGATAGTAAGAAGGTTCTGGTGACATGTCACTCTTTTACAAAAATATAGAACCATGTTTATCTGTGTTTATTCCAAAAGGATGCTACTTTGATAGTTGTTAAAGGAAGATGGATTTATCAATTTAAACAAAATTTGAAAAGGGACGTCCAGTTGAAATGCCATGGAGATCGAGTTACATGGGGAAAAAGGGAAACATTTGCCAGAAGTATTGTTCAAACTGGAGGTAAGTTTGCTTGCTTAATGTAAACTTTTGCTTATTAAATCAGTGTGCCCATGAAGTTTTAAAACTGAGGGTAGAATTGCTGTTTTTCCTTAACCCTTTACTTCATATAGTAATTTTGACGCATTGGAAAACAGGGCAGGTCCAGATCAGACAGCTCCAAAGCTAAATGGATGGTGTAGAAGTGCAGTGCACAAGAACCATAACTCTATCTAATTCTTGAATTGTCTGCTTTTAGATGATTTTTTTTTAAATGTCCATAGCATAATATCAACACTATCGCATGGATTCACTCAAAACTCTATGGATTATGGCTCCTTATGAGGTATAGAAGTGTAGTGTACAAAAACCAATATATTAAAACACTTCCTCATCTATCTTATAGTTCTTGAATTTATCCACTCAGCAGATTTTTTTAAATGTCTGGAGCATAATTTCAATATTATAAGATGGATGTACTACACTCATGGAACATGGGTAATTTGATAAAAAAAAAAAATTAAAAATAATTCTATAGCAGTTCATTGTAGTAGCTAATGACACAGAATGCATATATAACAGATCGTTCACCATATTAAATGAAATATTTCATTATCTGTTTGTCAGGTTTGCTTTACCTACAATACCAGGAGTGTAGTACTGGTCCTTCCCAAGAATTAAAAGGAAAATTCCCCTCTGTTATGTCGACTGAAAAATTTATTCAGCCAAACAAAACTTTCTTAAATATTTAGAATTTTTTTAATGATGCAGTATTAAAGTGAATACTATTTTTCTTACAGATTATGTAGTGACCTGGTGCAAAGCTGAGGGAAGGAAGCTGCCTGACAGGTGTTGGAATTAAATACTGCTATAGATCACACAGAGAGTCACAGTCTTACACAAGGAAACAGTGAACTGATTTAAAATTGAATGACACTTATTGGATGTATTTCTTTTATGTTTTTACATTATTATTAAATGTTTAAATATATATATTTTGTCAAAATATTCAATGCACCCAGGTAATTATTCATAGGCATTTTTATTACCTACTACTTTTGCAGGTGTAAACTGGCCCACAATTTTTTACGTACGTAAATTATTTTAGTTTTACGTACGTAATTTTTTAGTTTTACGTACGTAAATTATTTTACTTTTACGTACGTAACTTTTAGATTTTACGTACGTAAATATGCACACACGTAAAATGATTTTTACGGCCGTAATTTTTTTACGGCTGTAATATTTTTACGGTTGGAAAAAATTCCGTCTAATTAACATATTACGTGTCTATTTTACGCACGTATTCCGTCTACTTTACGGCCGGTTTCCGGCCGTAAAAGCATTTTACTGCTGTAAATTCCACTATAAGTTGTAAGTCCACAAAGCCTAAATTCGTTTTTACGTGCGTAAATGTTGACAAATTTCCGTCTACTTTACGGCTGTAAAATTTCGTACAGGTGGGTCTATTTATTACTATGTAAAAATGTCTGATCCCCATTTTATAATTACTGAATCCCAAATCGAGGATATTTGATAACAACTTTTACAAATATATGAACAATAATAAAATCAAAGCTGTTGATGTAATTAGGATGTAATGGTGTAATTAGATTATTCCATTATGTTCAGAATTCTTGTCTTTATTTTTGCCCAATTTGGGATTTAATATAAAGTGTCATATTTTCATAATTACTCGATGAAACACTTCTTGTTTTATTATCGGAGGTTATATTTTATGACAAAAAGTATTTTGAGATATAATTAGAGTGTTATTTTATTTGTACGGGAGGAATTTCATTTTAAGCATTTTTGAAAACTTAGGTATTGAAAACATGGGAGCTGACAGTCAGCGCTTTCAGCAAATGTTTCCCTCATGTTTTCAGTTTTATATATTTATTGAACTTAAATGAAGAATGCTGCGTAATTAATTACATGTAATTTATTTTCTTTGATCATTTAAAGTCTGCAAGATAAGAAAACTGTGTCAGGTGATAATAAATTGAAATGAGACCATTTACAAACAACTATGCAGATGATTATCTGCTAATTGAGCAAAAACTGTTTTCACACACCATCTCCAGTTAACTGGCTTCATCTTATTGTGAAATGCAAAATTGAAGAGGGGGTGGGGGCGTTATGGCAAACAGCAAAAGGGATTTAAATTTAAATGGAATAGGATTAAGATCTGGAATCTAGTTTGTGAGGCAAAGTGCTAAGAAACAATGCAATGATATTCTGTGTTTAATAGTGTTTATATCGTGATTCGAACTTTTCATCAGTAACAGGGATTAGAAGGCATGCCCAGAGGAAATACGGCAAATCGTAATTGACAGGTATGAATTCCTGTATTTTGTAAATGTCATATAGGAGTTAAGTTCTTTAAAAAGTCGGATCCAAATGATAACAAACCATAAACAAAAAAATTCTACAATACTAGTATGTGTTTATAGATCTTTGTAATAAAAATAAAATAAAATGAATTATAAAAAAATCAATTTCAATAAAGTTAATCCTTTGGTTTCAGAATGATTTACTTATTTTAAAAGATTAGGGAATGTTTCCTTCTTAAATAATCATTTCAAAACTTACTCTGACATACACTATTGATTTCGACCAGTAATAGAACACAACTACATTTGTACTGTATAAATAATATGCCCATCTCTTGAAATATCCCCCCTTTTCTCTGCTAAAACACGCATAAACAAAATTCAGTTGTGAGGTTACAATGTTTAAATGGAATGGAAATATATATGAAATACATAAAATAGCTGTATTGATATTATACAGCAAGATTATGGAATACATAATTTTGAAAAAGACTGCATTGCTTTTGAGATGGGCCAGTTATCGTTTCCTCAAAAGTCAAGGTAACAAAGTGATAATCAAACCCATAAAAAAGTGCAAGGTAAGCATTTTATGCTGAAGTGTTGGGTATGGTTACATAACCTAGTGAATATTATTTATTTAAACATCTTTATCCAGTCTCAATGTTCAGCCTAACAAAAAGTTTTAACAAAATAATCTAGTAAATTTGAAGTCAACATCATAAAACATCAAAATCAGGTTTTTTGGCAAATATCTTCCGATCAGTGCAACAAAAATGTAAAACATTTATATGTTGATATTATCCCATTCTTTTCTTAGAAAGTTGCGTAAATTATTAAATATTTGTTCTTGACCTTATTGACAAGTTGTTTTATAAAATTACACATTAACCTACGAAATCCACCATTTTGTAAATATTTAATCTCAGGTTGATTCACAACATTTTTTAATATTATTTTAACCCTTATTAACCGCCTTATAACTGAAAAATAAAGAGGGAAAACACAAATGAGAAAGGACTATACTATGTGTGTGGACTAATAATTAACATTCTATTCAGCTTTAAAAAGTAAAGACAAGCAGATAAATAACACATATTTTCCCCTTTTTCTCAATGAGATTTGAAAATGGCACAGATATTGAGATAAGCCAATCTCGTTCTCATGAGACAACAAGCTCTTTTGGCCAATCAGAGAGTTGCATGACCCTAGTATGAAGAGACCCTGGGGTGAGCAATACTGATAAGCAGACTGACTGTTTAACCCTTTCCCTCATATAGGAAACCATGAAAAGACCTATGTGAACAACATAAAACCAGATCAGCCTGCGAGTAACTCGCAGGCTGATCAGGTTTTATGCTGTTCGCTGCTCCACAGTGGTCTGGAAATGAGGATTTTGTAATTAAATTTGGTAAGGTTTAACTGTGGTTTTCTGCAGATCAGGCTTTATGTGGTACCTAATGAGTGCGTCAAAATGAGTCTATATGAGGGAAAGGGTTAAGCAATTACTATCCCATTCGTCCCTATTATCGGGTTTTTAACAAATTAAAAACAGTTTAGCAATGCATAAAAGAATAAAACATAATTAAATTGTTGTAAATACATTAAAAAAATAATTATTCTTCATAAAAAAAATCATTTTCAGTAACTGATAGGCTTCAAAACCATGAAATATTTTTGACTTAAACATTATAGGTCAACAATCTGACTCAATGGACGCATTCTCATATTTTCGGGGATATTGATTTCCTGAGCTGCGCATGATGCTTTACATGCATCAGAGACTAAAGATTTTGCAAGGGGAAGCACTCATATTCATTTCAACTGTCATGGCTGCCAGCAGACTATTTTTAATTTTTATTTTTCTACAAAAGTAACTTTTCGGTACATACCTATGACATTTTCAATAAAAAATATGAATTCAATTATTTTTCTGTTTTAAAGATACTTATCCTATAAATAGCTTTCATAGTCCAGAAAAATTGATGACCGCAAAATTATGCCCATTTTAGATCACTTGCCGCATCGCATAAACTTCTATTCTTAGAACTCTATGACGTCACAATAATATGGGAACCCCCGTTATTATGAGAACTGGGGATAATTCACAAAAATAAAACTCATGTGAATGCGCCAATTAAAAAAATTGGAGCCACTTTTAATTAATTCGAGCCATTTGTGTATTTGGTGCATGACAGCGGAGGCCCTGGGATTTGTATAAGTTGTAAGAACTTGTTTCCCAAATGATGTAAAATAAATAACTAATAGTAATGACCACAATCATTCAACTGGCCAAATATACTGTTAGGTGGGTTTGCCTGCAGAATGAAAGCAAGATAAAAATAGTGAGTGTATGTACTGAGTATTGATAATGACCTGCCAGAATGTGTAAAATCCTCCGTCAGACTATATGCAGATGACTGCCTACTATACAAACCTAGAATTGAATAACAATCAAAAAAAAATAATCCCTATCTTGGACTACAAATCTCAAATGACTTAAAATGGAATATACATATCAACAAGGTATGCAAAAAAGCAAATTCAACTTTAGGCTTTTTAAGAAGGAATCTCAGAAATGTACCACAGACCTGTAGAAAAACAGCCTACATTACACTAGTAAGATCAATAATGGAATATGGGGCTACCATCTGGAACCCCTATCAGAAAGACAGACAAACTAGAAAGAATCCAAAACAGGGCAGTAAGATTCATAAAAAGAGATTATACAAGCAGAACACCAGGGACAATATCAAAAATGAAACAAGAACTTGAACTAGAAACTTTACAAGACAGACGCCTAAGCCTCAGATTAATATTAATGTACAAGGTGGTTGAGGGGTTAGTTCCAGCACTGCCAACATCAGAATTTGTGAAATTCACCAGACCTAAAAGGACAATAAAAACAAAAAATTTAATGGCTGCGAAACATCAAATATATTAGAAAAACGCATTTGCAAAAATTCAAAGGGTCTGGAAATACCATCATCAAACTCTAAACAATATGAAAATTCATTCTTTGTGGACACTGTGATTCACTGGAATCATCTCCCTGATTATATAGTGCATGCTGGCTCTCTTGAGGCATTCAAAAATGCCTTAAAGAGCCACCGCCAATAGTGCGGAGCTCTTCTTCCGTTGTGTAAAACCCAGTATTGGGATCTACAACGTATTTGTTTCAGATTCAGATTCAGAACATGATAGAGAAGTTAAGTGAGTGACTAGCTTGGCTTGGAAGACATCAGCTGATCTTGCTGACATTATTTTTTGAATAAATTGCAACTAAGGTAAAGAAAAATAGACCTAATTTGTCTAAAACATCACTGAGCAGATATCTACATTACTTAGTCATGAATAAAATTTACAACTTCTTGTCTTATGATGGAGAAAAAAACAAACAACATAAATTGATTGCCAAATGTTATTAAAACCATAACTTTGATCTGAACAACAATTCGTAGATCTGATTGTGGACGAGCCCATCTAAGGATATGATCGTTTTTATTTAAACATATGTTAACTTAAGATTTATTACTTTTATTACCTCTTTTTTAAATGCACTGAACGTAGACCCACACCCGTAACAAGACATTTTTTCGTTCTGATTTTTACAAATTCATTTCTCTGACAGATGGATGAAGGGAAGTAACTCTACGAGTCTGCATTTGAAATAACAGCAAGGTTACGAAATTACCAAAAGTGGCAAATTTACTAAGTAAACGTGTATTATATCAGATACTGTTATCCAAAATAAGTTCAGTTTCAAAGTGACATGACTGTAAAAATAGAGACTATATTGAGGGTCCGTAAATGTATGGGGTTGGGAGAATCCTCAAAACGTTTTCAATATGATAAGAAATCGTTGGATTTTTTTTTCAATTCCATTGTGGACCTGTATGGGTTTCGCTGAAGTAACCAGTTCTGGCTTTAACACAGCAGACGACGAGCTTGGCTTCTGGGAGGAGGCAGTAAATCGTTAGCAGGATTTTAAGTGCACCCCCTCCCTTTTCAATTTCCCTCAAGAAATTTCAAAACGGAGGGCATCTGAAAATTGGGGAGCATATCGCTGCATATGGGTACATTTAAATTGTAATGATCTAGCGAAAGACGCCGCCGCATCTAGCTCCGCCCATAATCCGCTTTGGTCATGTAGGCAACACACACAACCATACATATTCATATTTTCGCCATTTCAAGACCTCGCGGTTTATTATTATTATTAAATAATTTTTCAAATTTGAACGAAATACAAGCACTTCACTTGACGACCAAATGGGACAAACTGTAAAGTGAAAAAAATCTCTGTATTTCTTTAATCATATCGCAACTTTCTCTTTCTTTGTATGAACTTTATAACTATTTTATTAATCAGGGACTCTACCTTCAAATATACAGTTACTGTATTAATGTATCTAAATGATTCTTCCTTCATTATGATTAAGGACGCTTCAGCGGGTTACAGCCGATTTTGATTTTGGTAACAATTTTTTTTTTTAATTTCTCATTTATTTTAAGAAGAATGATAGAAGAAAGCACAAATTTAAAATTCATGTGTTAAGAATTTCACCAAAAGAATATATGCCAAATTTTGAAGGTACAAAAAGTCACATTTTAGTGGGGGTTTTTATGCAATTTTGGCTAAAATTTCAATAAAAAATCAGTTTTAGTTAAAAAAAAAAAACAAATCTGGTGAGGTATGGATTTTTTTACATTTTCATAAAGCATTATATCAGAAAACTGACTCTGATTAAATAAAGAAAATCTTTCCGTTGAAAAATTTTTTATATAGAAAAATATATATAAAAATTCACAGTTTTGGGATAGTTTTTGTATACATTTTGGTCCGGGCACAAATGAGATTTTATGCTCTATTGTATTTTCAAATGTATATTTGACAGTATTTTTATCTGTAACTTATAGAATACATTATAAGTTACAAATGGTGATAAAAATATTTTAAAAATATCATTTAAACATGCTGTTACAGTATTTAGAAACGAAATCATTCTTATTTTTTAATGTCATGTTTTTTCAACAAATTTTAGCAAATAGTGATGTTCTACCATAAGCTCAGTCTCTAAAACAAGCATGGTGAGTCGGTGACCCCCTATTTTTAATTCATATATCTTTTAGGTAAAGTCTAAAGTACTTATATGCAATTTTTTAGAAAAATCTGTCCGTTAGAAAAAACAACAACGCTGAAACGCCTTTAATACAATCAAATTTGGGTTGTTCGAAGTACCGGGAAGAGCGTTTTATTCCGAATAAAATATGACTTTGAATAACCGAGATCAGTCTTATACTGTTGAGGTGTGAGCGAAACCCATCCGTCTTGATTTTTAAAACAAAGCAAGTGATAAATCACCAGTCAAGATAAAGTAAAAGGAAAACCTTTTATAGATAACGAATTTCATTATCTTTGTTATTTAAAACAATTTGTCAATTCCTTATCCACCAGTAATCTGGATGCATATCTCTTGCTGGGATTTTTTTTTTGTTCATGCATGTGTCCATTGTGTTTGATCGCCCCGTTTTCATAATCATATATCACACACGCATAAATAACTTGTGGAGATGGTTTCGTTCAATTCTATGTATATTTTCCGTACATATATAGTTTGGGAGTGATATTTCAAAATAATGCCAGGTTTCTGAATAAGAGATTTTGTATTACCTGGGGTTGAACTCCACTAAGAAATGAAAAACTTTAATAAATATTGTATCATGAGTATTTGCATGAGAGGTGCATGGTCGAATAGCTGATGTACATGTAAGTCTGGGTATTTCCTGATGCTTCTCCACATAAGGCAAAAAAAAAAAAAAAAAAAAAAGAGTGTGTTATCATTCTTCTTTTTCAGCCATTATCCACTAAGCTATGTTGAAACTTTTCTGAAAAATTGTCACATATTCAGTTAGTATCTAGCAAGTAGCAAATTTTCAAGTTATCTACTTAGGTATCTTAACAGGACTTAACTGTCTGTTAGTGCCCACTACTGCCAATCACATAGTCACTTATTTTAACTGGATATCATGCCTTTTTCCAGATAATTATGTGAAAAAATGCTTGTTATCCACATAATTTAACTGACTAACTTGAAAAAAGGCGAGATAACCAGTTATCTTAAGTGAATATATGGCTGTCAGTAGTGGGCACTAACAGGCAGTTTTGTTCTGTTAAGATACCTAAGAGGATAACACGAAATTTTTCTACTTGCCAGATACTAACTGACTATGTGACATTTTTCAGAAAAGTTTCGACATAGCTAAGTGGATAAGTGGCTGGCAGAAATATGCCACCATAGTGTGTGTTTAGGGCAATGATCTTATAAAAGTTAGGTAGGGTAGGTAGGCCTATTGAGATATTTTTTCTTTGGCATAACAGTGAATGAAAACGGAAAACGGTGGTCCCAAAATGGCCACTGAAAACTTAAGGAACGGTAGGTTTCTCTAGGTAGCTCGAAATACAGAATTATATTTAAGCCTTAGGGTTCATGTATACAAATTACTCTCCCCGGTGGCCGAGTGGTTAGAGCGTCCGCCTCGAGTGCGGGGGGTCGTGGGTTAATGGTTCTCAAAGCATGGTCCTGATAAAAAAACACCTGAGTTTACACAGGGTCATTGGTATCCAAAGTCCCCACATTTTGACAGTACATCAAGTAGATAAAAAAATGACAGTCTCCAGTTCAACGATACTTTGATGTGCAAGGTTCACATGTAACTGATCTGATATATAAATAATCGAATTTTAAACGTGTTTGTCGACTCTAGGATCAAAAGACCTTTGATACCTTTTGACCCCGAACTCATTAGAAAAAGATTACTGACGAAAACTAAGTCGCCGTGTATGAAGTGGAATCCTTCAGTATTTGAAATAGAAATTAGAGGATTTTGCAAGGCCTTTTGTTTTCAGAAGAATACTTAGTTGACAGGATATCAAACTGCGAGGGCGATACGAAAGTATGTTATCTTATATCACAGACAGATATAGAGATCTGCTCGTGAGAAGATATAAGTAAAAGACATTTAGGTCGCAATGTGATATATAGTTGAACCCGTTTTAACGACCACCTGTACTTAGCGGTCAACCTGTATTTAGCGGTCAATTTTAATACAAATGTATTACCAAACTGCAGCATTTTTGTTATATATTTAAACTCCATTTAGTGATCACATCTGTTAAGCGGCCACTTTCTCTCGTTACCTTGACTGACAGCTTAATACAGGTTTGACTGTATTTGTGCTCATTTAATTTCCATTTACATGTACATAAGACAGTCTATCCTCTCTCTATTTCTCTGTATGTCTGTCCGTCCCACAGATGTCTTTTGGAAGTCATGGCTTTTGGTAGTTACTAGAAAAGGTGCGTTTTTTGTCTATTTTCCACGGATATCTGCTTCAATCAACTTAAAAGCAACATAAAGCAAACGTTGCCATAGGAAACATTTAGAATACAAACAGGAAGAGAATCGGTCACAAATCCATCAAACCTTTCAGTACAAATGTAGTGGGACATTGACTAATATCACATGGGCATTTCTAAACGTTATCTATGGTGATATTTGATTTTGTTGACAAATTTTACGGGGCCTCCGTGGCCGAGAGGGTAAAATCGCTGACTTTAATACTCACTCAGCCCCTCACCGCATTTGATTTTGTTGACAAATTTTACGGGGCCTCCGTGGCCGAGAGGGTAAAGTCGCTGACTTTAACACTCACTCAGCCCCTCACCGCGTGGGTTCGAAACCCGGCAGGGTCATTCGGATTTTCATGTGAGGAAGCCTTCCAGCTGGCTTGCGGTAGGTCGATGGTTCTACCCGGATGCCTCCGTGCATTCGGGGTCTTCCTCCACCTGTAATTAGCTGGACGTCGCTATATGAATGAAATACTGTCGAAGCGACGGCAAACTCAAATAGTCAAGTCAAGTCAAATTTTACAATGCATTTTGGTCGAACAAATGAAATATTCGTGAAAATAAGTGCAATATGCACTATTATATTCTTATCGTTACAGATTCTGACCTCGCCACAAGCGCGTGTAGTCTGTCTTGTAATGAGAACATATGTCGAACATTTTTCGTTATTTGTACAATCACTCAGTATCGATGAGAATAAATCGATTCTGCTATAGTCCTATTACAATATTAGAGGACGCCGTGGTCCAGTGGTTCATACATGACCGCGGATCCGGAGTCAAGGATCCGAACCCCGTTGTGGGCAAGGATTTTTCAAGGGCTTGACAGGCATAGAGTACCGGTCCAAGTCAGAAACAGTATACATTGGGAATAAAAACTATTTTTTAATCGACTTATATATAGATGGAATGAAACTTAATTACGTGATACAAATCTTTGAATAAATAATGCTGTGGATTTATTTCACAAACGAAATAAACATTAGTTTCGTAAGGTTAATCCATCGTCGGAACCCACAGTATATATACCGTTACCACAACCGCATATACCGTTCGATTTTCATTTGGCAAAACTTCGTTTTCATGAATATTTATCAGCTACTTGCTGGCCAGTAAAACCACATGTCTACGGTGCAGTGTGGCAGCACTATATTTGTCTCAAGTAGACATAGTCTCCAAATGACTGAAATTCTGTCGGCGGGATTTTAACCCAAATAAACAACCAACAGATATTGTAACTTATTTACATTCCATACATTCATTTGCAAGTAAGATAGAAACAAATGTTTATATCGAATTATCCACACGGAAGGTCAAAACTTCTTTCACAAAATACACATACCAGTAATACGTTTACGGTAATCAACAGGTATTTGCGACATCCGCTTGGAATAATACGAGATCTATAGATCTATAAACTGGAAAAAAAATCAGTTTGTCTTATAATTAAGATTCGAGAAAGAAAACTTGTTTCGACGTTTTCTCACGCATGGTGATTGATCACATAGCCGTAGTTGTGGTTTGGATCCTCGTTATAAGAGTATTTTCTGATCCTTCTTTGCGCCAAGTACTGGTCCAATGCTTCCATGCTGCCATGTTTATCTACTGTTGAAACCTTAACGTTTAGTCTTATTCACCTGACCACGATACATGTACATTATTTGGGTTTAAAAAACGCGAAAACATTTTATTTTGTCAGTGGATGAATGGGTGGAAACAAAGAGGTCCGAAACTAAGTTTTTGATATTCAAACATGAAATATTTTATTTGCAAATACACACAACTTGGTACATATTTTTGTAAACCAAAACGAACTTGTTTAGTGTACGAGAAATAATGACAGGCACATTCTTTAAACTGATATTCCCCGCCGAAAGGGTAAATCTGACATGAAATGTATATCCGAATAAGGTCAAGGTCACATAAAGGTTAAGGTCATATTTTGTTCATCAGAGTGAGAAAAATTCCCGAAGGAGTGTATTTACTATGCATGAGTTTGTCAAAAGTATCTGCAGTTGATATACTAATCCTACTAGAGAAAGCAATAACAAGGGATAACAAATCTGGCACTATACGTGATCCAAAGCAAATAAATGAACATGAGCTCACTTTAGTGATATACATGTTATGTTTCATTAAAATCCTTTCTTTAATCACAAGATTGATATTTTTCAAGGGCGATACATTTTGTCTTATGAATCAATCATGACGTTGCTGCGCGAGAAAAACTGCATCATGATAATACACATTTCTTTAAAAAAAACTCACCAAACTCCATTCCCTGCTTTCTTCGATATGACTTCGGCCGGACGATGTCATAAAATTTATCTATATCAATTCACTTTCGGCGAGAGATAATGAAGGATACAAGCATATTCCCACTGTAATATTGAACAGAGCTGTGTTAAAAATCAAGTTTTGGATGGACCATTGACCGTTTCAATCTCCTTTCTTTCACTGCATGCTTCAGTCTTCTGTACAAGCACACAGTGAGGCACAGGTTTAGGATAAAGACAAGGACGATCAAGCACACAATCAAGATCCAGATGCTGATCTCATGACCCGCTACTGACACGCTAGTGTCATTCGGCTTTACTCTGTATTCTTTCGATGACGTCATAGTCGCATCCGGTGCTAGTGGCGCCAGTGTACTTAAATGGCTCCTCTCTGGGACGTCTGCAATTGGTGTAAGTCAACGCATTAGAACGAATCAAAGACCTATTAATTGGTCTAAATCTCACAAGAGCACGCAGCATATTGTCAAATTGACGTTATCAAGTATATCTTATTCCATTACAGATGTGTGAAAGTTAATCTGACACGCAACGCTGAATTAGATTCTGAGTATTTAAGCATAAACGTTTTCGGAAATCAGTTTCGTACCACAGTTTCCATATATACATATATGTGGTGAATTTAAATGTGAAATACATTAATGTGCATATTAAAGTATTAGATAGGTGTATATGAAATATTTCGTTGATGTACCTTTAAATTAAGCACCATATACTGAATGACTATGATAACCATCTCCAGTGGCCGAGTGGTTCGAGCGTCCGCCTCGTGAGCGGGAAGTCCAGGGTTCGATCCCGCTCGCAACATACCAAAGTCGTAAAAATGGTACTGGTATAGCTCCCTTGCTTGGGGCTCGGCATATAAGGGTCGGTTGGCCCAGTGTCAGGATACTGTGACTTAGCGTGGTATCATTCCTCATGTCTACGGCATGATACTGCAGTGTGGCAGTTCTATATCTGTCTCAAGTAGACATCGTCTCCAAATGACTGAAATACTGTCGGTGGGACATTAAACCAAACAAACAAACAAACATAACCATGACAAGGAAGTGATGTTTGAATATATTATGTTTTATCTTAACTATTAATACTGCACTACATTGTGTATTCATTACACTTTTACTGCACCACATTGTGTATTCATTACATTTTCATTACTACTTATAATTGAGTATTATCATTGATATTCTATATTATTCATTATCATGACTATTTTTTCTGTACTACATAATGTATTATCATGACTATTCAATACTTTGTATTATCAATACTGTAACATAGTATGTATTATCATTGCTATTTTACTGTCCTGCATTATTTATTATCATTACTATTTTTACTGCACTACATTATGTATTACCATTGCTATTCAATATTATGTATTACCATTATTATACTATATTATGTATAATCATTACCATTTTACTGTTCTACATTATGTATTATCATTACTTTTTTACTGCACTACATTATGTATTACCATTGCTATTCAATATTATGTATTACCATTATTATACTATATTATGTATAATCATTACCATTTTACTGTTCTACATTATGTATTATCATTACTTTTTTACTGCACTACATTATGTATTATCACTACTATACTATTTTATGTATCATCATTACTGTTCTACATCATGTATTATCATTTATGTGTTATCATTACTTTTACTGTACTTCATTATAATTACTATTTTACTGTATTTCATTATGTGTTACCATTATTACTTTTACTGTACTTTATTATATGTTATCATTATTATTTTTACTGTACTTCATTATGTGTTATCATTACTATTTTACTGTACTTCATTATATGTTATCATTACTATTTTACTGTACTTCATTATGCGTTATCATTACTATTTTACTGTACTTCATTATGTGTTATCATTACTATTTTACTGTACTTCATTATGTGTTATCATTATTACTTTGACTGTACTTTATTATATGTTATCATTATTACTTTAACTGTACTTCATTATGTGTTATCATTACTATTTTACTGTACTTCATTATATGTTATCATTACTATTTTACTGTACTTCATTATGTGTTATCATTATTACTTTTACTGTACTTCATTATGTGTTATCATTACTATTTTACTGTACTTCATTATGTGTTATCATTACTATTTTACTGTACTTCATTATGTGTTATCATTACTATTTTTACTGTACTTCATTATGTGTTATCATTACTATTTTTACTGTACTTCATTATGTGTTATCATTACTATTTTACTGTACTTCATTATATGTTATCATTACTACTTTTACTGTACTTCATTATAAGTTATCATTACTATTTTACTGTATTTCATTATGTGTTATCATTATTACTTTGACTGTACTTTATTATATGTTATCATTATTACTTTAACTGTACTTCATTATATGTTATCATTTTACTACTTATGTATTGTCATTGCTGTACAAAATTATTTTGTATCATTACTATTATAACTGTGCTACACTGTATTATCATTACTTTTTATTCTCTACTGTATTTTGTATTATTATTACTATTTTTATTGTCCTACAAAGTGTAATATTATTACTATTATCACTGTACTACATTGAATATTTTCATTGTTATTGAGGTCAATAAATGATCCATTGTGTATGTTTCAAAAAAGGAAATGATGTAAGAAATATGTTCATCTATATGACATATTTTTTATTTCGGTTATCACAATACGAATGCCACTGGTCATTTATACTGTAGGACATTAATGATTTAATCAGTATCTAAAGAAATGTCAAAATACTTATAAATTTTACAGAATATTTACCAGTCGAAGCTTCAATCATGCTTAATAGATCTGTGACGTCATTAGTGAAACTGGGATGTGTTATTTCCTGGCTCCAACCAGTTGGATACTCTGGGGCTGTAAAACAATGGGAACCAGTCGCATTACTACTTCCGATGTTAAGTGCAACCATGCCTTTGATATATTGCTTCCCAGGTTATCATAAAAATGTTAATTTGCTCCATTACATCAAAAATCTCCATTTTTT
>CM037778.1:41713275-41735310 GCA_021229015.1 Solen grandis | reverse complement strand
CAGGAAAAATCCCTCTGAATACTATAACCAAGCAAAAAACCGCCACGCACACATAAGAAATAAAATGACCGTACATATATGCATATTTTATTTTTTAATTCTATTGCCTGTGATCATTCTAAATATAAACCGATGATGTCATTCTAAAATTAAAAACGATGATGTCATACTAAAATCAATATGGCCGCGCACATGCGCACTACCCTAAAACCCTTATATGTAAAGGTTACTATAAATAAAAAAACCAAAATGGCGCCTACCTAGAAAGTAGGTCAGTTTGTTTGCCCCCAAAGCGTCCCCCTTACTACTCCCAAATTTCTTTCTGACGTATGCTTGGTTGGAAAGGGCCCTTTTCTTTTCAACTAGACAACGTTTCATCATTTTTCCCTTCCATTCTTTCAGTATTTTAGGGAATCCTGTTAGGAAAATCGCAATTTCGCGCTATCCCTATATAACCAACGCGAGATTTTACATTGACTTTCTTGCAGTTTTTTTTTCATTAGTTGTATTTTTAGTCACTTGAAAAATCGACAAAATATGCGAGATTTTTCTGGATTCTGCACTCGTAATTTGGTTGTAAAAAAGAAAATTTTTAAGCGAAAATATAACTTCAAACCTATATAGCATTTCTTTTTGAAGGTTTGAATAATTTGATGTTGATTGTTCAGTTAAAGTATCGCGTCATCTCCTTGTTGCAAACTCATAATATTTTCAATAGAAATTAATACACAGTTTAAAATTGGGGAAAAAACGCGAGATTCGAAGTTACTTCCTCGTGTTATTTTCATAATCAAACTACAGTTTTGCTAAACTTCAGCTGATCCCGCATTTTTCGTGATTATTCGGGTATTTTATGATAAAAATAAGAAAAAAAACTGATAAAATATGGGAGAAAGTACTCTGTGAATAGATAAGGAGATAGTGCGAAGACCCTACCAGGATTCTTTGGAAAATTGAGAAGCCCAAAAGCGAATGATATTATTTTTACGACAAAAATGCGATAGTATATATCAGTCATATTTCAGTCATGCAACGGTGTCCAGCTAACGACAGACAAACCATGAATAACGCGGGGACATGGACCTCCTGGAAGCTACAATGCTATGATATTGATTAATTTCATCCGGTGTAGGGTTAACTGCTTAGCCCAATCTGACTGAAGGCATCTCCTCTTATACGCTACGGTACTTTAATCAGATTGGTGCCAATCTCTCTCACGAATGAAATATTAAAATCAGGTGTCTACGAGTGGTCAGATAGGGAGCTTTAGAGATATGAACATTAACTTTTATTTTTATCATGATGGTCCGGCGTTATTGTTGACAAAGTTATTAACCCCCCCCCCCCCCCCCCCGTGTTCATTACGTCAGCGATTTTTTTGTATAATATGTTGTTTGCAATTTAGAAGATGGTCTAACTGTGCCGCCTTTTTTACCAAAGTCTTGTAACTACTAATTCGTATGGCTGCAGGTGTTTCCACCCAATATTGAATATTGATTTAGTCTTTTTATTTTTTTTATTAGAATATTTTTTTTTTTTCTGGTTTTTTGGGTAATGGTATTTAATTTCCCATGCATGTTCGTTAATCACTCAATATTAATTAATCATCAAATTTGTCACATAAATACAGAAAATCTCCCCCAGGACTTTCCAAATGCACTGGTGAAATCATTGATTTCGCAGGCAAATTTTTCGTCGATTTCGAGGTTTTATCCACAAATATTTTACCCATGAAAACGGGGTCTCTCATATAGACCTCACGTTTTCTAGAACAGAGATCCACGTCGAATAAACGTATCCACGAAAATCCCCTAGGTACATAATCAACGAAATTTAATGTCAACGAAAATAAATAATTAACAGTATTCAATTCCTTCCTCTTAATTGTAAACCATTTGTTTTTGTTATTTCTATAAGTAAATAAATTCATTATAATAATAGCTGTATCCCAGTTTCAATTCATCGAGAGAATGCGTGATTGGATTTTCAAAAGAAGATTTTATTATTTTATTTATTTTTTGTTAATATTATGTTCACGATCAAATGCAAAGAACAAAATTGAACATGTTTTGTATTATTCACAGTGTTTCGGTCTATTTAGGGACTCTCCTAGTGTAGTGTAGCGCCCCATCAGGGGGATCACAGCCGTGACACTACGCCCACTCTCTGATAAGGGCAACGTATTGTTTAATAGTAGTAGTTTTATAATAATAAAATAAAATGGTAAAATGGTAATAATGGTAATGATAATAATTTAATCAGCATCAACATCATCAAAATAATTTTCATTCTGTAATATACCATTTATAGGTCCCTGATTTCAATATCGGGAAAAAACTCAGTTTTTCCTTCAGAATATCTAGCAGTATTAGCAAATGCGATTCTATATATTGTCGCTTGAATCTGTTTTTGATTTAAGTAATATGCTGAAATGACTAACTAGCCGACCGAAATTCAGACACAAGAGATATTAAATAAAAGAAAATATTTTTCAGTGTGCTGCGGGTGACTGCCCCTCTCTCTCTCCCCCCCCCCCCCCCCCCCCCCCCCCCCCCCCTCCCTCTCTCTGTCTTGAATGTGATTAACCATATATTTACATCCCGCTGTACAAATTGCGTCATTGAGATCGTCAGGAAAAACGTTTTGAAAATTCGTTACTGGTCACCTATGTATTGTAATGATTGACTAGAAAAAAATTTAGATCCAGAATATGGGATTTTTCAAAATTTAAGTACCAAATTTATTTACAAACTCTAACAATCCGGGACATCGACTAAAAGTACTCAGTTTGCTATTTCCAGAGAAATCATTCTAGAAAAATTTGCCCTTTTCCAGAGAAATCTCTAAATATTTGCCCTTTTCCTTTGCCCTTTTCCACAGAAATCATTCTAGAAATATTTGCCCTTTTCCACAGAATCTTTAACGATTATGCAAATCCCTAACGCAGTTTTTTTTAAAATCTCGTTTGTATTTACCCTTGAACGCCCCACCGACAGACTTTACGTCATTTAGGGAAACTATTCTGCGCCTCAATAAAATAAGTGGCCTGATATAACCCAGTCAAGTTATCAGAAAACGGGCCACATAGTTCTGGAATTTCTCATATAAATATACGTGTGCAAAGGGAGTAATAACATTTTGAAAAATCACGACCGGGATCGAACCTACGATCTCCGGGTTTCGCTGAACAACAGGGGGCCGTGTTTGAGAGGATAACATTCCCCACGTAAATGTTTCAAAGGGGCCATCTCACTATGGGGGATTCGGGGAAGATAAACTTGAAACTTATGACTGATTTCTTTTTTTTTTTTCATTGACACACTTGTTTTCGGAACAAATCATTCCAGTCGAGTATACCCGGTTGCTTACCGACTAACGTTATATTACATTGTTACATCATTGTTATGTATCTCAAACATATATCATAACCGCGTCAAAGTTTCTTTGATCGCGTTTGATGAAAACCCAAGTTTAGAAATCGCAGTTTTATTTTTGTTTATGTGTAAAAAATCACTCAATCTTGTAAATATAAAAAATTTGTTATGTTTACAAAATAACGATTGCTTTAAAAAACGATTATGGAAGTCAAAACTGAATTGAAATGTGTAAAAACTGATGTTGTATAATAAACTGCAATAAAATCAGGGAAAAACGCGAGCGAGTCAGTTGCAATTCATATGGAGATTTTTCTAACCATTGTTGGCTGTAAAAATTTACCTATAAATCTACGCATTCGTTCATCATTAAAGGTTAGTGTTAGTTTGTACAAAAATGTTACTTAATAGATCCCGTTATTTCTAGAACAAGAATCCACGAATATATGTACCAACGAAATTGACTGCCTTATAGGTTCCACGAAATTTAATGTCAACGAAAATTGCCGATTTTGCAGTACACATATATGATTATGTAAACCCTTTTACAAATGTGTCTATGGAAAGAAAAAAAGCGCGGCGATGTGTTTATTGTTTCCCGTAAAAAATAAATTTTGTGATCATTCTTTCCAAAACAATGAGATAACGTCCTCGAATAAAAAAAATGATCCCCGTTTATAAAATTACCAATTTAAAATTCAATTAAAATGCGATATGATTTACATAAAAACCCTTTTCTATCCGCACCCTCAGTGCTTTGAATCAGCAAATTTGCTCGCCATGACCCATGTCGTGGTAGATGTTCATTATACGAAGTCCAGACATAAGCTGGGTTTTCCCATCGTGGAGCAGAGGTACGTCTTCAAATGAAATACATTTCGACTGTAGCGGTGGACATGGTAACTAAGGAAATACTTTTATACGGCGCTCTTTTTCGGTTTACATTTCTATGACAAGCGCAACAGATTCCGAAAGATTCTCGGATGTTGTACTATCTCTGGATACGTTCACCATGTCCTAAAAATCTGTCTATTTATTCTAGTCAAACGGGAAACAATTCCTACAATCAAGATAATCAAGGTTTCCTAATGTTTCATTAAGATACCTTGGGTTATCTGGAAGACGTTAATGGTCCAAGACGTAACGGAACCGGACTTTACCTTAAACTCCTTAAATTTGGCTCCTCAGATAATATCAAATGTATAAGTCTTTGTTAGAATCCTTGATATTTTGTTATAATTTATTTAGTTTGAATTTTAAATAAATTAGATTAATTTTTAGATTCTCCATTCCGAGACACTAGCCTTTGAATTTCTTCTGATTTATTTAAACAGTTGAAGTCACTTTTTTTGCTTTATGTTGTTCAATATCTACTTTAAAGCGAACTAAATGTAAAATGACTAGCCAAGAGATTTTGGTTTCAAAGTACCAATTTTAATAAAAAAAATTTTCATTTTACATCAATTGGTGAAACAAATTCTTAGACCTTACTTCAATCCTATTATCATTTTTGTCTTTTGCTTGTTTGGACCAGTACTTTGTGCCTGTGAAAGGCATAAAATTTGTCTAGCCTCCCCCTTCGTCTTACACACACCTAGGGAACTGCATTCATGTACATTACCACTGGACCACAGCGCCCTTATTTAATATACAGTAACAATCAAACCTGTTTGGTCAAGAGAACAAAAAAGGGAAAGTGACCGGTTTAACAGAGATGACCGCTTTAATGAAGGTTAAACAACAAAATGTATATTACTTTGATTGTCCTGACCAGTTACCAATACTCATAAGCATTTTATTGTTGTCTAGCATATTTTGGTTTCGTCACTAATTGTTTCATGTCAAACAATTTAAGTGAATATCAGCTGCTTCATACAACGAACGGGTAATTCATTTCATACTTGTCACAAATGTATTTTTAAAGTGAATAAAAAATAAAGTTTATGGTTGTTGTGAAGTTACACTTTTTTCGCCAATTGAGATGTAACATTGGACACAATATATGAACATTTTCATAAATAATAGGATTTGTCGTTTATCGACATAAACCCCTTTTTTGAAGTGAAGATACATCTTTTTCGGCACCCCGTTCCCATGCAGATAAAACTGCAGGGGAAATTTATTATTTTAGTCGTGTTAATCTAACGCTGCACCGTTTTCTGCCTTCCGGCTCTAAAGGGTCATCTTTTCTTATTTTTTCGGGCCTGAAATCTATTTATTTTCTTTTGATCATATCATTTTGTAATAACCTACCCATCATTCAAAAACCCCTTTTCCCCAGGTTTTTATTTTTATTAATCGGTAAGGGGTTTTCGTTTTATGCAGAATGAAAATTGGGGTAGTATTGTTATTTAAATTTATTTTGTAAGGTTAGGTTTCATCTTTTTTCTTGCTCGATATTTGTGTTAATTTCGATGTGTTGCCCCGACTCAGGAAAAATGAAAATTGTAGGCATATATTTCAAAACGGCTTTCGTGCAAGAATTTTATTTTCATATGACCAATAACGTCAGATTTGACTCGGGGAAAAAATTTTTACGCGTCTACAGCCATTTTTTTTCTGGCCATTTTCATAAAAATTTTATAGAATGTGTAGTTAGGGGTCTATTGTCCCTTCGGTGTCCTTTTTTTTAAAAACGAAAAGGCAAAAGGTTCTATGGCGAATCCCAAAAATTTTAGCCATTGAAGGGATTACTTAACCCTGACTTTTGAATGCTAGTTTTTATTTAAGTGATTCTAATTAAAAAATCCTGCATTGCTAATTGGTTCCCCCCGTTATTGCAAAAAACATGTCCACGGATGGAGACATGGAGTGGTGTTGCTCTTATATTCAAATCACCCTTTTTAAACCCTTTGATTTCTTCCAAATGCTATCATGGTTTTTTTACTTTTTAATACTAGACTGCAAAAATAAAAATTAAAAAATTACTCAAAAGTTTTGCGTCATATACAGACCGCCTCCGTCAAAAGCAAATGGTTTTAAGACAAATGAGTTTTTAGAACAAGAATGGCCAACGTTCCTTTCAAGATACGCTACTGATGATAAAAGTGTCATTATAGTTGGCGAGTTAAATTTTCACTTAAACGTCCCAAATAATCGTGACACCTTGCAGTTTAGCAGTACCCTCAATTCTTGTGGTATGAGGCAGCACGTGAACCAACCTACACATGTAGGAGGACATACGCTTGATGTAGTAATCACCAGGGATTCAGAAGACATCGTTTTCTCAAATTGATGTTTCCGATCCCAGACTATCAGACTCAACCGGGAAGGTTTCTCGTGATCATTACACTGTGACATTTACCAAAGATATTTTAAGCCAGCACCTATAAAGAAAACCGTTTCTTTAGGAAAGTTAGTACTATTAATATACAATATTTTAAGGAGGACATTGTATCATCTGGTCTACAAAATTCTCAGTCATGGTCTTCAGATGCCGATGAGTTAGTAAATACATACATGAATGAATTATCTCTCTCCTAGAAAAACATGCTCCATTACGTACTAAGACTATAGTTTTGAGGCCCAGACGTGACTGGTACACACACAACTTCACAATGCCAAACACCATCGCCGAAAGCTAGAGCGTAAATGGCGACAGTCAAAACTTATAAATCATCAGATATACCGTGAACAATGTGCTCTGGTAAATAAATTGCTAAAACAAAGCCAGAATTGCTTATTATACGGACAAAATAAAATCTTCAGGACAAGATCAGAAATTTTCTTTTTCAAAATAACAAATCATCTTCTGGCTCGACAACTGAAGCGGTTTTACCTTCTACAACATCATCGAAGGAATTAGCGCAGGACTTCAGTGATTTTTTCATTGACAAAATCAAGGCATTAGAAATGATATAAGGGCAGACATCTCAACAACGAGCGTTCCCGAAGCTGTAGAACCATCTCGGCCATGTTTAATTTCTAATCTGACTGCTTTTTCTTCATTATCTGAACAGAATATCAAGCAAATAATCGTGAAATCACCAAATAAATCATGTGAACTTGATCCAATACCCACTTGGCTGTTGAAATCTTGCATCGATGAACTTTCACCGATATTGACTAAAATCATTAACACATCATTAGAATCAGCGTATGTTCCAAAATTGTTTAAATGTTCACGAATACGACCACTACTCAAAACAACCTGGCCTCGACCAAAATAAACTAAAAAGCTATAGACCAGTTTCAAATTTACCATTTTTTTTCAAAAGTTCTAGAAAAAGCAGTAGACTCACAACTAGAGCGTCATTTATCACTGAACAATCTACATGAACAACATCAATCTGCCTATAGGAAGTTCCATTCTACAGAAACAGCATTACTTAAAGTCCAAAATGACATCATGCAATCCTCAGATCAAAATAAAGTCGCCATTCTCGTCCTACTTGACCTCTCAGCTGCCTTTGATACCATCGACCATACTTTACTCCTGAATCGTTTGAAACATGACTTTGGAATTGAGGGAAAGCCGCTTCAGCGGATGACGTCTTACTTAGGTGACCGGTACCAAACAGTTTGTATTGACGGCCAGTTGTCAGAAGCAGTTTTGATGAATTACAGTGTTCCGCAGGGCTCAGTTTTAGGTCCGAAAAATGACATTATGTATACAAAAGCAGTTGTAGCCATCTGCAGAAACCACGGTCTACTTCATCATTTTTACACAGACGAATCTCAATTTTACATAGCTTTCAAACCTACTGACCAAGTTAATGTTGCAGAAGCTGTGCAGCGTGTCGAGGCCTGCTGGCAGACATAGTTTCATGGATGCATCAAAGCATGCTTAAACTCAACACCAATAAGACTGAAGTAATTTCTTTTCTCTTCTAAACACAATGAAAAGCTTGTGGGTTATATTTCAATTACCATTTGAGCATCTAAAATACAACCGCTACTGTTGTTAGAAATCTGGGAGCTTTTTTTAGACTCTATATTAGACTTAGAAGATCAAGTAAACTCAGTGTGTCGATCTTGTTATGCTCAACTTCGCCGAATTAGTCACATCAGACAGTATCTTACCACTGACGCAGCAAAATCGTTTGTTAACAGTCGTGTTACGTCTCGATTGGACTACTGTAATTCTCTGTTATATGGATTACCAAAACACACTCTCCAAAAGCTACAGACTGTCCAAAACACAGCGGCTAGGAAGCCAGAATACAGTTTAAGATATTAACTCTTACGTTCAAGGCACTACATGGTCAATCACCGGAGTATATTCAGTTAATGTTAGAAATTTACAGACCCAGCCGTGTACTTAGATCCCAAGACGTTTCAGTGACACTAGTCAAACCTAGAACCAAAACAGCGAAATATGGGGACAGATGCTTTACTCTTAGTGCTCCAAAACTCTGGAACTCGTTGCCAGTATTAATACGCCAGTCCAGCAGTTTCGTCTCATTTAAAAAAAACTCTTAAAAATATTATTCTTTATTCGATTCTATAGCGATCATTAAAATGGAAAATTACTCGATTACTGTACTTTTAATAACTGTGGATTTAAACATTTTAATGTCGGTTTTTTACATGATACATGATTTAATAATGATATTTTCCCAGTTACTTCTTAAATTTTATCAGGGAACCTTATTTTTACTTTAATACTATTTGATATTATGACACTGTTGTTACTTATATTTTAAAAACACTCTACGCATGATATTCTTACCTAATTTTAGGTGTATTTAGTCTCAGTGGATGGTTTCATTGCATGTATTTTACATCTCCTATTTTCTTTTTTAGCTCACCTGAGCACAAAGTGCTGAAGGTGAGCTTTTGTGCTCGCCCTTCGTCCGGCGTCCGTCGTCGTGCGTCGTCCGTCGTCAACAATTTGCTTTAAACGACATCTCCTCTGAAACCGCTGGACAGAATTTTAATAAAACTTTGCAGGAATGTTCCTTAGGTGAGGCTCTACAAATGTTGCTAAAATATAGTTGATCCATGAAGAACTCTGGTTGCCATGGCTACAAAAAGAAAAATAATTTGAAAACTTTAAAAATCATCTCCTTCAATACTACTGGCCATATTTCAAAATAATTTGGTACAGATGTTCCTTGGGTCAAACTCTACCAAAGTTGCTAAAATTATATGATCCGTAAAAAAACATGGCCGCCGGGGCGGGCCTATTTGCCTTATATGTATATAGAGAAACCTTTAAACAACATCTCCTCTGAAACCACTGGACAGAATTTAATGAAACTTGGCAGGGATGATCCTTGGGTCAACCTTCACAAAAGTTGCTAAAATTAACTTGATCCATGTAGAAGTCTGGTTCCCATGGCAACAAAAAGAAAAAAAAATGGAAACTTTAAAAATCACTTCTCTCAAAACTACTGGCCAGATTTAAAATAAATTGGTACAGATGTTCCTTTGGTCAAACTCTACCAAAGTTGCTAAAACATTTTCGATCCGTAAAAAAACATGGCCGCCAGGGGCGGGGCTTATTTGCCTTATATGTATATAGAGAAACCTTTAAACAACATCTCTCTGAAACCACTGGACAGAATTTGATTAAACTTGGCAGGGATGATCCTTGGGTCAACCTTCACAAAAGTTGCTAAAATAAACTTGATCCATGTAGAAGTCTGGTTGCAATGGCAAACAAAAGAGAAAAAAAATGAAAACTTTAAAAATCATCTTCTTCAAAACTACTGGCCAGATTTTAAAATAAATTGGTACAGATGTTTCTTGGGTCAACCTATTTATCTCAGGTGAGCGATTTAGGGCCATCATGGGCCTCTTGTTTGTGTTTTAAACAGATTGTAAAGCACTTATGAACGTATAACATATATGAAAAAGTGCTATATAAATGTGGTGTAATAATAATGATAATAAAAATATAACGTCAGATTTGACGTCAGGCCAAAAGGCTTAACGCGGTATACAGCCCTTATTTCTGGACCGATTTACATCAAAATTTCACAGAATGCATATGTAATGCTCTAGTTGTGTACACCGGTGTCCGGGTTCTATGGCGAATCCAAGATTCGAACCATTGACGTCAAATTTCAAATACGTATAAAATCGCTTCCAGATGAGTTAGAATTGTTACATTTTACACCTAACATAGTTATGTATACACAACACTGTAGAGGGAACTCCCTATTCTAAAATAACTTGTTTACTGGTATATTTGTTTACTGGAACTTTCTTTCTTTCTATGGAAAATTCTAGAAGTCTTATGTAACCTGTTTACACTTTAGAACATTCTTTTTTGGAGAATAGTATGGTTGTTTCTAGAAATTTGCTCAAGTATATATAAGGAAGGGGGTTTTAGGGAGAGTAGACTTGAGAGCAGACTTGTGGAAGAGACTTGTTTTAGAAGACTTGTTTTTGGCAGCAATTCATCAAGTGTGGGACATTCAACAGTGTGAAATTAATTTCGGACTTACATTTGGATAAAGGACATATCTATTGGATTACTCAGGTTATATTTTTTTTCTCTTTGGAATCACCAAGTGGTAACCCGTTTATTTTCTATAGAACACAAAATAGCGAATACACATTACATAGATAACAGTAAATTGACAAAACATGATCAACATGTATCATAAATATTAAAAAAATAAAAAAAAACAAAAAAAAAAACAGTAAATTGACATTTGAATTATCCGATAAAGCGTTAGAAGTAATAGTCTATAAAATATATCTTTAGATTAATTAAAAATTACTTTAATTCTATTAAGAACCTATTCAAAAATGAATTCATAATTTTAAATACCATTTATTTTTGGATTATTCTTTATATTCAATAAAAAAATTATTCATGATTTCTTAAATATTTCATTTATATTTGACCAAAATTGTTGGAGATACGGACAAGTAATTAAAAAATGGTCATAATCTTCTACTTGATGACAATGATTACACAGTGACTTACAGAAATATTCCAGCGAAATAAATTTAAATTTGTTGCCATAATGTTGTGGATCAGTTTGTATTTATATTTGTTTGACTTTATTATCTTTAATCACCCAATGTAAAATGACATACCATGATCTCCAGTTTATCGATTTGTTAAAATGATTATCCCAGTGTTTATGAACAAATGGTTTTTGAAAAGCTAGTTGACAATATGTTTGGTAAATTTCTTTATTTGTGAGCTCTTTAAAAGGTTTCACGCCCTGGTAAATCTCTAAATTTGTTTTAACTTTTGTATTAATTGATGTCTTTGATTTAAGAAGAGCTTTCCATTCTTTGGGGATAGCTAATTTTATGGTGTTTATCTCTGAAATCCAGTTTGTTTTTTTATCTAATTTTTTAGTTATATTTTGCACGTCTATTTCACAAGTGTTTGAAATGATATCATTGATGAAAATAAAACCTGAGTTTATCCAATTCTTGAATAAAAGACATATGTTATTGAATTTTATATATTTATTACCCCAAATGATTTGTTTTCGTATTGTATAGTAATTAATCACCGCTTTTGGCTTAGATATATTTTTAAAATCCAACCATATTTTAATTAACTCTGATAAAAGGCAGACAGTTGATCTTATATATAGAAAGCGACTTTAATGAATCTAAATTCATATTGAATATCTGATAATTTGGACCGAATTGATCGAGAAAAATATTTGTGATTGTTTTCCAATTTGCAGTGTTTTCGATTTTATGAAGTTAAACCCATTTAATTTTCATAGTATTCGAAAAATATTTGAAATCGGGAACTTCGAGACCCCCATCAAGCTTATTGCCGATAATCGTTGTGCGTTTAAATTTTATCTCTTTTGTCATTCCAAATAAAATTGAATATAATAGAGTTAACAGTTTTTTATCACATGAGCGGGAGTCACGATGTTTTGCGCCAAATATGTAAGTTTTGGTAATATTAATGACTTAATAATTGTAATTTTTCCAAAAAAGGTTAAGTTTCTTTTTTTTCCAATTGTTGATTGAGTTGTGACATTTTTCAATTTGTTGTTCCCAATTTAAATGTACACATTCAACTTTATTGTTGCCAAAGAATATACCTAATGATTTTATGTATGTTGATGTGAAACTGATTCCGTAATTTTTATTTGGCTCTTTGTGTTTTGATGAACCTATCAATAAACCTTTTGTTTTTTGATAAATTAAGTTCTAGACCCGAGAATTTGCCAAAGTTTTCTATAATCTCAAGGACTTTCGGGATCTCATTATGATCTTTTAAAAATAATGTTGTGTCATCTGCAAGTTGAGTGACTTTTAAATGTGTATTTCTTATGCTTATTCCTTCAATGTCTTTACATTTCCTAATTTTTGTAGCTAGAACTTCAACAAATCGTTATGAAAATTAGAGCAGACAAGGGACACCCTTGACGTATGCCGCGCATTAAATGAAAATCATTGGAAATCCATCCGTTATTAGAGATCCTTGAAGTAAATATTTGTATATAAAATTTTATCAATCAGACAAGGATCAAACTAATTTGTTAAAATAATTTTAAGACACTGTATGTTGTGATATTCATATTGATATTTGTTACTTGTTTATAATTAAAATATATTTACTTAACTGGTTTGTTGCTGGCTTTTCTTTGTTGCGCCATTTCATCAAATTGGTCGTAACAGAATGCTGATATTTTGACTGTATATTAGTCTCTAAGACTTCTTTCTATTCTGTGAGTTCAAACGTCATTTGACGTCATATGACGTCATAAGGTTAAAAAGAATTTCTGATATCTACGAGGTAATTTCTATATATTGCAATGGCCCAAGGGCATGACAAATTTACTGCATATCTTTAAGATAATGAATATTTCATTTCATTGATTTTCTTATGTCTATGACGTCATATGACATCAAACTTGACGTTTTCTACACAACGACGATTCTATTGCATGGTAGCATTTACGATTTATTCCCGCGGCTGTACACTCAAATAAAAAAAAATTGATATGTAGAATTAAGAGGTTTAAGTTTAATTGCTTATATTTTTAAAACCTATAAAACTAGACCAAAATATGCAACAATTGAATTACAGGGATTGTCAGGATATTTATTTTGGTATCTAGAATATTGAAATTTGTCAGGTTATAAGAAAGCGATATCAAAATGAAGATTTATTTATTTATTTTTGCCATATGGTTTATTTCACAAAGTTCATGCATGAGAAGTCCATACGAAAAAAAAAACAAAAAAACGTAAAAGGTAGGGAATTCAATATATATTCTTTCTAACGGTATTAATCTTTACATTTGACAATGTTAGCAGAAAGTCCTATCATTCGTATCAACGAATGAAATCTTTTTCTTCCTCTTATATTTTGTGTTAATTTCGAGGTTTTTGCCATTGACTCAGAACAATGAAAATTTTATGGCATATATTTCAAACCATGAGCTTTCGGATGCAATGAATTTTTTATTCATTAGGACGTCATATAACGTCAGATTTGACGTCGGGTTTGAAAAAGGTTGTACGCGGTCTACAGCCATTATATCTGGACCGATTTTCATCAAAATTTCACAGATGTGTATGTTAGGCTCTAGTTGTGCATCCCGGTGTCCGTTTTTCAAAATTCGAAAAAGTCCATGGTTCTATAGCGAATCCAAGATTCGAACAAGGTCGTAAATTTTTAAATGCTTATAAAATCTGTCCTATTTAAGATAGAAAGTTGATATTTAGTCAGTATATAGGTCTCTAGAAGTTTTAAACATTTTGTGAAAATAAATGTCATATGACGTCACGTGACGTCATCATATGATAATGTATTCTATATTAACAAGAATATTTCTATATGTTGAAATTGTTGAAGGGCAATGAAAATTTAATGACACATGCTTCAAAGGCTAAAATTTTGATTTCTATGATATTCATATGCCTATGACGTCATATGACGTCACACTTGAAATATGCAACAAAAGTTTGTACGCGGTCTACAGCCATTGTTTATGAACCGAATTTTATCAAATTTTCACAAAATGTGTATATTTAGTTCTAGTTGTGCATCCCGGTGTCCGTTTTTCAAAATTCGAAAAGTCCATGGTTCTATAGCGAATTCAAGATTCGAACCAAGGTCGTAAATTTTTAAATGCTTATAAAATCGGATTTATTTGAGATATAAAAGTGATATTTGGTCAGTATATAGGTCTCTGGGAGTCTTAAACATTTTGTGAAAATAAACGTCACATGACGTCACTTGACGTCATTATATGATAATGTATTTCTTATATTAATAAGAGTATTTCTATATGTTGAAATTGTCGAAGGGAATGTGATTCAGACGTTGAAATTTCGATTTCAATGATTTTCAGAAGCCTATGACGTCATATGACGTCACATTTATAATTGACTACGAAAGATTGTACACGGTCCAGAGCCATTATTAATGGGCCGATTTTAATCAAATTTTCACAGAATGTGTATATTACGTTCTTATTGTGTATACCGGTGTCCGTTTTTCAGAAATTCGAAAAGTCCAAGCATCTATGGCGGATCCAAGATTCGAACCAAGGACGTCAATTTTTAAATGCTTATAAAAACTGTCCTATTTGAGATAGAAAGTTGAAATTTTGTCAGTTAGTAGGTCTCTGGGTGTCTAACAATTATGTGAAAATAAACGTCATATGACGTCACGGGACGTCATTTTTTTATTATTATTATTCTTTTCTTCTTCCTAACTAAACGCTTATTTTAATATGTTGCAATAGTCCTAGGACCATGAAATTTTTATGGGTTATTAGTCACGTGAGGAAATTTTGTTTTCAATGATTGTCAGCAGCCTATGACGTCACATGACGTCACAGCTAAAAATAGTGAAAAGTGGTGTTTGCGCTCTACAGCCGTCATTTATAGTCGGATTTTCTTCAAATTTTCACAGATGGTACATCTTGAAACTAAGGTGTGCATATCTTTTCAGCTAACCGAAATTCCGAAAGACGAAGTTCTGTGGCGGAAATAAGATTCGAGCATAGGACCGAAAATTTCATTTTAGGATTAAAGAGCTTCAGGATGAGATAGAAGTTGAAACTTACACAGTTTGCAGTTCTGCAGAATGTCTACATATATTTGATTTCTGACGTCATACGACGTCATTTGACGTCATAAGCATACTTCTTAATTTTTATTTTAGGGCAATGATTTCGACATGATGCCAGTTGTTCTAGAATAATGAAAATTTCAGATTTATGACAGTAAAGTATGCTCTTTTGAACAAAAGCATCTTCAGCACCCTATGTCGTCATATGACGTCAGAGCTAAAAATAGTGAAAATGGTGTTCACGCTCTACAGCCGCCATTTATGGTCGGATTTTCTTCAAATTTTCACAGATGGTACATCTTGAAACTAGGTGTGCATATCCTGTCAGCTAACCGAATTTCCGAAAGACCGAAGTTCTGTGGCTGAAATAACATTCGAACATAGGACCGTAAATTTTATTTTAGCATTAAAGAGCTTCAGGATGAGATAGAAAGTTGAAACTTACACAGTTTGCAGTTCTGCAGAATTTCTCAATATATTTTGAGTCGTGACGTCAAATGTCGTCATGTGACGTCATAAGCATATTCTTAATTTTCATTTTAGGGCAATGATTTCGACATATAATTTATTTTGAACAAAAGCATCTTCAGCACCCTATGACGTCATTGTGACGTCACAGCTAAAAATAGTGAAAAATGGTGTTCGCGCTCTACAGCGGCCATTTATGGTCGGATTTTCTTCTAATTTTCACAGTGGTACACTTGAAACTAAGGTGTGACATATCCTGCCAGCTTACTGAAATTCCAAAAGACCGAATTTTGTGGCTGAAATAAGATTCGAACATAGGACCGAAAATTTCATTTTAGAATTAAAGAGCTTCAGGATGAGATAGAAAGTTGAAACTTACAAAGTTTGCAGTTCTGCAGAATTTCTACATATATTTTGAGTTCTGACGTCATATGATGCCATGTGACGTCATAAGCATACTTCTTAATTTTCATTTTAGGGCAATGATTTCGACATGATGCCAGTTGTTCAGAGTAATGGAAATTTCTGAGTTTAAACAGTAACTTATCCTCTTTTGAATAAAAGCATCTTCAGCACCCTATGACGACACATGACGTCACAGCTAAAAATATTTGAAAAATGGTGTTCGCGCTCTACAGTCGCCATTTATGGTCGGATTTTCTTCAATTTTCACAGATGGTATATCTTCAAACTAAGGTGTGCATATCCTTTCTGCTAACCGAAATTCCGAAAGACCGAAGTTCTGTGGCTGAAATAAGATCGAACATAGGACCGAAAATTTCATTTTAGGATTAAAGAGCTTCAGAATGAGATAGAAAGTTGAAACGTACACTGTTTGCAGTTCTGCAGAATTTCTACATATATTTTGAGTCCTGACATCATATGACGTCATGTGACGTCATAAGCATACTTCTTAATTTTCCTATTAGGGCAATGATTTCGACATGATGCCAGTTGTTCAGAATAATGAAAATTTCAGAGTTATGACAGTAAAGTATGCGTTTTTGAACAAAAGAATTTTCAGCACCCTATGACGTCATGTGACGTCAGAGCTAAAAATAGTGATAAATGGTTTCACGCTCTACAGCGGCCTTTTTATGGTCGGATTTTCTTCAATTTTCACAGATGGTACATCTTGAAACTAAGGTGTGTATATCCTGTCAGCTAACCGAAATTCTGAAAGACCGAAGTTCTGTGGCTGAAATAAGATTCGAACATAGGACCGAAAGATTTCATTTAGGATTAAAGAGCTTCAGGATGAGATAGAAAGTTGAAACTTACACAGTTTGCAGTTCTGCAGAATTTCTATATATATTTTGAGTCGTTGCGTAATATGACGTCATGTGACGTCATAAGAATACTTCTTGATTTAATTTTAGGGCAATGATTTCGACATGATGCCAGTTGTTCAGAATAATGAAAATTTCAGGTTATGAGAGTAATGTATGCGCTTTTTAACAAAAGAATTTTCAGCACTTATGACGTCATGTGACGTCAAACCTAAAAGAAGTCCATACGAAAAAAAGTAAAGGGTTTAGAGAATTTAATATATATTCTTTCTAACGGTATTAATCTTAATATTTTTCAATTTTAGCAGAAAGTCCTATCATTCGTATCAACGAATGAAATCTGTTATTATTATTATTCCCTTTTTTCTTCCTTTTGAGGTTCAATTTAACAGTTGCCGATGGCTAGCAGCATGAAATTTTAATATATGCACATGACTTTGGCGCTTTTGAAACGTCATATTTATTTCTTCATATGACGTCACATGACGTCAGGCTGAAAAAAGCTACAAAAGCTTTGTTTCGCGCTCTACAGCCGTCATGATTGGACCGATTTACTTGATTTTCACAGAATGTATATATTAAATTCTTGTTGTGCAGGATTATATACGTTTTGCAAGATTTGAAAAGATAAGGATCTATGGCGAACCAAGTTTCGAACTTTGGACCAGAAAATGTATTGAAGTATTACAAGCACTCAATAAGCTAGAAACATGAAATTTGGATAGAATATGTGCCTATTGATTTCTTTCAGTTCTGAGAAGATTACGTCGTATGACGTAAAATGACGTCATGACGCGTTACCCAAAATTTTTTATCCAAAATATACGGTTTTTTTAGCACTGGGAAAACAAAGTTTTTGACCGATTTGCATAAAATTTTCATTGAAGGTGCAACATAGCCTCTTATTGTCATCAGTCACTTCCGCCCGGAAAAAAGTAAGGGCAAGGTCACTGTCAATTATCGTTTTTTTTTTGCCTTAAATTCTCAAAAACGAAAAATATTTTTTTCGAACACTATGGAAAATTTGTAGGCTTTGAAAGCCTTTTGAGAAAATAGTTTTTGAAGATGGGGTTGAATCAGTTGAGTATTTTCAGAAAAAAAAAAAATGTGCAACCCAAGGCACTTTTCTACTTATATCTGGGTAAATTTTTGATTTTTGTTAATAAGAGTAGAATAAAATTTTTTAGATCAATGCCCCCCGTTCTTTTTGGGGGTTTTTAAAATTTTTAAAAAATTGACCTAATTTTTTATTATTATAAGGGGAAAAAAAAACGATATGAACATATTTACCCCATTTTTTCCGTTGCTCAAAAGGGTTTTAAACCCCCCGTGTTTAAAGAACTACAATTAGAAGGGGGAATTTGGGAAAACAAAAGACCCTTTCTAAAAGGACCCCGCTTTTTAAAAATTTACGTAATATAAGGGAAATTACATGAAAAAAAAGAATTCAGTAAAACCTTCTTTCTGCAAAAACCCGCGTAAGTCCCGATCACTTGATTCCTTTTTTTGAAGAAACTATTTTTTTTTTAAAAAAAAAAAGAACAAAATTTTTTTGCATGATTAATGCGGTTCTAATGTTGCAGATTTTTAAAGATCGGACCATAAATTATAAAGTTATTTGTCGAAAAGGGAATAATGACATGAACATCTTTTTCCGTTTTCCTTTTTTAAAAAAACTTTCTATATCTCAAAACCCCTAAAGAAAAGTTGAAACATGAAACACGTGAAAGTTGGAAATTTAAAGGCCCTTTTAGTATTAAAAATCCCAAATTTTCCCCTTTTTTTGACCCTAATTTCATTTCTTAAGAAATATTTAAAACTTATGAAAAAAGTTTATTCCATAAAATCCGGAAAATTTTCGTTATGGTGATAGGAAATAAGGTCATGAAATTGCTCCTTTAAATATTAAACAATCCCTTTTTTAGTTTGTTTGATGTGCATTTTCATTTTTTAAGAATCTTTTAAACTCTATGCAAGTTTATAGCCTATTTTTTTGGCCCAAGTTCGTTTTGGCTATATATGTAAATTAGGTCAGGAGTTATCCCCCTTTTTGATATATAAAAAAAATATTTATTTATTTGCCTCTGCATTTCTTTTCTAAAATTCATTTAAAACTTTAGAACAATGTATATGGGCAATTCTTTTTCCAAGTTCGATAATGGTGATCTCCCAAATTGGGTCAGGAGTTATGCCCCTTTTGATGTTTAAATTTGTGTTTTTTTAACCCATATTTTTTGAGTAAAGTTTGATTAAAATTTGACAACAGGTCTCTTTTTGTTCGTGGGAAAAAAAATAATTGATGGGTTAGTTTCATCAAATATGCTATAAATTTTAAAAAATTCTACGGGAAGATAACAGTTTTTTTCAGGGAGGTCTTTAGGGCCCCCTTGGCCCCCTTTTTTGAAATATCAAAAGAAAATTTTTTTTAGATGCAGTGCGTGTATTAATTATTTGTCGAATGGTAGTAGTGACATGAAATTTTTTTCCCATTTTTGCCTTTTTGGGGGGGAGGAAAACTTTATAATCGCAAAAAAGAAAACCCAAAGTAAATACATGTTTCAAATTTGAAGACCTTTCTAACCCTATGGGTTTTTAAAATGGACAAAATGTTGATGAAATAAGAATTTTGGAAAAAAAAAAACCCTTTTGCTTTGAGTTGATCCCCGTTGTATTTTGTAGAAAAAGGAAACTTGTATACCTTTTAACATGTTAAAGGTAGTGATTTCATTCCCTGCGAACACGAAAATTGAATATTATTGTAGTTATCTTAAAGATGGGGTTTTGGAAAAATTAGCATTTTGAAAATTTAATGAAAACAAACCCCATATTCCCTTTTGAATGCAATGATTTAAAATTTTAATTTTTTATGAATCCATATTTCCCCTGTTTTTCATTTATGTTTGCACTTACAGCTGTCAATTCGGGACGGATTTCCTTCAATTTTTAAAAAATGGGTTTTTCAGAAAATAAAAAAGTATGACCCCGGTTTGACATGGTTTGCATTGCAAAAAGCCCTTTTTTTTGTCCAGAACAAAAGAATTTCTAGTTATTCTTCTTATTATTATTTCTCCTTTTGAGGTTCAAATTAAAACAGGTTGCCAAAGATCCGCACCCTAAAATTTTTAAAACAGTGGGGGCAAGGATTTTGGCCCCTTTTTAAAAAATGAAAATATTTTCATCTTTATTTTACTTCATTTTGACTCAAAGTTGAAATATGCTCCCAAAATTTTTTTTCGCCCCTCTGCAGAAAAAAATTTTTTTGGGTCCGATTGACTTAAATATTTACCTAGAAGGTGACGTTAAGATGTAAAGTGCATACATATTTTCAAGAATTCCAAAGGTAAAGATTTTATGTCAAAATCGAGACTCGAATTTTTGGCCCAAAAAAAAAAAAATTTCGGTTGAAAAGGGCTACTGAAAAATTTAGAAGCATGAACATTGGACAGTATAGTTTTTTGAGGTCTTCTTTGTATTCCGTGACAGCTGACGTCGTATGACGTCATTTGAGCCCAAACAATGAAAAACAATTTTGCATTTGAAATAAGGGGTTTTTGGGCCCCTACAGGCTTTTTTTTTTTTAACTGATTTAAAAGTAATTTTCAATTAATTGCAACCGAGTGTCCCATCAGCATGGAACATCACTGTGGGAAAAAACAAAAATGTCAAGGACATATTTAAAGACTTTCTTTTTTTTCTTTGGCTTGAAATATCTCAAAAACGAAAAATTTATTCTACGAGACACAAGGGGTAAAATTTTGTATGTTTTTGGAAGACCTTTCAGATGATTTTATAGTTTTTGATGATCGGTTTTTAAATCTTTTTTAAAATTATGGCAGAAAAACGAAAATAGTGACACCCCAAGTGCTTTTAAAAACTGCTTATATCTAAATAATTAAAAGTTTTTTGTAAATTAGGGCATGCATAAATTTGTAGAACGATCCCTTGCTATTCTATTTTAAATTTGAATTTAAAAAATTGACCCGGGATTTATTAAATTATAGGGAGAAAACAAAAAAGACATGAACATATTTTTGCCGATTTTTGCGTTTTTTTTCCCAAAATTTAACCGTCCTATCTTTAAAAATGGTTAAAGAAAATCTATTTATAAAACGTGTGAAATGTAGAGAATTTAAAATGGTCATCATAAAATTGAAGTTACATGAAAAATAAGAAAATTTTAAACCCCTTCATTCATGCACCCGCAGTGGGCCCCGATCATTTTTCGTTTTTTCTTTTTTCTAAGAAAAGTACGTTTTTGAAAAAAACCTGCATAACATATTTTTAAAACTTGATGCAATTCAGTTCTAATGGTATCATATTATAATGATCGGAATTTTTAAATTACAAAAGGTTTTTTCAGTCGAGAATTAGCAATTAACATGAACCTCTTTTTGCAGATTTGTTTTTCCCTTTTCTTAAAATTTAGTTTTTCTATACCTCAAAGGCCGTTACAGATAGGTCAAAATTTAAAAAAAAAGTGAAATAATAAAAACCTTTCTTTCGGAAACCTTAAATTACTTTAAAAATCCGAAAATAACTTTGGTCGTATTGTGATATGGCGCTTGTCCATCTGTCCGTCCGTTAGCCATATCGATGACCACCCCAAAAAATTAAAAACTATAAAGTGTGCTGTCTTCATACATAATGAGAGGGGACATGGATAGTGGATGATCACTATTGATTTTTAGGTCATTACGTCAAAGCTCATGGTAACATTGACCCCCTTACTGGGAAAACCCCTTTTCCGCACAAAAATCTTTTAGAAGGAATAAGCCAAGGGATTTTTTTTAAAATTTTAAAAGGGGAAAAAATCCATTGTCCCCGTTTTAAGACACCCTTTTTATTTTTAGGGCAATTTGATCAAAAGTCAAGGTCATATTGACATTTAATATAAAAATCCTTTTCCGCTGAATTCCTTGAGAAGGAATAAGCCTAGGTG
>CM037778.1:41682934-41713175 GCA_021229015.1 Solen grandis | reverse complement strand
TTACTAATTCTCTAAGTAACATTGTTGAGAGCATCAAAGGCTTACTTTCAAAGCCCACTATTTCAGATTGTTTTGGAATCATTATGGTGGGCGGATTGTCAGAATCAGAGCTGCTTCAAAACCAAATGAGAGATTCATTTCCTGACAAGAAAATAATAATTCCAAACGAAGCAGGCATGGCTGTTCTGAAGGGAGCAGTTATTTTTGGACATCGGCCGGATTTCATATCGCAAAGAATAAGTAAATTCACTTACGGTTGCCATATTGCATCAAGGGATACAAGAAAATATTTTGATGGTGAACAGTTTTACTGTGAGGGACTGAAATACGTAGGGAATGTGTTCAATACACTTGTCCACGCCGGTGAAGTTCTGAAAGTAGGGGAGAATAAGGACTGTGGTCTATTTCTTCCACTTTCTTCATTACAAACGAAATTGGAATTTGATTTTTATACTACCGAAAAGGAAAGTCCTAAATATGTGACCGATGATGGCTGTCAACATGTTGGTACTTTGTTGGTTAGCTTAATTAGTATGGATAGAATTAACATCAGTGTGTTATTTGGTGGAACAGAGTTAAAAGTTGAATTAGAGAATACTGCTACTGGGGAGAAAAAATTGATTTACATTAACTTCCTTGGATAGATTTCCAATTGGCTTGGAAATATCAAATGTTGAAAGTGATACCAACATATTATGGAAACACATAAAATATCAAAATAAAATGTTTCCTGAAGTATCCAGTTCTTGCCAGCATAAGAAGTTATTGCAAGATAAATGAACACAACAATTCCTCACCTTTAAAGTTAAAAAGACCAACTTTATTTTTTTTACATCGACTTAGAAACAAGTTTCTACAACTTATATTAATCACTCTCAATGACTCTGGTGGCGGCGTATGTGGTCATAATTGTGGGAGGAAACCGGAGAGTTCAGAGAAAATCCACGTGTCAGGACGGGCCACTGTACCCATTCACGTAGTACAAAATATAAATTCCGATAGAAACGATATCAATAATATGATAAATGATTTTACAAACATTATGACTGATATAACTGATCCCTTATTTATGAAAATATACATAAAGAAAAAGGAAGTAGTTTCAGTAATTCTTGATTGAAAGATCATAAAAACTGGTTTGATAATGAGTGTCAGACTACTAAAAGAAGATATCTAGAATATTGCAAACCTAAGTAATAATAGTACAAAAACAGAAAATGAAGAAGGAAAATGAAGAAGCTGAATCATTCTG
The DNA here is from genome assembly GCA_021229015.1 of Solen grandis. Taxonomy (NCBI): domain Eukaryota; kingdom Metazoa; phylum Mollusca; class Bivalvia; order Adapedonta; family Solenidae; genus Solen; species Solen grandis. The sequence continues at coordinate 41,711,923 of CM037778.1, read as the reverse complement.
TATGGAATATGATTTTTATAATGGAGACCAAATACAAGAATTGGACAGACCAATGGCAATAACTGAAAGTGATATTCAGCTTGCAATTAAATCATTAAAAAGGGGGAAATCAACATGAAGCGATAATTTATTAAATGAATATTTTATAGAGGGCATGGATATATCATCTTCCCATTTGTGTGACCTTTTTAATGTTGTATTTAATTCTGGCTATTTCGCTGACAAATGGACTGAAGGTGTCATTATCCCAATACATAAAAAGGGAAGTACTTCAGATGTAAACAACTATCGTGGTATCACTCTAGTTAGTTGTTTATCCAAACTCTTTACTACAGTGATCAATAAAAGACTGGAATTCTTTTGTGAAACTAATAAAATAAAGCAGATACTCAGTTTTGCTTTAGAAAGGGAAGATCAACTGTGGATGCAAGTTTTGTATTATTATCAATAATTTAAATGAAAATAAACGTCTTTATACATGTTTTATAGATCTAAAAATGTGTTTTGGTACAATATACAGAAATGGGTTGTGGCTTAAAATGTATAATGCAGGGATAAAAGGTAAAATCCTATGCATATCAAAGGATATCTATAATAAGGTTTTTAGTATTCTATTGGATTGTAACAAAGCGAGGTGATGTCACCATTATTGTTTTCTCTTTTTGTTAATGATCTTGAAGACTTTTTAAAGATGGTAACTCAAGTACAGGAATAGATATAGATGATATCATCATCACACTTTTGTTATTCGCTGATGATATGGTTATATTTGGTAAATCGCCTAAAGCTTTACAAGAAAACATAAATAAACTAAAGGAATATTGTAACAAATGGGGATTAGAAGTACATGTCAATGAAACAAAGGCTAAGGTGTTCAGAAAAAGGAGGGATCTTGCCTGAAGAACATTGGACATACGACGGGAGAGACTTAGAAGTAGTAGACAATTTTACCTATTTAGGCACATTGTTTCATTATACAGGTAATTTCACAGGTAATTTCAGTCATAATCAAACTCATTTAGCCGATAAAGCATTAAAGGCATGCAACTTATTATTATACAACGGTAAAGATAAAAACCTGAAACCAAAAACAATGTTACAATTATTTGATGCCTTTGTTGGATCTATTTTGAATTATGCATCTCCAATATGGGGATGCTCAAAGTCGAAAGCTATTGAACGTATACACCTTAAATTTTGCAAAAGGTTATTGAAAGTCAAACAGAATACTTGTACAAATGCGGTTTATGGAGAATTAGGAAGATACCCACTATATATAACAAGGTATGTTAGTATCATAAAATACTGGAGTAGAATTGTCACATCAGACAACGTGGTATTAAAAAAGATTTATGAACAAAGTTTTATAGATTGTGAAAGAGGATGCAAAATCTTGGTGTATAATGTTAAAAAATTGTTGTAGGACTAAGGCTATACAAACGCATTCTATAATATTGGTACTGAAAATTGAGAAGTGTTCACAAAAACTTTTAAACTGAGACTTATTGATAGATTTGTCCAAAAGTGGTATGCATCACTGGGAAATAACACTGTTTCAGATAGTTATAAAGTGTTTAAAAATGTTTTTAAGTATGAAAATTACCTTGATATTCTACCTGAAAATTTGCGTTTATTTGTAAGTAGGCTTAGACTGTCATCACACCCTTTAAGAATACAGACTGGATGATTCCAAAGAAACAATATTGATATTATTCCTAGAAATAAAAGGTTATGTCTGAGCTGTAATGTTTCATATATTGAAGATGAATATCATTTTCTTCTAAAATGTCCAAGTTTTTCAGTTATAAGACAAAAATATATACCAAGATATAAATTATAACAGACCATCTATGATGAAGTATGTGGAATTATTACAGAGTGATAAAGAAAATATTGTATATAAAACAGCCATGTACATTAAACATGCATCAGCTGCTTAGAACTGATATATTAAACAGACAAAGAGAAGTCAATGTCTAACATACAGTAATAAAAATTAAGTTATATAATATAACCTGGTGTGTGTATGTTTATGTGTTTGTTTGCTTGTTTTTTTCTCAGCTTAAATTATGTTCTAAAAAGGAAAGGGAAAACTTACCATCGTATGTTGATACATTTTTTCTTTTTTTTTTGTGTGTGTTGTTTAAAAAATGGCTCAGAAGCGAGCATAACATAGTTGTCATTGATATATATTACACAAAACAACATATGGTATGCAGGTTACTTGCCAAATACTCATCAGATCTGCTGAGATGATTACTGTCCATGAAGAATAACTATGCACTTGTAGCGGGTTGGGCACTCGTTACAATATTGTTGATGTTCATATTATTTATCTCTTGTCACAGCAACTAAATATATCCCATGAGTATGAATTATGTGGTGTTAAACCTCCCAAATTTCACAAATTATCTCCTTGTGTTTGTCACGTGTTTTTCTGTTAATTCAGAGTTACATCCCTTTATATTAGTCATCAGGATAGATTACACCAATTCACTCAGATATTTCCTCCGGAAAACATCAATTGCATGCGATTACTAAATTTTATTAGACTATACAGTGTATTATTATGTTTTAATTTGATAAACATAACTTAGACTTTTTATGACAGTGGATTTTCATTTCATTTAATTACTTAACAATGACTTTTGCCCCCCCCCCCCGCCCCTATCTCGGTAAACCAGACGCTACTTATTAATCGCTATACTGCGTAAATGGAGAGAGCGTCTGGTTGAACCCCCCCCCCCATCATTAGCCTAGGGTCATATTACACTAAGAATATTATTAAGTGATTGTAAATTGTAATCGTAATATTATTATAAATAACATATTATTAACCAGGTTCATTGTTTGATTAACAAAAACTCATCCTCAAGATGACCACTCTTATGAAAACATTTCTTTCTTTCTAATTCCTATGAAATAGATATATATGAAATTATTCAAATTAAATGATAATATTGTATTATACGTTAATGTTAACACCTATTACTTTTTTCTTCGAAATAGTCAAAACAACTTTTTTTGTTTTTGTGTTGACGATGTACATTGTACAAGTCTGAAAAGAAAAGATGTTCTGTTCTGTTCTGTTCACGTACGTGACCGGGAATCGAACTCGGGACGCATTGGTGAGAAGGGAGAGGCTTTACCACTCCGCAGTCCAGGCACCCTCACCTTTATATTAAATACATCATCGAATGCATCAATATAATATTCCCCTCAAATGTAATAAGTTGCCAATAGTAATTGAAAACAAATAAAAATAACTGTCCAAATTTAAGATGATGCAAATGAGAACAATAAACATTATCAAACTCACAGCGTCTTTTTTATTACAGGGTGTCCACTTAGTTTTGAAAATGGCGGCACAATTGCTGTTTTTCCTTAACTTTGTACCCTTCATACAGAGTTCCCTATAATTTTGGGGATACATGTCCAATTCTTGGGTAAAAAATCTACAGGGGTTATTACGATATCAAGTGTGAATATTGCTATCAGACTAATAACAACTATGTCTCTAAATGACCTTTGTTTATAGGATAGGAGTGTTGAGAAGAGTATTGATAATCGAACGCGTACTTTTAAAGAATCGATGTTGGTTTACACAAATCAGTAATCGTCTGCTAGCTGAGATAACGGGTGGTTTAAAAAAATATAAAAAGAAGCATTAGTGAAAATGGTATAAAATTGGTAATTCTTCATAAAATAAATTCTTATCTGTTTCCCTAATATTTTCAATTTAAAATAAAATAAGAAAAGAAAAAAAAGTTTGGAATCGGTGGTTTCCCTATCAAATTACGCTTTATCCCCTCAAGAATACAGATTTGGAGAGAACTGAATACTTGAGGACAGTTCAGATATTATTTAATATCAAAGTCCAAACATATAATCGTTTGAGCTAACTGCTAATGCACCTACGCCATAAAAACTTCCATGTGTATTTCACCCCCACCCCACGCCAAAAAAAGAGAAAATCGAAAGAAAATTATATGTTTATATGTAATAAAGTATTAACTGTGATTTCACGGAAATTTATTTGAATAACCATCACTATTTCTATCATTATTTGATATTTCTGTGTTTTCGCGGACTATATAATTGTCATTATATAAGTGGGTTGCCACAGGGAGAAAAAATGAAAAGAAAACAAAATCTCATTTACCATAAACGGACTTGTTCGTCATCGTATGAAAGCCTCTTAAGTTCCTCCAACATAATTAATTAGATACCGGGTACAGTCGGACAATCAACGATACTCAGCCGTTATTTACAAATTACTCATAAAACATTTTATTTCATCCGAAAATATTTTTATCAGGTTAGAAGCTTTTGAATTGTGTAGTTTTCCTCTCAGTTTTTAGCTAAAAATTGTGAATTATTTTAATGTTTAGTTTTAATTTTATTTTGTAGAAAAAGTGGATTGTTTTTATGTAAATTCTGTTAATCTCTCATAACAAAATTATAATTATATCTTTACTATTAATATACATAAACATGTATCGTTTTAGGTACCGGCAAAATCATGTTGGGTGAAGCAGCCGGTAGTCATGTTTTGAATTTTCCCCAAATATCTATATATTTGTGTACTAAAAGTCGTTTAGAATTTAACTGTAAAAGGGGGAGGGGGGCAATTATCGACCTGTCGAGGCGGTATATGGAGAATTTGAGACTCTTTCTTTAAAGTAAAAAAAAAAGGCGTTCTTTTAACACGAAAATGCGGGACACAGTTTTTGGTTAAAGTCCACTATTTATTGTTTATAGGTCCGTCACAACCAATTCCTTCTTCATATTTTCAATTTGCACATAAAATATCTTTCTTTTTAAACAAGAAAAAACTAAACACTTTCGAGTCAATCGCAGCAGAGCGGGCATTTATTTTCCGAAAGAGCGTGAATTCGTGTAAAGGAATAAAACTATGGCACACGATGTGTAATTCCAGCATGGTGCAGTTGGTATAGCGTCGGCCTAATAGGCCAAAGGTCATGAGTTCTATCCCCATTTAACTTCTTTTTTTTTTTCTCTTTTTTTTTTGCTTTTCTCCCATTTTTTTCACCAACTACCATATTTACCGTATAATTTATCAACAAATACCTTTTTTAGTACAGATTTTTAAGTACTTTAGCATTTAGAAGCAGATGAATGCTTTTCGTATGGCCTGAATTATCCTACATTTAGCAGCCATTTCATAATTAACAATTATAATTGACAATTATTTAGCTACGCCGAATATCTTTTTTAAAGATATTTCTTGTTATATTTGAAATGAAAAAATAAGGATGAGATATTGGAGCCATTCATGCATTCATTTATTGAAGTAATAGATATAATACCCCAGAATCACGAGGAATTGGAACTCTGCATGGTTGTCTTATGCAAACAAGTGTATCTTATGTCGGTGTAATGCTATCATTCCCCATAGCTATATGTAAATGGGCGAGAAAATCGTGCAGCATATTTTTGTTGCTACATTAATATTCATGACGTTCCGAGCGTTTCCGAATGCGATCGGATTTTATGTAAGATTTTCTTCATGTTAATATAATAGTTTATCAAATGACATTTTGCTCAAACAGCTGTTTCCGTTTTCATATAACCATTACATAGTTTCTTATATTTAACACGTTACATTTAACTTTAAGGCCTAATTACATTACTCAGGGTCACGCGCGTGTATTCTACTTATATGCATAGTGTGTTGACTTGACTTGACTATTTCAATTTACCGTCGCTTCGACAGTATTTCAGTCATATAGCGACGTCCAGCTTATTACAGGTGGAGGAAGACCCCGAATGCACGGAGGCATCCGGGTAGAACCACCGATCTACCGCAAGCCAAGTAGAAGGCTTCCTCAAGTAGAAGGCTTCCTCACATGAAAATCCGAATGACCCTGCCGGGATTCGAACCGACGCGGTGAGGGGCTGAGTGAGTGTTTAAGTCAGCGACTTTACCATCTCAGCCACGGAGGCCCCATAGTGTGTTGATCTCGAACAGCTTGATTAAAGGTGTTAAGTGCAGCTAACTTTGATAAAAAGAAGATGCATTATTCCTATGATGTTGTAAATGTATCAGAAATTAACTCAATATTTGGAACTATTTTCTAGGTGGTAGGTTACAACAGAAATTCGTTCACGGGCATTTTCAGTCATGTCTTTTTTTTTTTTGGTTTATACAAATTTTATTGCCAAATACAAAAAAAATAGGTACAGGTTATATTTTGTTTTTTAAACAGAATATGTGTTGTAATTGTAGACAAAAGGGTTGAGTCACAAGTTCTCAAACTTAGATTCGACTCTCCCCTGACAAGAGATAACATGTAAATAAATTTATATGACTGGAATAGATATATGTTCTTGGCAGATACATGTAGAAATAATGGTAATACTACTACTAATGATAATAATAGTTAATGGTAATTATAGTAAAAGTTAACAACAACAAAAAAACAAAACAAAAAAAAACATACATTGAAGGTGTAATTAAAAAAGAAAGGTAGAAAAAGAATAGAAAAGAAAGAAGAGGAAGAAAATAAGAGGAATATAAGAGCTGGATGGTCTCTCAATATTCCCTGAAGCGTTTTGTGTTTTTGATGTATTTATGGACAGCATTTACTATACTTATGTTGACTTCTTGAGAAATGGTTACATTTCCGTTAAGAAGGAGATTGCAATTTAAAGGATGCAAATGTCTTGTTTCTTGGAATAATTGGATACGTTCATTATTGTATTTTTTACATCGAAAAAAAAGTGCTCGGCATTTTCAGGTACATTACAATATGAACATAAATTATTTTCAGTAACATGGTTAAGGAATAAATCATTCTTCAGGTCACTACAATTATTACGCATTCTGGTGTGTAACACAGATAAATGACGCGTCCCGTGAAGAAAATGAGCAGGTACATAAGAGGGAGAGAACATATGTTGGATTAATTTATGTTTGAATGAGCCAATTGACTGAATGTTTCTAAGTGAAATAGGCAAAGAGTTCCATAAATCAATTGATGCAGGAACAAAAGACTTTTCAAAAAGTGTTGTTCTTCTGTGAATACCTATGAAGTCGTTATTACTTCTGAGGTTGTAACTAATACTTTCGTCAAAGGGTCTTTGAAAGAGGCTATTCAGATAATCAGGTGCCATATTATTTTTTATTTTAAACATTAACATAATTTTCTGGTATGTTCTTCTCTCATTTAGAGTTAGCCAACCAGTTTCTTTATATAGATTGTTCAAACTGATGGAACGCGTGGTACCAGTGACTATTCTACCTGCTTCAATTTGTAATTTCTCTAATTTTTCTTTATCATATTCCGTGCAGTTATCCCATACAACGGAAGCGTACTCAAGAATTGGACGTAGGAATGATACATATATTTGATTTAGCGCTTTGCGTTTTACTGTAAATTTTAGTTTTCTCATGATACCAATTATTTTGGATGCAGATTTTATGATATTATTTGTATGTGCATGCCATTTACAATCACTGCTTAAAGTAATACCTAAATGTTTGTGGGTATCTGAGATAGATAGGATATTATCATCAAAATTAAGAATAGGCGGTTGCTGATTTCCAAAATATAAAACTTCAGTTTTTTCAGGATTAAACGTCACCAACCATTGTTTAGACCACCTTGAAATTTCTTTTAGATCGTGGTTCAGTATTGCTCCTAAATCTGCAGTATTTGAAGATGTAGCCGCTAAAGATGTGTCATCTGCGAACAATCTCGTAATACTCCTTAAATTATCTGTTATGTCATTTACATAGATCAGGAAAAAGAGAGGACCCAAAACTGATCCTTGAGGCACGCCGGCAGAAATATATTTAAGACTAGAGTAAGACTGACCAACAAGAACTCGCTGATGTCTATCAGATAAATAGTTAGATATCCAAGTTAAAAGTTGACCTTTTATTCCTAACTGCTCAAGTTTAAATAATAAGCCTTTGTGCCAAACTCTATCAAACGCTTTTGAAATATCACAGAAAACAACGGATGTATGAAGTTTAGAATCATAGGATTGTGTAATTTGATGATATAGATTTAAACCGGACTGTTTTTCATAAATGAGATTATTGCTTATGAGAAAATTGTAAATATGTTCCATCAGCTTACCTAGACAACTTAAGAGAGAAATAGGACGATAATTACCTGAACAGTTTTTATCGCCTTTTTTATAAAGAGGCAAAACAGTAGCAGCCTTCCATTTTAACGGGAATATACCTTCCTTTAGTGATTTGTTGAAAAGCATGAATAATGGTGTGGAAATTGTTGATCTTACATTTTTTAAAAATGTGTGAGATATAGAATCAGGACCAACAGCTTTATTAACTTCCAATACTTTGATTAAATCTTCAATTTCCGATTTTTGTATCATTATATTATTAAGACTTGTTGTTGATTTGGCTTCAAATGGGGGAAGAACAGAATTAGTATCATCCACTTTTGATATAGAAACGAAGTATTCATTTAAGCATTCCGCTTTTTCTTCATCAGTGTAACATATCTCTTCTACACCATTGCGATTTCTTTTTAATATGGGAATAGATTCTGACGTTTTAAAAATTTTCATAAGACCTTTTATACATTTCCAGAAATTATTACACTTATTAGAACTATTTTCTTCTAATCTATTTTCAATATTATTAAAGAATCGGCGCTTCGCGAAAATTGTGAGGTTATTAACTTTATTCCTAAGTTTTTTTTATATTTGAACCAGTTGTTGTCTGTTGGATTGCTTAAAGCTAAACGTCTCTGTCTGTCTCTGTATTTAGTAAAGCGTCGAATTTCTGAGTCATACCAAGGTTTGTCGTTCGGTCGAATAGTTATAACTTTTGATGGTATGCATTCTGACATAAATTCTAGTATGATATCAGTGAAAGTATCACATGCCTGATCAACAGACAAAGTATTAATGAAGTCCCAATTGTATGCAGCTATTAACGAATTTAAATAAGTGAAATCTGCTCTATTGTAAAACCATACTTTTCTTGTTGAACATTTCTTTTCAGTAAAAATAGACTTTATATGAATAAAAGTAGCTTTATGATCGCTGATAGAACTATCAACTTCTAAACAGCATGAATTGTAGACGTCTATACTACTAGAGATTAGTATTGGATCTATTAGGGTTGCAGAAGTTGTTGCGACTCTAGTTGGTTCATTGATAACATTAGTTAAGTTATAAATTAAAATACTATTATTCAAGTTATGGGTATGTCTATTTAAAAGATCTTCATTTAGATCGCCCATTATAATGATATTTTCATTTACATCTAAAACTTTTTCTATGCTTAGATTAAAATCATTCCAAAAAGAAATTGTACTATTTGGAGGCCTATAAACTGTACATAACAAAAACGAAGTAGATTTGTAAGAAATCTGAAGCCATATGGATTGAACTGACGGTAACTCAAGGTCATGTCTGCGACATGAATACAAACAACTTGAAACATACAAAAGGATTCCACCTGAGTATGCCGAAAGATCTTTCCTAAAAAGTGTTACATTTGAAAAGTCGTTAAGGAAAGTAGAATCGGGTACATTATTGTCTAAGTGGGACTCAGTGTCTTTTTTTTTCTATGTTGTTATAATCACGATTTACTGTCAGTATAGGTCATAAAAAGAATATGACATGAATTGTCATTTCATATTAAATATTACTAAACTCGTTCATGAATATATTAAGCTCGCCAGAGGCTCGCTTACTTTCATAACATTTTCACGATCTCGTTTAGTAAATTTGATATGAAACGACCATAATCTTGTTTCTATGGATACATACGCAAAACGTATTATAGCATATTTCATCATAAATTAAGTAAAAATCAAATCTATAAAATGTAAGTAATATAATGTATGTATGACAGCCCTCGTATTAAAATTTTATGTTGACGTTGTTGTGGACTAAATATAGAACGAATAAGCTACAACTTCCGGGGTTTTTTTTAGGGGGGGGGGGTTTCGTGTAAATATGCATTTCTCGGGATCTTTTATTTATTAGTATATTCAGATTTAGCTTAACTAATTTGATCAACGAGATACTTGGACTTGTAATACAGACCTTAAAAGACTTAATCCAACAAAGTGACATCACCTTTTTGAGTGCAGTTGTGAATCAAACCGAATTATTTCTTTCACACTACTACCTGTCAGAAGGTTTGCTACCTTCAACAGTGCAATTCTTTGCATGTACAAGCGGAGAAATACCAGCCCAGTTTCATCAACTTTCGTCAGTGCAATTTAATCCACCTAAGTCATCTGGTCGTTACTAAAATGAGAATGCTCCTTTAAATACTGTCGTGTCATCTAGCAATTTAACGCATGACAAGGTAAGCTCACCTTCAACTAAACCTGAGCTTCAGAGAAATATTTATTAATATTATGTACCACTCAGATAGTAGGTCGCTCACAGATCGTGTGTCGATTTCAAAATCGTTGGCCAAAAACTTTCCAAATCGTGGGCCGATTTCGGTCATTAAGTAATGACCAATTTAAATGATAAACAAAGGGATAGATTGATGATGCTAAAAATGATATCAAATGATGATGACTACATTGATATTGACCAAATTCTCATTTTTGATACCGTGTATTTTAGAAAAGGTGGAAACGACGTAGAATAAAACGTGTTGTCTTGCTCGTGATTCTCTAGCAGTTTAAAGATAGCCTCTTCTCTCACAAGGAACTGTCGGTGACTTTTTAGATTTCTAGATTTTCGCTTTTTATCGAAAAAACTTGCATTCAATGGACATAAATTTTGGTCCCCATTGTCGTTCAACCTCCGTTATTATGTTCATCTTGGCGCGGAACCAGCCGGGGTGTAGGGTCTTTAGACAACGATTATAGTTCCATTCCAATACAAGTATGACGCCGACGTCTATGAACGTGTGACGCAAGACGTCATTTACGCACATCGTTATGCCGCCATAAATGACGTTTCGCTCCACTCTTTTAGACGGTTTTTAAAATTATTCTCATCGACTAAAATCGTTTCACTTAAAAGATGGTTACATATGAAATCTGTATTTATACTAGATAGCAAAGTGTTAAATATTTTAGTTTCGCATTCTAATATAATGAAACAAAAGAGGTAAAGATTGTTTATTCTTGAATGGATAACAGCATTTTGAGCTTTATATAAAGCAACTCAAATAACTTATAATGTTTTATGCTAAACTCTGCAAATCATGGTAATGCATTCTTGCTTTTTAAAACAAGCTAGCGTTTTCCTACATTAATGTGTCCGCCTCCACAATCACAGTGTCCCTGGGAGTTACAAAACACGTCGCTTCCATCATGGCATGCCTTGCAATCTGTATCCGCAGAACATGTAGAGCGTTTTCCTACATCTACGTGTCCGCCACCACAATCACAGTGTCCCTGGGAGTTACAAAACACGTCGCTTCCGTCATGACATTCCTTGCAGTCATTATTGGACGAGCATTTTGCATCAGTGTGTCCCCCTCCACATTCACAGTGACCCTGGGGGTTACAAACAACGTCGCTGCCATCATGGCATGCCTTGCAATCTGTATCCGCAGAACATGTAGAGCGTTTTCCTACATCTACGTGTCCGCCACCACAATCACAGTGTCCCTGGGAGTTACAAAACACGTCGCTTCCGTCATGACATTCCTTGCAGTCATTATTGGACGAGCATTTTGCATCAGTGTGTCCCCCTCCACATTCACAGTGACCCTGGGGGTTACAAACAACGTCGCTGCCATCATGGCATGCCTTGCAATCTGTATCCGCAGAACATGTAGAGCGTTTTCCTACATCTACGTGTCCGCCACCACAATCACAGTGTCCCTGGGAGTTACAAAACACGTCGCTTCCGTCATGACATTCCTTGCAGTCATTATTGGACGAGCATTTTGCATCAGTGTGTCCCCCTCCACATTCACAGTGACCCTGGGGGTTACAAACAACGTCGCTGCCATCATGGCATGCCTTGCAATCTGTATCCGCAGAACATGTAGAGCGTTTTCCTACATCTACGTGTCCGCCACCACAATCACAGTGTCCCTGGGAGTTACAAAACACGTCGCTTCCGTCATGACATTCCTTGCAGTCATTATTGGACGAGCATTTTGCATCAGTGTGTCCCCCTCCACATTCACAGTGACCCTGGGGGTTACAAACAACGTCGCTGCCATCATGGCATGCCTTGCAATCTGTATCCGCAGAACATGTAGAGCGTTTTCCTACATCTACGTGTCCGCCACCACAATCACAGTGTCCCTGGGAGTTACAAAACACGTCGCTTCCGTCATGACATTCCTTGCAGTCATTATTGGACGAGCATTTTGCATCAGTGTGTCCCCCTCCACATTCACAGTGACCCTGGGGGTTACAAACAACGTCGCTGCCATCATTCCTTTGTATCCGCAGAACATGTAGAGCGTTTTCCTACATCTACGTGTCCGCCACCACAATCACAGTGTCCCTGGGAGTTACAAAACACGTCGCTTCCGTCATGACATTCCTTGCAGTCATTATTGGACGAGCATTTTGCATCAGTGTGTCCCCCTCCACAGTCACAGTGACCTTGTGAGTTACAAACAGCATCGCTTCCATCATGGCATGCCTTGCAGTCTGTATCAGCAGAACATGTCGAACGTTTTCCTCCTGTGTTGTGGTCACCACATTCACACTGTCCTTGGCTGTTACAAACAGTATTCTGACCTGTGGGACACTTGTCACAGTCTGCTGCAGTCATGCAGTTTGAATCTGTTAAAGAAACGTTGTTGATATTAGTACTATTACCTAGTGGTGTCATATGATACGTGAAAACACTCTCTATGATAATACACGTTTTAATATTATGAGAAGGGCATATGTGTTTATCTGTTCTCGTTGTATTTTAATAACATGACAATAATTTAATACTGAATACATCAAGAATTTGGAAACCGAAAATAGGCGATTCCTTACGTGTTGCGGGATACATGAATATTTCATGCTGCTCATCAGCTACGATGTCCAACAAAGCACAATTTTATCTTTAAAGATGTATTCGGCTGAACATTTCGAATGAATATTTGGTAAGAAAAATCTTCACTTTTTTGAAATATTAAATCTTGAAACAATATCTACATAAATGTACTAGTACAAGCCGGTGATACATGTACCAGTGTATTCACGATTCGCTGGTAAATGATGTATACGGTACAGTACAGTTCACGGGGCAAAAGGTCACCGAAACAAATTCCGACAGCCAAGAAAATCAAAGTTCTATATAAGGGAGAAAAGCCGAAACATTGGAAAGACATATCGGTCCGTAGAGCCAAGGTGTGTTTTTCTTTGAAGTAATGGATAGATCGAGGCATTTTCTCACACTTAAAGAAACGTTATCACTTTGATATAATATCTGAAATCACACAATAAGCATGAGGTATTGGAGGCATTCATGCTTTCTTTGGTTAAAGTTATTGGAGCTCCGCAAGGTTGCTTTATGTAAACAAGCGTATTTAATGTCGGTGTAATGTTGTCTCAATATCCCACTTTTAGATGTAATTTGGTGAAGTAAAAACGCAAAGCATGTTTGTTGCCTCATTAATATTTATGACGTCCCGGGCGTTTCCGAATGCTATCGAATTGTTTCCGATTTTGTGTGTATTTGTCTGTTAAAGTGTCGACGGATTTTTGAGATTTTCGTTATGTTTATAATTTCGTCTGTTTTAACATTTCGACTTTTCTGGCAATATAAATGCTGTACGCAGTTATTTTCATACAGTGTTTCTACTTACAACTTTCTGTCAAGATCGATAGGGATATATAATAGGCCAAATACATACTTTACTTTCAATATCATTAGCCAACATAAGTACGACCAGACAAGTGCGAATGCGGAACGAATGCCAATGATCTCCTACTTAACGACTAATGAGTTAGGCGAACACGTTGAAATTTATATTTCGATACAATCAATGCTCTGTTCTTTATTTTTATGTATAATTAATTTCTGATTACTGATGTTAAACGCATGCGCACAAATGCTTACCTCTTACATAACTTGACCTGGCTGAAGCTGCGTTGAGAGCGCCTGAAAAGAAAAACATATATAAAAATATTTTTAAAATATACTTTGATAGCTTTAATAGGTAAATGATTATGATTATGTCAAAACAGAATTAAATTGCTTTTAATAGTGACAAAAATATTTTATTATATTTTATATTACTAAATTGATTATTAAAAGCAATTATGAGTGTTTAATTGCAGCCACGGGACCGAAAATGTCAGACAGAGACGAGGCCGTGCCATATCCCTGCCTTAAATTTCTGATCTCGAGGGTGAGATGTACCTACCCTACATAAATTTAGGAATGTTGGATTTTTTTATGCTCCCACCAAAAGTGGTGGTGGGGCATTTAGATTTGCCTTTCAAGTTCGTCCGTCCCGAAACTTTGTGACACGCATAACTTCGGAAGTATTTGTACTACAGAATTGAAACTGCATGGATATATTACTCAGGACATGAGGTTGACAGAGTTGTGAGCCTTTATTTTTGAAATATAGGGATTTTAAAAAAAAATAATTGCAATATAATTGAAAATTCGGGATTTTATTCAGACAAGAACTTGTGCACCTTAGTATTTTAATTGGACCTCCGTTGAAGTTGACAGAGTAATGGGCCTTTGTTTTTGAAAAAATATGGAATTTTATGCTAGTGACGCACATAACTCTAAAAGTATTTGTGCTACAGAACTTCGTGTATATATTTCTCAGGACATGACTTGTGCACCCGGGTGTTGGCCTTTGTTTTGGAAAATGCGACGGGTGAGGGCATCTGTGTCCTCTGGACACATTTTTAGTTCTCCCAGTAACGATTGTTTAGTCACAAACCGCCAGCCTCGCTATAACATACTGTAAAATTATTCATTTCCGTTGACATTGAATTTCGTGGATTATGTATCTTAGGGAATTTCGTGGGTATGTTTATTCGTGGATCTTTGTTCTGGAAAACGTGATGTCTATGTAAGAGACAAGTGTTCGTGGTAATTAATATTCTTGGATTAAATCCTTCACGAAATCGACGATAATTAGTGACCCACGAATATTTATGCTTTCACAGTATAGATCTGCCATATTGTTGCTTTTTTTCTCGCCGCTAGAGCAATTAAACATCAACTTATTGAAAATTATCAACCTTTTCAAGTACTTAACATAAGTACGTAAAACTATCGAAAATCGGACGTTCGTTCGATTTGGAATTACCATTTACATAAAACAGCATGCTGAATGACCAGGAGGAGTAATATGTTACCATATTCTTATGCGTTTCTCTTTTGCACTATTAAGTGACAGTAAAGGGATAACTAAAAGCTCTATCATTTCCGAACCTGTATTTTTCATGTATAGTACAAGTTATTTTAAATTATTTGTCTTGATAAAATGATAAAGTAACATTTCAAAAGTAATGTTTGTCATTGAGACTATTACCCCATCACGTGACATGTAGGATGGGGTAAATCCTTATCTTCGTATGCTGAACATGGGAGAAAATACATGTTTCGCGATATTTCTTTGAACGATTTTTCATGAAAATAGTTATCTTGCTAAAAAGTAGAAATTCATGGCAGAACATGGTTTTTGAATAAGAGAATTGATTTCGTAGAAAACCGATGTCTCCCATTATCCCCCCCACACACACACACACACACCTTCTCCTCCTCCCTTCTCTCTCTCTCTCTCTCTCTCTCTCTCTCTCACACACACACATACACTGAGGCACACAGTGACATATGCACAAGAGTACTCTCATCAGGGCCTGCTTTATTTGCTTTACCATGATTTCAGTTATCAATTTATTAGCTCACTGTTGTGAACAATGACTTCAAATAAGAATAAATTTTATTTTTTTCACATGTAAAAGAATTACTAGGATGACAGACAACAGGTAAGTCCTTTGTGGCTAGGATACAAAAGTTTTGCAGTAATTGAATACATGACTGCTTCAATTCCATGCCAAAATTCACATTGTTTAAATTAATGTTATTCATTGAATCTTGAATTACATCATCAGTATTCAATAGCTGAAGGGCTGACAATATTTGTCAAGCTACGCCCAGATTTATGGACCTTGTATGTTACATTTCCTCTCATCAATTTCTTTACATAACTGAAATATTGCTTCAACAGCATTTATCTTGCCGTCAAAAAATTGTGGAAAGCGGGAATAACTACAAAGATAATGAGGCCTGAGTTAAGAACCTTGTTCATGACACTTTCTCTCATCAATTTCTTTCAATAAATGAAATTTCATTTAAAAAGCATGAGTTGAACGGGAGTTAACTTGTAAAGAAGGGGAATAACTCCAACAAGAAACCGTTGGAAATTGAAATGCGCTTTTCTCACGGGATAAATATATTAGTATTATGAGATCTTTTTTTTTTTTCAAACATATTGTATATTTCATAAATCTCTCATCTCGGACTACATGTATACTGTATATTGTATGTATATAAAAATATGTATATATTCATGTATATGTTCACTTTAATTTGTATTTTCCACTGTAATTCATCTATTTGATATGCTCTCTTCATAAGTAGGAATAAAAGATTGAATTGAACTGCCTTTAAAACTTGTGGATGGCACTCTCCATGGGGTCTATCCACCTTTAGCACATGGCATTTTCCTCTCGTCCAATCAGATGCCAGTATTTGTTCATAGTCACCGTGGACTACTTTAATTTGTATTTTCCACTGTAATTCATCTATTTTGTAAAAGATCAATAAGTGTGGACTATGCACAACATAACTCACACTTTTGTGACGATTTGTCACTCGTGGAGGAAAATACCATGTGCTAAATAGGTTAGTTCATAGTTGCCTTTAACTACACGACATAGTCAATCGGGCTCCGCCCTCGTGACTATATCGTGTAGTTAAAGGCAACTATGAACTAACCTATACGTAAAGTTTCAAGTTAAAAGTTTTTTTTTCTTTTTGAGTTATGTTTTTGACAAAAAGTGTGACAGACAGACGGACAAATCTCACAAAAACAATATATCTCCCCCATATAAATATGGTGTGTGTGTGGGGGGGGGGACATAATTATTGATAGAGGAACGCTTTGGGAACGGAATGTCTTGGGTTCGATCTCCTACCACGACATACCAAAGTCGTAAATATGGTACTGGTGTCTGTTCCAAGTTGACATAGCCTCCAAATGACTGAAATAGTGTCGGTGGGACGTTAAACCCAACAAACAAAATTTTATCCGAAAAGATGGTCAGTTGAGGTGAACTGAAATCGATCGCGTTCCTTGTTATTGTTAGAATTTATTAATTTGCATTTTAAAATTTTAAATCATATGATAAAAGATATGCTTTGTATTTTTTTCATATTTTGTTTGTTTATATATATTTTATTTATTTTTTTTTATTTATCTATTATTTTAATTTGTAGCAAAAACTAAACTACCATTAATTATAACTGTTGTTGTTGTGTTGTAAATTTTAATATTATTTTAATGTTTATATATTTTGTATTTATTATTTCTGGAGACTGCATTCAAGGACTATGTAAAATTCGCCGTCATGAAAGAAGTCGGGGCCGCCGTGGCCGAGCGGTTACAGTCGTGGACTACAAATCTCTCAGCCCTTCACCGCTGTGGGTTCGAATCCCGGCAGAGACTTCGGATTTTTCATGTGAGGAAGTCTTCAGCTGTTCGGTAGGTCGGTGGTTCTACCGGGTACCTCTGTGTACTCGGGGTTTTCCTCCACCTGTAATTAGCTGGACGTCGCTATATGATTGAAATACTATCGCAGCGACGGTAAACCCCAATACAACAACAACAACATAAAAGAAGTCAGAAATCTAAAATAGAATATCGAAATCATAGTAGGCATTTAAATCTTGATATAATAAATTATCATAGATATGCTTAATACGCCCTGTCATTGGTTTTGTTGTTATACGAAGATTCTTCAAGAACACTTACCAAATACGCAGAAAGCCACCAGAAACGTCCGCATGATCTGATGGGTTCGCAACAAGGCGAGACACGGCAGGACATGGTCACCTTATATGGACAGATGGTCAAGCCACCTGTAGGGTTCCCATACTGTATCGAAATATAAGGATAGAGGTCATAATGTGGACAATCTCTGTCCCTGGCAATGTGGCTTTGGCCATGTGGGGTGAAGCTAGTGTTACACGCAGAGTTCAATGGTGACTTAGGGATCCCCATGAGATGAGGGGACAAAATGAGACGGACTTCCTGTGTTACCTCATCCTACACCACATTGATGTACACAAATCCATGTCTCTGGCTTTGTATACTGCATTCCGTATCCGTGAAAAGCTAAGACCTTGAAAACTATCTATGCATTCCATGTCTTCGCTGACCGTGTCCGAATGAGTCGTCCGTGTTCCGAATGAGTCGTTCGTGTTACGAATAAGTCGTTCGTGTTACGAATAAGTCGTTCGTGTTCCGAATGAGTCGTCCGTGTTCCGAATGAGTCGTTCGTGTTACGAATAAGTCGTTCGTGTTACGAATAAGTCGTTCGTGTTCCGAATGAGTCGTCCGTGTTCCGAATGAGTCGTTCGTGTCCGAATGAGTCGTTCCGTGTTCCGAATGAGTCGTTCGTGTTCCGAATGAGTCGTCCGTGTTCCGAATGAGTCGTCCGTGTTCCGAATGAGTCGTCCGTGTTCCGAATGAGTCGTTCGTGTTCCGAATGAGTCGTCCGTGTTCGAATGAAATGAGTCGTCCGTGTTACGAATGAGTCGTCCGTGTTCCGAATGAGTCGTCCGTGTTCCGAATGAGTCGTTCCGTGTTCCGAATGAGTCGTCCGTGTTCCGAATGAGTCGTTCCGTGTTCCGAATGAGTCGTCCGTGTTCCGAATGAGTCGTCCGTGTTCCGAATGAGTCGTCCGTGTTCCGAATGAGTCGTCCGTGTTACGAATGAGTCGTCCGTGTTCCGAATGAGTCGTCCGTGTTCCGAATGAGTCGTCCGTGTTACGAATGAGTCGTCCGTGTTCCGAATGAGTCGTCCGTGTTCCGAATGAGTCGTCCGTGTTCCGAATGAGTCGTCGTGTTCCGAATGAGTCGTTCGTGTTACGAATGAGTCGTTCGTGTCCGAATGAGTCGTCCGTGTCCGAATGAGTCGTCCGTGTTCCGAATGAGTCGTCCGTGTTACGAATGAGTCGTCCGTGTTCCGAATGAGTCGTTCGTGTTCCGAATGAGTCGTTCGTGTTCCGAATGAGTCGTTCGTGTTCCGAATGAGTCGTCCGTGTTCCGAATGAGTCTTCCGTGTTCAAATGAGTCGTCTGTGTTCTGAATGTCCGTGTTCTGAATGAGTCGTTCGTGTTTCGAATGAGTCGTCCGTGTTCAAATGAAGTGTTCAAATGAGTCGTCCGTGTTCCGGTTAAGGTCTAAAAGGCCATGTTACGCACCAAATAAGTAAACTCCAGACCTTGTGGGTCTGACAAGATTTCTCTAGTTTTCATAATGAGTCTATATATAATCAAGACCGCAAATATCTAAATTCTAGGCCTTGTGAATTCTGAAAAGAATATTTTTCTAGATTTTCCTTTAAAAGCCTATGTAAATCCAAGTGAACCCTGGGGCGAGGCCAATTTTGACCCCAGGGTCATGATTGAACAAACTTTGGTATAGGTCGATACGAAAATGCTACACACCAAATATCTAAGCCTTGCGGTTTTGGAGAAGAAGATTTTTAAAGCTTTCACTTGAAAAATCTATTTTTAGCTCCTGTGACCCAGATATGCAACGGACCGGAACCATTTAAACAACTTTGGTAGAGCTTCATACAAGAAACACAACAGGCAATTTTCATCAGATTCGGCCCAGTGGTTAAGGAGGAGTTGTTTAAACTGTTCAGAAGCTGTTCACTTCTAATAATGCATATATGGTAAAATATATATGAGGGTGTTCGTTAAAATGGCATTGATTATTTTTTCCTCTATTAGTCACGACGCTCTGGTGACAATTTAGTTATCAAAAACATTTCTGAAAAATAATTGTTAAAGTGATTACTTTTGTTCTTCAGAAAATCATTGCGTGACATCAGATACTTAAAACATATTTATAATTCTCTGGTGATACTTGTATTTACTATGGTGGCTAATATTGCGATGTCGTGTGGCGTGTTTTCGGGGCGAAACATGTACGTGACGTAAGCGGCCTGGCGGCGTGAAGTTAGCGGCCTTGGTGGCCTGGCGGTGTGAAGATAGCGGCCTGGCGGCGTGAACACAGCGGTCTAGCGGCCTGGCGGCGTAAACACATCGGCCTAGCGGCCTGGCGGCGAGAACTTTGAAACCTAAAAGAGTAGCATTCTTGTATCATTAATTCGTGTTTCTTATGTAAATATGGTATAAGTATTACAAAAATTATTTCTTTTCATGTATGATGGTAAATTATCATGGATACCAAAGAAAGCATGATACTAATGAAAGTGATATTTTTATGTATTTTCTCGCATTTCATTTAAGTAAAAAAAACCAACTAATTCTACAGTTCATATTGAAATTAATTTTAATGATTTTTCTGAATAATTTTATGTTTGTAAAGCGACAGAAATGCTGGTTGAATACTAAAGGCCTTGCAGCCTTTTAGGATATATCTTGTTTATTATCATATACTGGTGAAGAATATGAGAAAATATCCGCATTCCAGTGTTAAATAACGGTTAAATAGCAATTTTTCGAAATATTTTCCACCGTAATGTCACTGAAAGGCTGCTACGAAATGGCGGCGTAGTACTATAAATATTGATTTAAAAAAGAAAATCTTAGTTTTCATACAATGATGTGTGAACCCCTAAAAATATGCATTTTACGGCAGAATAAATGATTTTTGATTTCCTTCAGTCAATTATTTATGTTCCCCGTAAGGCCGCTGAAAGTCTGTTGGCGGCCTGGCGGCCTGAAACTACTATGTATATGATTAAGAAAAATCTTATCATTTATGAGTGAAAACTGCCAGAACCCCTCCAAAGATGCATTTTACGGCGGAATAAATGATTTTGCTGTCTTTCTGTCAAATATATATGTCCTCCGTAAGGACGCTAAAAGTCTGCTGACGGCCTGAAACTAGATAATCCTATGAATAAAAATCTCATTTATTTATGGATGAAAACTGTGTGAACCTCTCCAAATATGCATTTTTCGGTGGGATACGTGATTTTTAACATATTTCTAAAAAAAATCCTCTATAGACCACTGAGTCTGCTGGCGAATATTGGAACATAGAATGAAAAAAAAAAAAAAGATAAATGATAATAGTTTGAACCTCTCTAAAGGTGCATTTTACGACTGAAAACATGATTTTTGATTTCTTTCTGGCAAAGATATTTTCTCAGTAATGTCGCTGAAAAGCTGCGGACGAGTATTGAGACAATTATATCATATAATATAAAAAAAACCCTCTATATATGCATTTTATGAGGAAATAAATGATTTATGATGTCATTCTGTCAAATATAAATGTCCTCCGTAAGGCCGCTGAAAGTCTGCTGGCGGCGGCCTGGCAGTCTGAAACATATATGTATATGATTCCTATCATTTATGAATAAAAAGTGTCTGAACCCCTCCAAAGACATTATGCGGCGGAATAAATGATTTTTGATGTCTTCCTGTCAAATATTTATGTCCCCCTTAAGGCCGCTGAAAGTCTGTTGGCGGCCTGGCGCCCTTGCGGCCTGAAACTTGATAATCATATGAATTAAGAAATCTCATTATGAATGACGAAAACTGTGTGAACCATTTCAAAGATGCATTTTACGTCTTAATTCATGATTTTTTTTTTATATATTTCTAAAAAAAAATTGACCGTCTATAGACCGCTGAAAGTCTGCTGACGAGTATTGGAATAATATAATGATTTAAAATGTAAAAAAAATAAGAATTATTTTTTACGCTTTCTGTTTCTCATAACTCTAAACAGTTCAATTGCCAATTGCAGCAGGTGGAGGAATCATTTTGGGTAGAAATCCTGATAATTTCATATCATATATCAATTGTATTACTTGTACATATGAATATATTATGTGATGTACGATTTGACCGGTATATAGGCATTTATTGTTATGCAGACCTACTCTCTTATAGCAAAATTTTGTTGCTGTTTTTGTTCTTCTTTTTTTTTTTCTCATATATACCAGTACCTAAAATTGAAATAAATTACACCCCCCCCCACCGAATATTCGATTACGTTTTCCGGTAGAAATTTTATTATACCCTCTTCGATACAGAATGACATGTGGCATGTAAATCAGTTATCTCACAAATTCACCCGAAAAACTGCAATATGATATCAGTTTTGCATGGCGCGATGACCAGTTAGCTGCCCGGGCCTCCATTCTCCATCCTCACCAGTCCCTTTAATAATGAAATGATCGGCCTTTAATGCGTGGTATGAAGGGGTGTGTGGTGAGAGTGGGGGAACTAGGTTCATGTCTGTATGTATAATGAAGTGTTAAAAGAAAAGAGATCGGATATTTAGAAAAAACAGAGATCATTTGGTGTAATAAATACTCTTGTATCATGAGTTGTTTTAAAAGCAAATTAGTAAATAAATAGAAAAATAAATATTTTTATAACTATTCATTATATACAAATAATGACATTTTGTAAAAGTCATGCTCTACAACATCATGTAGACGATGTGAAAAACTACGCTCATCCTTTCAACCACTTTGAAAATTTATTTTATAGATAAGTATTTGAATCCCGACAGGAAGAGGAATGAATGTTCAGAGGGAATAACTGAAAATATATTAGTGTATATAAGTAGCCTAAAAATTAGTTGAATTTTCAAACATTATTATGATTTTAATGTTTATAACCTAGCTTATAAAGAATCATAATCGAAAATTATATCAAACTAATTATCAATTACATTACATCCACCAGAAATCTATAGTAGCAACGTTAATAACATACATGACTATGTTATCAGCTTTTTACTGCCACATTTAGATGTTATCGTATCAGAAAATTAAGTTTTCATTTATCTGTGTATGCATGTTTGCTTGTTTGGGTTTAACGTCACACCCAAAGTATTTCGGTCAAAAGGGGATTATGTCTAAATGAGATAAAGAAAGAAAGTGCGCCACACTACACAGACATGTAGCATGATACCACACTCAGTCACATTATCCTGACACCGTACCAAACAGTCTTGGAACTGCCCATATATGCTGAGCGCCTAACAAGCCTTTCTTACGATGCTTGGGTCGAAGAAAAGACCTACCGATTCATTATAAAATTGCGTATACACTCTATAGCCTATTTTATGTTTTTAAAATAAGTTCATCATTTTATCTGGCATAAAAAATTTCTTTTATTGTAAAATTACTCAATGTGAAATTTCGGGGTTTTTTTTTTATGTTTAAATAATTTAAGTTCATAACCATATTAGATAAATTTGCCATCGAACAATACTTCCAAATTTATTTGGTTATCGATAAGTTCACATTTATGATCGGTTACATATTATTTTAGTATTTTCGATAGATCGACTTTTTCCGGAAACCTCACCCACTGATGTTCGTGAAGTTGGCAGCCCAGCAGCCTGGCAGCGTGAAGTTGGCAGCCCAGCAGCCTGGCAGCGTGAAGTTAGTAGCCTACAGCGTGAAGTTGCAGCCCAGCAGCCTAGCAGTCTGACAGCGTGAAGTTGGCAGCCTAGCAGTCTGACAGCGTGAAGTTAGCAGTCCAACAGCGCAGCAGCGCTAACTTAGAAATGCAATTAGATTAATGAAATTAGAAAAGGAAATGTCAGAGAAGCCTGGTAAATACATTTTACAATGATTAAACAATGTTAATTAAACCAGATTAACAGTTTTATTCAGAAAAAAAATTCGATTCTTTTAGCTGCACAAAAGAAAAAGAGTGTCGACTTCAGCAGCGAAAATTCGTTATCGCTTAAACTCACAAAGCTTTTGTGGAATCACCTCAAAAGACTGAATTATACATATTTATTTCAATTTCAGACAGCATCATAGTTTATTTTGAAAAAGTTCGGCAGCTTGCAGCGTGAAATCAGAGGCCCAGCAGTTCACCAGCGTCAATTCGATATTCGGCTGCTGGCAGTGTGAATTCAGAGGCCCAGCAGCCCAACAGTGTCAATTCGATCGCGCTTAAATTAAAAGGAAAATGTTGTGGAATCAAGGGAACGAGATAATAAGTCGAGGGAACGAGTTAATTATCTCGAGGAACGACTTATTATCTCGAGATAACGAGTTAGTCAACCAATCAAATATTGCAATCAAGAGACCGTATGTTGAGTCTGTGTTTATTTGTTTATTGGGATTAACGGTCCACCGACAATATTCAGTCATTTTGGAGACGATGTACTTGAGAGAGTGATAGTGCTGACACACTGCAGTATCCCGCAGTAGACATGAGGCATGAAACACTTTGTCAAATTAAACTGACACAGGGCCATCCAATCCTGGAATTACCTTATATGCCGAGTGCCAAGCAATTGATAAGAAACAAATTTCATAAAGGTATTATTGCTGCTGTTAACACAAATAAAAATACTAATAAAGTTGTGAGAATACTTCAGTAATAACGGTATATGTCAGTGCAATTATAAAAAAACATACAACATAACCAATATGGCCAGTGTATGAAATATGAGTTCACATATGTGTTATGCATAGACTACAAAGACATTGCTATGGCAATAGGCGCCAAATGACCTATATCGCTGTTTTATAATGCAAGAAAATGGGTCAGATAAGGGTAACCTACAGCAGATAAAGGATCGTTTGCTTTCATAGTTACAGTTTAATAGGGGGATTATTGTTAAAACTTATCGGGTAAAAAATATACACATGTGATTCTTAAGCTGACAATAGGTGCTATTGTATATCTTTTTATTCTACACTGTATTTTAACCATTGTGTGTGTATTCATGACGAATTGTATAAATAAATAAAACTTTACAGGTTTGCTTCTTTAGACCCCCTATAGAAATGTTCCGACCGTCTCTTCCTAATTCCCCAGAGTTCCGCCTCGGAAACACAATGACGCTATACCAGAACCATATTTTATGACTTTGGTTTGTCGCGGAAAGGGATCGAGCCCACGACCTCCCACTCCCGAGGCGGGCGGTCACCGGGGACGGTCATTGAATACATCAAATTTCAATAACTGAGACGGCCTCCTGACTGACTGAGTGCGTTCAAAATTAAAAATTGCCCCCTTTCGCTAAAATATACATAACTGACAACTACTGGGAATCGAAACCACATCCCCTGGTTTAAAGGCATTAATTTTGATAGTATTTTAGTCTATTTATGGATGTGTGTGACTGCCTTAAAAACCCAGTTTTGCTCCTCAGATACCCTTCAGAATACATCACCATCACACTAGAAACATTTTCCGGACCCCCCTAGTACTGACATCACAATCAGATTTGGGGGCCTCCGTGGCCGAGAGGGTAAAGTCGCTGACTTAAACACTCACTCAGCCCCTCACCGCGTGAGTTCGAATACCGGCAGGGTCATTCGGATTTTCATGTGAGGAAGCCTTCCAGCTGGCTTGCGGTAGGTCGGTGGTTCTATCCGGATGTCTCCGTGCATTCGGGGTCTTCCTCCACCTGTAATTAGCTGGACGTCGCTATATGACTGAAATACTGTCGAAGCGACGGTAATCTCAAATAGTCAAGTCAGACAATGAGATAGTGTACCCCCCACTCCCAACAAGATGAAAATTTCTGGATCCGGCCTTGGGAGGCATAACCAAAACTGTTTTAAAAAACATTTGGTTATCATGTAAATGCAAGTAAGCATGTGATCAAAAGTGTTGATATAATTGTTGAATCTTTCATAGAAGATGCTTTGTTACAAAATTGTAATGAATAATTAAATTTGTTTGGAAAGGAACACTTTTTGTATGGTATAATGATGCACATACAAACATAAATCACTTAATTGTATTATTTAAACAACGTCGTATATGCGAATGTTTACAAAACTGCATTGTAATTGAATATACAGAACACTTTAAAACTCATTTGATTAATCTGTATATATAAAAAACTTTGTGAAACAAATGAATAAAGGGGGGGGGGGGTAGTTCATGTTTATTTGTGCACCATATGCTCAATAAAGAGAACATATACCAAGCGTTATTATAGAGTTTGACTTAAATGAACTTTTTCCCCATGCTTTATACACAAAACAGATCTGAACTAACATCAAAAGTTGTTAATGTTAGAAATACACACAGTGTCCTTCATTAATGAATAAATGATACATTTATGTATTGTATTCAGCAGTTGCTATGTTGAAATTTGTAGGTATAAAACAAGTTTTACATTCAGTTATTATGCCCAATCGGTGAAACCGATTTGGGACTATTGGTTTGCGCGCGTCCTTACTTCCTTCCGTCCGTCCAGCTGTCCGTCCATCCGTCATTCCGTCCCGCTTTCGTGTCCACTCCATAACTTGGACATCTATGGATGGATTTCAATAAAACTTTACAGAAGTGTTCCTTATAACATAATACCACACACATAATAATATGAACGAGTTGCAATGGACCTATTTCAGGTTATTTTTTTATAATTTTAATGATAGAAAAAAATTGTCGCTCAATTTAATATATCATCGTGGCGTTTAATTCTTTATATTCTATGTATATGTAGAACAAATAAATAAAGTTTACGCGTGATAAACTCTATCTGTTCTGTTTTGATCAATGTTGTTTTCATTTGTGTCGAGCCCGCACGCGGTGAGCTCGACTTAGTTGTCACAATAGCGGTTCGGTGTATGTATGCGCGTGCGTAATTAGTGCGTGCGTGCGTCCGTCCGTCCGGATTTGGTCTTGTCCGGGCTTTAACTTCCTAATGGATGGAAGGATTCACAAATAATTTGGCACAAATGTCAAGCTCAGTGAGACGGGGTCAAGTCAAAGTAAAAACTGTTCTTTTTTGCTTGTCCAGGTTGTAACTTCATCATGGATGGAAGGATTTTCAAATAATTTGGCACAAATGTCAAGCTCAGTGAGACGGACAAGAAACAGATTCATAGCTCAAAGGTCAAGGTCACAGATGGAGGTCAAAGGTCAAAAACATGTTCTTTTTTGCTTGTCCAGGTTGTAACTTCATCATGGATGGAAGGATTTTCAAATAATTTGGCACTAATGTCAAGCTCATACAGACGGAATGTCATGCACAGGAACCAGATTCGTAGTTTAGAAATCAAGGTCACAGTTGGAGGTCAAAGTTCTAAAACATAACCGTTCCCGTGGCCTAGTGGTTAAGGCATCCTCTTCGGGAGCGGGAGGTCGACGGTTCGATCCCCGGCAGAGGATCGTTCTGATATGGCCGATTGGAGAGCCGTCAGCTTGTTAAATAATGGTACTGGTTGCCTTCCTGCCTGATGCCTGGCATATAAGAGGGAACTGGGAAGGTACATGTGAAATAAAAGATGTGTCTCATAAGTCAAAATTGACTGGCCTTTCAATAGGGGTGAAACTATAATAAACAAACACATTACACTTTTTGTACTTTTTTCCTTGTCCTGGTTCTTTCTTAGAAAGGAATAAATAGAATTTGAAATTAATTGTTACAAATGTTTTACTTGTGAGTACGGTCTGTTGCATGGGTCTGTTGTGTGTAAGAACCATTTCCATATTTTAAAGTCAAGGTCATACCTGGAGGTCAAAGGTCAAAAACTTGCAGTTCACACCCAGGATTATATACATAATGCTGTAATCCGCACAGATGAAACCTCATTAAATTTTAAAACAACAACAACTTCTACAATGCCTCTCGTAGGTATTCTGTTCAATATGGTATCCTTTGGCGGGCTCGACATAATGCCCTTGGGCATCTAGTTGGAAGAAGATAAAGGAAATGTTATGTTGTTTTGTTGTTGTTGTTTTTTTGTTTTTGTTTTTTGCCTTTGCCATGTCGCGGTTTTTTGCGGTCTTTGTTAATCAAAATTTAAAATAAACATATATTTAAATATTGGAAATTAACAATTTTCATGCAAGTGATTATAATAAGAAATGCTTTAGCTTTTATTAATGCAGTAACGATCAGTTTGTCTAAATGTCGCATGCAGCTGTCTCACCACTCCCTTAAATTCAAACTTAATTTTTATTAGATAAAATACATTGCACTACAGTACACTGAACATTTTCCAAAAATTAAAGGTGGTTTCCATTTTATTTTATAGTGTAAAACTTATAATCTCTTTGTAATCAATTTATTTCTTATGCATATGATTTTCAATTAGCATATGTTCTTAACTGTTCTCCATTTCCATGCTAGATCTCTAGTTGTACTACTTGTAGTATATATGTACTACTTGTAGTATATATGTACTACTTGTAGTATATATGTACTACTAAATGCAATTGGTTTATTGCAATGGGAGATAATGTCTTTTTGAAACTTTTTTTATAGAGGACATGATTTTTTTTTATTAGATCCTAAGCAAAATGGGATAGAAAGAGAAGATTTAATGTTCATTGTTCTTTATTTTGCTGATGATTTAGTCGTTTTCGGTCAATCGCCGTCAGAACTTCAGAAACAATTGAATAAATCACATGAATACTGTTACAACTGGGACGCGGAGAAGACAAAAATCATGTTGTTTTTTTTTGTTTTTTTTGTTTTGTTTTTTGTAAACGCGGTCCTTTGAAAGCGGTTGAGGTTTGGAATTATAATGGTCTTCCCATATAAACAGCTAACAATTTCAACCTTGGTACAGTTTTAAATTACACAGATAGTTTTACACTTAATCAAGAATTTTTATCTGGTAAAGGCTTAAAAGCACTGAATACTTTACCGATAAATACGAAAGAGTTTCATTTAAAGCCTAGTACCATGTTACAATTATTTGATTCATTTGTTGGGTCGATTTTAAATTACGCCTGTGAGGTCTGGGGCTATTCAAACAACTGCTTCGACGGCTGTATATGGGGATCTGGGGAGATATCCGCTTTACGTCAATCGTTATGTAAGAATCATCAGGTATTGGTTAAATGTAGTTAATACTGA
>CM037778.1:41632834-41682834 GCA_021229015.1 Solen grandis | reverse complement strand
CACATAAAGCCTGATCTGCAGAAAAGCACAGTTAAATCTTACCAAATTTAATTATAAAGTCCTCATTTCCAGACCACTGAGGAGCAGCGAACAGCATAAAACCTGATCAGCCTGCGATGATCTGGTTTTATGTTGTTCGCATAGGTCTTTTCATGGTGTCCTCTATGAGGGAAAGGGTTAAGTTACGGCTACGTTATTAACCTGTAACCTCATGAATTTATGACCCAATGAATATCAATTTACTGAAATTAAAGTGGTTTATATAGCAAATATGAGCAACAGGGGAGACCCTGATCATAATCCCCTGGAAGGTGCTGTCTGATCTGGGTCTGCTTTGTTTTCCAATGCGTCAAAATATGTCATTATGAGGTAAAAGATTTAAGATTAGCAGCATGTGAAAATAATTTCTTTCAGAATTTGTTCTGAATTTTAACAGCACCAAAGGTATTCCTAGAGATCTTGTCAGTCAACTATTATGTGATGTCATTATAATATATTATTTTTTCCTAATAGTTACAAAAAGATTTTTTTATATTGTCATTTTTATATCTCCACATTGAAGGAGTTATCTCCTCCTGTTCATCTGTCTCAAGATCTTATCTTACTCATATCTCGGGGAACTATGAAATATTATTAGCCAGAGTCTTACATCTTTGTATGGATGTTTCCTAACATGAGTTATGCACCCGTGTTATTTTCGCATTGTTGTTAAATTTTTCATACATTTCAGGTCGATATTGAGACTGATAAAGTATCCATCACTACAAAAAATGTGAGGGTTCTCTACATCTCACAGGCACCCAACAGGAAGATAGCCTGGGACAGATATGATCTGCAGGTAATATGTTTTACAGAAATGGGGGCTATATAGGAATCGTGCTTGTTGTTTCCCGTCACTTCCTTGTCTTACACTTATATTACAAAAAGTCAAAGTGGGATAAAGGGATATTAATCACCTCCAGAGATAGATCTAGTTTAGATTCATACTTTCCTAATAAGGCTGTGAATCACTGGTTTAACTCAACCTGAGTTTTAATATGAGTACAATGTATAATTTTCAATATTTTTGAGAACTTTGGGTCAAGTACTGTAAAATCATGATTTTTTCATTCACATTCAATTTCGTGAAATCTGTGAGGCCTCTGAAATACTGCAAAATCATTAATTTCCATTGACATAATACTTTGTGGAATCTGTAATGAAATCACTTTTGTTGGTACATATATTCGTGGGATCATGTTCTAGAAAATGTGAGGTCTAATAAATAAACAATTTTCATGGGGATTAATATTCATGGTTAAAGTCATCCACGAAATCAACGAAAATTAGTTCCCCATGAAAATTAATGATTCTAAAGTAAACAGTTTTCGTGGAGATTAATATTTGTGGATAAAACCGTCCACAAAATCGACAAAAATTAGTTCCCCCAAAAAATTAATGATACTACAGTACATACATTGTTGAATACTCCCCAACTGATTTATTGTTTCACTACATGAAATCATGTGCGGGGGAAATAGGCAAGGACACCGTCTAAATACAGTAGTTACTGATTAAATTATTGACCAATGAAAACACAACTTATAAATGCAACACTCATCGGCATAACCACATTTGAGCTTGAAAGTCATGTAAGAAATAAAGAAATGTCTTTGTTCATCAGCTGTATAAAACAGCCTATACGATTGGTTTTAAAAACGTGATGCAGCCAATGAAATGGCTTAATTTGACACACCCTAAAACGATAAAATTCAGCCGTAATATCCCACGGCCTATCGATGATCTATTGATCGGCCGTGGGTATACAACGATGCAGTACATAAAGTTCATTAATCTTATATTTCTTAGGTAGATGATATCAGTATCAAATCACTGGACATCACAGAAAGTAAAGGAGTGACATTAATGAGGCAAGAAGGAACTGGTAAGTGGTCTTCTGTCCTAGAAAATGACACAAACTCTGATGTTTTAAATTATATGGCATTTTCACTTTTGGTAAAAAAGAGATTTATCAAGCATCCAATAGCATTTAAAAAAAAATGTGCACTTTTGTAGCAGCTTTTAGTAATTACATACCTTTTTTTGTCATATATTTGTCGTGTCACCTGCTGTAAGCAGACATGAACCGTTGGGATCACTTGCCATCTGCTGTCACATTTTTCCGTCACACTTCTTTCAGCAGGTGATACATGTGTTCCAAGGGAATGTTCTTGTATTGTATGAGATACTATGATGGATTTCATAGTTTATAATGACAGTTTTTGTTCAATCAATATGCATGTATATCTCCAGGTGAGTGGAAGGAATCAAAAGATGAAGGATTATTTTCTAAGACAAACAGGGGACCAGAGACACTGGGTCCAGCTCGAAGGATAGCAGAGAAACCTCTTAAAATAATTTTTGGTAAGTAAACAAACTACACCTTAGGAGTGCTACTTGTATAACTGGAGTAGGTATCATAGTCTGATTATCCCTTAGCTTACGACAGTTTAAAATGATGTCATATACCACGTGGAATGGCCACACTGTATATATTGTATATTTTATCCCTAACTACTTTAATACTTACCCAGCACTATTTTCTCTTTCGTAACCATGGAGATGTGTTTGTTCCAGGTACATCTGGATCCTTTTCATCCCAGATCTATCTCCAGCAGGCAGCTGTCTACATCAGTAATCTCTTTTTCCTCACATCAAATAGCCGAGTGGACATTGTTAGAGACACAGACATTTCTACAGAGGAACTAGGTAGTGCAGTATTTTTGTAGGATTATGAAAGAGTCAATGCTTGACTTCAAAGTTGATAAAATTTAGAGATAAATAGTACATTTGACATTCAATAATTATGATAACATTATATTCAGAAACAGCTACTTTTGATAGTTCAGTGAATAAAAGAACTGATCGTAATTTTTTATTTTTTTTTCAGATGAAAACTTTTGTAAACCAAGACAGGGATCGTACATACACATACGATCCCTGACCTGAACAAAGACATAGAAGTCAGCCATAAGTAATTTAAGTTGATGAAATAGTCTGTGTAATTATAAATGCAAAAATAGAAACATTTAAATTGTAAAATTTGTGAATTTTGTGGCCATCTAGAATTGGGCCCAATTCTTAGTCTAGCCACTAGGAAGAATAGATATTTTGTAAAGAAAAGTTGTGAATTTTGTGGCCAATCTAGATTTGGCCAATTTTCCACTAGGCTAAGAAGTATTTTGTAGCAGAAGTATGTGTATTTTGTATTTTGTGAAGTATCTGCACTCTTAAGTCTAGTCCCAACACCATAATTCCTGCATTCAGTGAGTGAAAACGAGACTAGCCAGGCTGAGGTTACTGCAATTCAAATCAAAATATTTTAATAATCAGACCAGTGGCTATCTATGTGTACCTGAATACTTGTCATTCTGTAGCACATAAATCTCTAAAGCTGTTAATCATGCCTGGAATTTGTTGGACCAGCATTTATAAGCTGTGAGGGATGACACTGATGCACATTTGTTTATTTTACAGACAATACAAACGTGATTGTAATAGGCAATGCTTCTGAGAATGTCCACACAGCGTCTTTCTTGCATCATATACCCATTGCAGTGAACTCAAGTGAGTAAAATTTCTCCGACACATTCTTGTATTTATTTCATAAGATAAAATAATGATAAAGTAAAAACAACAACAAAAAAAATCCTTAGAAATAAGACCTTATGTATTGCATGTATGTTTGTTTTAATTATAAAATATTGCAAACAATGGGATACTTTTTTCACTTTATGTTAACCCTTTACCTCATGAATATTAATGTACAAATACAGACTTGATTGATATTAATGTACTGAACTGAAAATTGGTCGTTGAAAAAAAAAATTGCCACTGTAGAATCTAAGCATCAATTTTGTATGAGCAAACAGAGGAGACCCTGATCAGAAAACATTTCTGGAACTGTCTTTAGTGGGTAAGCTTGGTTTGCCAAGTCTTCAAAACATTCTTTATGAGGTAAAGCATTAAGCTTTATTTCATGTATCATTATATTTGCAGATGGTGCAACTCTGGGAAGCTGCAAGTTTAAGCAAGCAAGGACTGGAGTACTGACACTGGCACCTAATGGAGACTTGAACCTGGCATTGCTGCTGATGGGTACCAGTCAAGCTGGGCTCCAGGACATTGTGTCTCTAGCATCCCCTACTATTCCTCCTATGACAAGATCTCCTGTAGGTTTAAGTCTCAGTTAAAGGCATACATGCACATTGCAGTTATTTTCTATATAGACAAAGAAGGAAAATTAAAACTAGCCATGATGATTTTCTAAAACTTTGCATGATTATAGAGAATTACATTAGAAACTAATTAATGGGGAAAAAACTAGGGGTCACCATTCTACTTTTTGAGTTATCTGCCCCTGAAAGTGAGTTTTTTGCTCTTTTCAGTCATTTTCATTATGTCTATATAGAGAGTAACTGCATTGTGCATGTATGCCTTTAAGATAATTCATAGCTATTAGACACATGCTCTCTAAATCTCTCCCCTCTGCTTCTTTAAAACTGTTTAAGATAACTTTTTCAGATGTTAACAAAACATTTATTTTTTAATTATAAACTTATGATGACTAACAATGTTTTTCAAGCCAATATATATTTTCACCACATTTCTTTTTACATTTTGAAATATTTCAATTTTTGACCAGTATAGTTTAAAGCAACGCCACTGCTCATCTGTTTTACAATACAATATCCGAGTAATGGGCTATATTAAAGTTTTTGCACTATGATGACATTAACGACAACCTAACAACAACCTAGCGATCATCATAGTTTTACTTTTTCTTCAAAACAGACAAGGCTAAAAATTTAAGTAATGTGACAGGTTCTTGAACTGTAAATTACTACAATATTTTTTTTCTCTCTTCTAATCAAAGTCTTTGACTTCATATTCTTGATACATTTTACTTTGCAGTTTTCAAATCTAGTCCCAGATTTTGTTATCACTGGTGCGGAGTTTGGTCGCAAGGGTCCAGGCGGTTACGAGTGTGCTGGTTTCTATGGTAACAACTGGGAGTACAGGCTGGACCTAGCTTCCTGTGTATGCAACTGAATTCTTGCTCAATTTTGGTTTAGTGTACATTCCAATGTATAATAAATTGTTTTGTTTTAAATGTTGTGAAACTTTTTTATCCTCATTTAAATAATTGAAAATTCAATTGTTAAAGCTTTTGCAGTAAAAATTTAAGTCCAAGTTTTAACTCATTGGTTTTGGGTACCAGTATATTCATCCTATACTTTTTATCGGTATCACCAACAAACCCATTTTCTCATTTGTAAATCAAGTCCAACTGTTAATCATTTATAGAATAATACATGGCTAGTCGGGGCGCATTTGAGTGATAATTGCCTCGGCTATGCAATTATCAATTAGACTGGGCTATTATCAATCAAATGCCCCTACTAGCCTTTCATTGTTCTGTACAATAAATATTTTTAATATATAATGTTACTTTAGCATTCTATTTATAACTTTAGTCAAAACGTAAATACTGTAAATATTGGTATCTATTATTTTTACTCTTTTGAAAATGGATACATATCTTTACATTTTGAGTATTGAATTGGATTTAATTAACAGCAGTCAAACCAGTGTACGTTGTTCGCGCATATCGGATTCACCCTAAATATACTGACAGACTATATATATTGATAAAATAGATATATGTCTGAGTCAAGTGATATTTCAATTAAATGACCAAATTGACTTATAATTAAAAATCAAGTGCATACGCAAATAATAACTAAAAAGAAAAATACATGCGCGTTTTATATCCTCTTCATATACATACATATGTAATTTATATATTCTCAATAAAACGTTTTTACAAGTGTGAAAGTTTAGCAAATTTTGACATCAACTGGTGATAAAATGGTAAGACTGTTCAAAAGATACAAATCCTGTTAACGATCATGTTTAAAGTTAAAAATGACGTCACTTTTTCACATGCGCTTTTTCCAAGGGCGATTATCATGATAATTGCCCTCCTACTAGCAGGGCAAAGTTGTGATAAACCTTTTCAAGTACGGATCATTGTTTTTTCCACAACATATTTTTGTTACTATATTTAGTAATGTGTATTATATAATTGATAAATGTAGCTATTAGGCAATCCTGTACTTAATATATACACTGTGGACAGGTCCATTGTATCACAACCAGTAATTAATGTTATAAAAAAGAAATCACTTTTTTTCTGCCTAAAAATCTGACAGAATTCTGTTGGTGGTATGCAAATCCTAGGGATAAATTATTGTTTTACACACTATACAAGTCGTAATTTCATTGCAAAAAAAAAAACAACCTACAGAACATATTTGTTTGATTTACACTGGTAAGAGATGCAAACCTTAGACCGTTAACTACGTAATAAAGCCAAAAGACAATCTGGATGTAGTATATTGCATGCACTTGTTAACCCATACAAGGGCAGTGAAGGGATGTCCTCTTTGCAAATTTCACTTCCCACTTTGATTAAACTAGTGTCTAAATTTAAGAAAATGCCGATTTTTGAGGGGAAAAAAACAACAACTCTTTACTAACTTATTTCTTGATTTGTATTATCTTGTTCACAGGCTGAACTTGCTTAATAATGCAAAGCTTGTTATAAACCAATTTCCCTAAATAGTATAGTATCAGTTATTAACACATTTGCTTAACAATTGATTAATTACACATAATGTATAAAAAAAAGCTTAAAAATTCTTACAGAGGAACAAATAACCCTTACAATGCTGTTGGGTACTTGATAACACCTTTAACGAGCAGTATAGACCAAGATCTGCCTGCACATCAGTGAAGTCAGATTATGGTCTGCACTGTTCACTATTCAGTCAACAAATTTTCAGTAAGCATCCTCATAAGCAATTGATGGTACAGTCCAAAATGAAGAAAGGCCAAGTCCAATTTAGAAATTTAGCATGGAATAAGTTAATCTAGGACTACATGATTTTGCTGGATCCAAGTTGAACAGCTTTGTGCACAGTATACATGGAAATACTCCATGCTTTAGTCAAATAAGCAGGTGTGTAGACTTCATCAAATAAGCAGGTGTGTAGACTTCCTAAAATCATCACTTAATGTTCTCAAATTTGATATAACAAAATCAAGAAGACTGTGTTTTTCACTCGCCACTGAACTACTGTTTACTTGCCACTGCAAGCAGGTGAGTGGAATTTTACATCCCCTGATAAGTATAGGAGATTGGAAATCTAGGACAGCTGTAAAGCCATAGAGGCAAGCCCCAGTCTATAAAAACGTAATATTGTAATACATAAATACTCACAACATCCAGACAGTAAACCATCAGTATATCTACAGATAGACTAGTACAAACTACCTTGTAACAAGAATTTGATCAAAGTCAACTCCCTGTCAAATCTTGAGCCAATCCTTCCGGGAGTAACTTATGAGGTAGTCTGTTCCATTGGCTTCACAACAACTACCAGTAGCTTTACTGAATGCTAACTCAAATTATCACAGGAAGACACAAATGACTTGTGGAATGAACTAATTGCATTATAGCAGTGTTTAATAGATAAAAGATCCACGTGACACTCCAAAGCCAGGGTCTCAAGTTTTCTCCTTCGGTGGTGAGTATTTTATGGATGCATGGTCTGTTAATCCAAGCTCTTTATGCCCTTCTCTGAAATAGAAAATATTTAACCATGCAGACAAAGCTGTCTTAAGTTCAAAACAAGATTCTGTGTTATACAACACATTATAAAAGTCAAATTATAATAAAAGAATGAAAGGTGGTTTTTGGATGGACAGACAGACGGAAGGCAAATTTATAGTCTCCTCCAGTGTAAACACCTGTAGGGGACTAACAAGCCTCACTTATTATATGCAAAGCAAATTCATTCATCAGCTATCTACACAATGCTCTGAGTGACAATTTCTCTATAAATTCATACAATTACCTGAAGCATGCATTACAGTACAGATCTCGATCACATCCAAAACAGCGCAGCGTTGCATCTTCCGTACATATGCAGCAATACGGTAGCTCATCTGGATCATACCACTGTTAAAAAAAAATTATCAAAACATCCTACAAATGTACTGTCAGGTGGTTTAATATATCATCCATATGTCTAGTCAAAAGTGACTTTAAAATATAAACTTGTTCACATTTCATCATGTATTGGTGTGAAAATGAGAAAAAGAACTTTGTAGGATAACTTGTAAATAATTATTCATATGTTGAATAGTAGTGAAACAGATTCCTGGTGCTTCATTTGAGGTTAAAAAAATAATAGTAATACTGCCCATAAAGTTGTTTAGTCTTGGGCGGTGAGTTCTCAAATTTCTTTCAAATTTTCTTCCCACTTGATGTTAAATCTTTGATGTAGGAACCATCTATCAGTAATCATTTGTAAGTAAGAGGCTGCTTATCTCAGAAGATTGCCTAAATACATGTATCTCAGAAGATTGCTTAACTTTCTCAGAAGAACTACATGTATCTCAGATGATTGCTTATCTAGCTCAGATTGCTAATCTATCCCAGAATATTTCTTAACTATCTCAGAATTCTAATCCATCTGAAAAGATTGCTAAACTATCTCAGACCCATCACAGAAGATTGCTTCTCAGAAGGCTGCCAAACCTAACCCATCTGTAAGAGAAAGTGGCTTTTGTTCATTCCTTAAATGTCCTACTTTAATTAGGACTACATGGTGGCTCTATTATAACAATGTTTCTGAGGTGTAAACCTAAGTAGCACATTATATTGGACCATGTTGTAATCATGTAGTAGATGTATGAAATGGCACCTGTGCTTCCGCCGTAGAGCTAGCTTTCATGGCAATGTGGTGAAGTGCCCAACTTGCATATCGAAGGTCCAGAGTTTGATTCAAGGTCAGGGCTGTAGATTTTACTTAGTTACACATATTCAAAATTAATGATTTGGGGTGTGAAGTATTTCTAAAGACAGAAAAATTAAAGCAAACTTTGCTCTCTGACCCTTAATATCTCCAATGAATAAGTCTGTAATCATACTAAATGTTATCAAACCAACCTCATCATCATCCATATCAGAAGCACCTCGTTCTGCCAGGT
Organism: Solen grandis; assembly: GCA_021229015.1. NCBI lineage: Eukaryota > Metazoa > Mollusca > Bivalvia > Adapedonta > Solenidae > Solen > Solen grandis. The sequence continues at coordinate 41,673,735 of CM037778.1, read as the reverse complement.
TTGACTTTTTAGGTTGCTTTTTGGTTTGTTTTTTGTTCACCTTCTCTGGGACAGTGACCCCATCTTTGGCTGCAGCCTCATCCAGTTTGGACTCTTCTAGAGCCTGCTTTATTATCCTGGCTTCCATCATTTCATCATCCTCGTCATCATCTTCATTTTCACTATCAGAGTTTTCAATGTCTTCATCTGTTGATGGATAGTTAAAATGCAACCACTTTGATATGCATTCACAAGACTGCAATGTCAATAAGCTACAGAGACTAAGTTTCAAGGGACATAACTCTTGCAAAAGTAATGAACAGTAAAATCACTGCTTCATGCACATCTTCCCATTATAGTCATGATGAAAACCAGTAATGACATTGACTAAGTTTTGAAAAAGTACGGTCAGAAACGTAGGAGTTGCGTTCACAAGAAATGGACGTATGGACATATGGACGAACGGACAGAGGGGAGGATGATGCCAATATATGACCACCTCCGGCGCCATATCAAAATCAAATTCTTAGTCAATGACCATCTGTAAATGAGTTGCTTTAACTGAGAAACCAGTGAATTATGATATAAAGAAATGTTTGTTTTGAAATAAAATATAAAACAATGCATTATAATATAAAAAATTATTTGTTTTGTAATAAAATATAAAACAAGTTCTCCTGCAGAAACTTGATGTGTACTAGTAAGTATAACTGCAAGCCATCTAATGGATGATCTGCTTAACAAATGTTAGAATAAATGTTCTTCCAATTGTTCAATGCTCCAATGAATTAGGTAAAAAATGTGTCAAAACTCAATTTTATAGCAGCATTAATTGTTAAGGATTTGCAACTTAAAGATTTCTAAAAATCTCATAAAAATTATAGGGAGCGTTGGTAATGCATAATGAAAACCCTCCACAGGTAATTTAGTAAGCATGCTGAAAAACCAAGTTCAGCTATCTGTGAAATTCAAAGAAATATTTCAAAAGTCAATATCTTTTTGATCTTCCTTCTATTTTCTGCATTCTAGTGTGAATTACAATACAAATATAATACCTGAATTAATGAACGTTACAGTAAACATAACTATAATGAAATTAATGCAAAATGTAGTAAATAGAAAGTTATAAACTTGCCTTTTCAAAAAATCTTCTCATGAGCGATTTCCAATATCAAACATGAATACTATCTAAGCCATTATTATTATTTCAGACCCTACCTTTATTAACATCTGTGCTGCTCTCTTTCCGTCGTTGTTTGACTTGCTGAAGCTTCTTCATAATCTCCTTGTCCTCTTCAAGATCTATCAACATAATTAAAAAATATCAACCTAATTAAAAGATTATCAACATAATTAGAAATTATTTACCTCATTTGAAAAAATATCAACATAAAAAATTATCAACATGATTAAAAATATCAAAATATTAAAAAATTAAGGGTTTTTTGTTTTTGTTTTTGTTTTTCTTAAAGTGGGGACTGTCTACATAAGACAGATATAGTGCTGCCTCACAGCCAAAATCGATTTATAGACAAGCAGTATGCTACCATACCCAGTCACATGATCCTGATGCCAAACAATCCTGGCATGACCCTTATGTGCTGAATTTAAAGCAAATGAGACATACATGTACCATTTCAATGATTTTGATGTCAGAGCAGGGGAATGAACACAAGACCTCTCAGTTCAATATCCAACATGCATGGGCATTACGAATTATTGTATTCGTGATTAATGACAAACCCAAGTTTTTGTTGTACATAGGGGATTGACCTTAAGTCCCAATATCTGATATGCCAAATGTTTGTTTTCCATAAAAACGGGTGCCTACCCCAACTGTCATATGTCAGTCAAGATGCAAAGTCAGAAACAAGTGGCATGCTACCACATCCAGTCACATTATCCTAACACTGGGCCAATCAATCCTGGAATAAGCTTTTTATTAAATCTAGAGGCCACCAAAACAACAGTACTATAATTTGATTATTTATTCAAATTAGAAACATATGATCAAGCTAAGTACACATTTAAATGTCATAAAAGTTGCCATATATTATAATTATGATGTAATAAAGGTCACATGACTCCTGGATGTACTGGGCACCCAGGACAAGGAGGATATGCCAGTATCATATTAAACAACTTTAGTATGTTGTGACCCAAGATCAATCCCATGATCTCCCAGTTTCGGGGCAGGTGCTCTGACTACTTGGCAAGCAGAAAGAATCCAAGATTATGTCTAAAATGAAGTTAGAAAAAAATGTGCAAAAACTATTACCTTTCAAAGCTTTTTTTGCATCTTCCTCTAATTCTTGGGCTGTTTCATTCAGTATTCTGCTGACTTCCTCAGAGCTAATAGAATCCTCGCCTGCACTGTCGGGAGTTGATTTCTCTTCACCCTTCACCTCTCCATCCGAAGCATGAATGGAAATATTTCGGGAAAAGCTCTGGGAATCCTTCACTGAGGTCTTGTTAAGATTATTTTTGTCCGGATCTTCTTTTTTGTCAGAGTCACCTGAATTAAAGGAAAGACAATACTCCAATATCATCAGTCTTTTTCCTGACAGTTTGTACATACCATAAACACAATAGTGAGTTAATTTTAGAGATATAGCAATATTGCGCACACATAACTTACAGTTGATTTTTTTTAAAATATGGCAGTTAACCCAAGGGAGGCAAAGCTGAGCTTAAGGTTGAGTTCCATATTTTTCAAAAATGAACTATAACTATTTTACCGTTATTCTCACTTTTGTCACATAGGCTACAGCGGCACCTTTGAAGTCTGCAGTAGACTCGAGTAACATTAAAAAAAACAAAAACTTTTCACATAACCTGGGCAAAAAACAATAAATAGCTATATATTTAATTTGGACTGAAAAAGAGCTATTTCATTAGCTGAAAAAGTGGGACAAACAGTAAATTCATAATAAGTTCTTCATAAATATCAAATATTATATATAGAGCAAAAACATTTGCCTTGTTTTACTTTTAAGCTCATTTAAATGTTTTAAACTTGAAATTTAAAAAAAAAAAAAATCAGTAACCTTGCAAAGATGATGGTTTCTCTCTCAGTCGCGCTAGCCGTTCTGCGATTTCAGTGGCAGGGTCTGGAAGTCTGGCATCAAGTTCCACCTCACTGCTGATCTCATCTAGTAAGTCATTCATCTGTTCCTGTTGTGTCCGTCTGTCTGGTGGATGGTACGTCTGGCAAATACACATACAGCATAGCTATGGTAATGTTGATGCAAGATATGCCTGATAGAGTGGTCAAAACTAGCAAAAGTTTGTACAATACTTCTCAAGCTTATTCAAATTTATAAAGTTGGGCTTGCTGCGAATATTACTGTCCCTTTACCTCATATACCGGGAAGTTAAGTTTTGATGCCTTGGCAAACAGAGACAACCCAGATCAGGGGATTCCATTGTTTGCTTGTACAATATTGTGGCTCAGATTCTTATAGTATGCTGCACTGCAAAGTAAATCCATTGTAATATATATCATTTAGAGTTCCGTATATTGATATTCATCAAAGTATATGAATATTCATGAGGTGATGGATAAAACATTGCAAAAATAGGAGGAGCTGTGCTTGTCTATCAAAAGAACTTAAGGTAAAGTCCCTGTATTGGTTCTGTTACGTCTTGGACCACTTAATCTCTACAAAGATAATGAAACATTAGGAAACTTGTTATCTCCGTGAAAGGCCATGAGGTCTAATACCCTAATATCAAGGACTGCTGATATGTGCTTTTTCAGATTTTTTTTTACAAAAATACAGTGTTTTTACATTCTATTAGTAGTAAAGAAATACTGCAACCATCAGCTATCCTGGCAAGAAAACAAGCTAATTTTCTCATATAAATAATTTCTAAGTTTTCTGTTATTCATAAAATGTTTCATATAATACATGACTACCATTATCTTAAAGACCATACTCACTGGTTTAGCAGAAGCTGTGTATCGGTTTGGGTCCATTCCTTTTAAGTTGGCCAGCCTGTTGTCTATCTCCTTATTTGACACTTTTCCAGCTGCCACTGAAATAACAGGGCAGTCTTAAATGTACATGTATAGAGAAGGGTTATGCTGCAATGGCAGGGTTTTCATTATGTTTTGGTTCAACAGTCTAAGGGGACAATCTAGCAGGTCTGCTAGGGAGTTTAGGAGCACGGCCACCTCCCTCCCATCAAAATTTCTATGAAATCAAGCACTTCTTTTCCTGTTAAATATGTGAAAAGCATAGCGATATCACCATTGCATTTTGAAACCTTTCCAAATTCCAACCGGCCAAAATATCATTTCAAGCAGCCATTTTGATTGGTGGTTGATTAATTATGAAAACCCTGAATGGGTAACAATGTCTTTTCCTTAATATTTGACATCCTTGTAAAGACATGGTCAAATGACCAGGGATTACTGTATATATTACTTAATTAGTTTTTAATTAACAATGCTTTAAGAAGCTATATCAGTTATCATTGCAGATGATGATCCCCCTTTTCAACTCATGGTGCTTTGTCACAAACAAATAATCCTTGAAAATGGACAAAATAATCTTGTTTCATGCATTTCTCCTGTCCATATGGTGTGCTACCATCTTGAAAACCATCAACCTGTTTAGGAGGAGCTGTATTTACAAGAGCAATGCCACAGACTGACAAATCATGTTGATAAGGTGATCCTTCATACCCATACAAAGTTTGTTTGCAGGGGGTCTATAAATGTGACCCAGAAAAAATGTGTCTGTTTCCAAAATGTTATCAAGTCAAGAACATCAGTTTATTCATGTTAAGAATCCAACCTCAAATGTGAATGTCTCTTGATTCCCTAAATTTAGCTGGGGTCGACATTGATTAAAACATGTAATGAAAAAATCAACAAAACAAAATCTTATTAAAAACTTGATAACTAAACTTTACCTTCTTGCGGCGTTTTCTCTCGCAATTTTTCCAGTCGCTGCTGAATATCCCAGTCAGCCTGTGACATTCCGCTAGGCTTCTTCTGGTTACCTTTTGACCTCTGGTGCTGGTGACCAGCTGTTAGTTTGCCACCACCGGTACCCTGCCCATGTCCCTGTTTCTCTCTCTCCTCCAAAGCAGCTACCCTCCTAAAAATAGATAAACCAAAAAACAGTAACACTTTTTCTTCCTATGCAGAAAAGGAAACAAACCTCTTGGCCAATGAACCAGTGTTTACTCTGTTTGTTTGTTTATTTGGGTTTAACATCCCATCGACAGTATTTCAGTCATTTGGAGACTATGTCCAATTGAGAGATATATAGTGCTGCCACACTGCAGTGAATGCAGTAGACATAAGGCATGATGCCACACTTACTCACACTATCCTGACATCAGGCCAACCAGTCCCAGAACTACCCTTATATGCTGAGTATCAAACAAGGGAGCTATACCAGTACCATTATTTACAACTTTGGTATATCTCAGCCAGGGATCAAACCCACAACCTCCTGATTCCAGGGCAGATGCTAAAATCACACGGCCACAGTAATCAGTTGTATTACTGGCTTAAAATATGCAGTATGTATATGGTGGTTTTATCGAAACCTTCATCTGGAAAATGTTTAGGTAGGGAGTATTTGATTTATTTCAAAACCCTGTTCTTCCCTTGAGATTGCCCAAATTAGCATGTGTAAATTGATACAATGTAATATTGCTAAAAGGATATATTCAAGCAATAAAGCAAAATTTTACATTTTAAACTTGATTACTACATGAAATTTGAAGCATATCCATTTTTGTAATATTTTTCGCAACCAAATTACTACAAGAGCTCAAAATTAGCCACAAACTTTTAATATTCTTCAAAAACTGATTTTTTTTCAAAGGGTATAAAGTTTGTAAATGTATATGTATTTGAAATTTTAAGTAAGAAAATATGTAATTATTTGGTAAGTTGGCTATGGATGATGATAAAGAGTGAACCAATACACACTTTTTGTAATTTTCAGGAGGTGAATATCTTCCAGAATCTTCCTTAGGCTTCACTTTCCTGAAATCAATAAGAGGCACTACAATGACAAAGGTTACATACCTCATCATATTTTTATTGTTTATACACTTATATAATGATTATTATAACTGATGTACTTACCAGCACCTGTGACAGTAAAAAGAAGGGGACCTGTGCCAGTCACATTTAAACAGAAAAATGTTCACATTGATTTTTTTTCCTACAAAGTCATATTACAATAAATTGAATAATATATGTCACAAAGACTTTTGTAAAAATAAAAAAATAAAATAAAACGGTGAAAACCATACCATGATTATATCACACCGAAAATATTCTATCTGACACAGTCACTGTGACACAAATATACAAGAGTCTTTCCCTTCTCTATCGGGGCAGTTCATAAGTTTCTTCCCCTCAAGAGGTTTCTTTAAATGCATGCAGTTTTCTCAAAATTTACCTCCAGGATTTCTATTTCCCCAAAGTACAGAAAATAGTGACATTTCTCCAAAAAAAATATGGTATTATATAAAGGCCCCTTCCCGATCATCTGTAAAAAGGACTAATATACTTAATATTTTTTTTTCCTTAAATTTGCGAAAGTGATCAAAAGACACTGATCGTGGATGAATTGTTCTGTCTGAACTTAAATTAAGTATGAAGGCTAATTTTATTGGCCAGTGCCATAATTATGTTCTTTGTTCAGTCCCTTAATAACAATTTCCATTGATCACAAGAATGAGACAACCACAGGCAATTTGTAAAGGGGTGGGGGGTGGTCTGCCTAGGCCAAACTTTGTGGGGTGGGATTTTATCCATCACTCTTATGCAACAATTAAGTGTCAGTTTTCCAAGAATGGTGTCATACATACCCTGTGAGAATGTTGAAGCACTTCATACAGACTTTGTGTTTTTCGTTGTTCAACTTTGGTATGGCATGTTTATTTGGCAAACATTTGGTGCAAAAGGCAAACCCACAGTTTTTGCATCCATGCTGAAATGCAAACAAAAAGGAATAACAAGTAGCAGAGGACTCCTTGCATAACCAATTTCTTGAAATTTCTTCCTCTTCCAGGACTGTGGTCTAGTGAAGGCACACTGGTCCAGTGGTAACATAGCAGACTGCGGATTCAAGGGTTGTGGGTTCAAACCCGACACGGACTGTTCATAACTTTCCCAAGCCCTAAGTACTGGTCCGACACAGGAACCATCAAGAGGGATTTCAGGGCTTCCTCTGGCTTAATTTTTGTCTGAGCCAATGGATGAGTCAAATTGAAAAATTGAAGTCATTTTTTCTTTTCATGCGCCATTTTTATATGAGCCAATAGTATAATCAAAACACATACATCACCAACCTTGATGGAGTGGTTGGCATATTAACCAAATCTATTTTGAATTACTCTTAGAACACATGAATGAGATTTGGAAAGAAAATTATTTTGCTTGTGCTATTTATTTTGTCTTCATTTAGACTTACCACATGCTTTCGTTTGCCGAAAAAGTCTGGCTATTGTATATCAGAGCCCCACAACTTAACTAACAACTGCCTTTTGATTCTACATCATATCTGGCAGTGTCTTTCATTCATCCATACTATCAAAAGTAATTTGCTGAAAACCTGCTCATTCCTTCAATACTGAAGTGTTAACTGTCAAATTGCCATAACTGTGAAATACACAATGAGGTGAAGGTTGTGTCATAGACTGTTTATCAATTTTTTAAAGTTCAGCATATATCCGGGAGAGCAGGGTCTCTGTATATACAGGGTCATGAAAGTGCAGTGTAAGCACGCAAGATTACCGATTGAACTTGTTGTCGCCATACAGGTAACCACTGCCCAATTATTGCTCCATTCTGCCCTTGTCAAGTCGGCCCAATATACTAGGTCAGCAGGACCCGTTCCCACAGTTTCGACCACATGCTCGCTTTTTTTTATATAGTTTATTTATAAGATATTTTTATTTCTCATTCTTTTATGAAATGTCAAATACAAAATATCATAATTATGTAATGAAAAAAAAAATGATATATATTTGTTTTTTTGCCGTATGAAATATTCTTTGGTCACTTAGATATACCAAAGTTATAATGCTGTTCAGAAAATAACATGAAACATATTTTTCATTTCTTGCTTTTTTTTAATACTTGTGGATGGAAAAATCGTAAAGAATAAAACTGTTCAGTTTCACTTACATCATGCTTTTTGCAAATATAAATTCCGGTTTTCTATTCCACAATACCCCCCTTCCGTTCTAAATCAGAACATGCTAATTTATATACGTAAATGATATTTTAGTTACCATAACATAAACATAAGGAAAATGCACAAACTAGTTTTTACGGCGCATATCACGTCACTTCCAACAAATTAAAGCATATTTCAATGATCCTCGGCCAAAAAAAAATATTTTTTGACTATACTAGTCAAAAATTGCAGATACATTTAAAAAAAAATATTTTTCATATTTTAACATCTAAAAAGTGATTTGAAATAATCTTCTAACTTGAATAGATATTCTAGGGGTTTTATTCAGCAGTCTTCCTTGATATGCAGACAAGTGCTGAAATTTATTTATCATCAATGAATTTACATTCATCATAAATAATTTCATCATACCGGTACTACAGATTAGTTGCTGTGAGGTGTATCATTGAGGCTGCGTAAAAGTAATTTATGATCCTTCAATATGGCATCAGGCTGTGTCTGGTATTCAGATGGTTATCTTTCAAGGATTTATAATCCTGTGTTATAACTTTTTCCCTATGGCCCCCTTTTTTAACCCTTTCCCTCATAATAGGCTCATATAGACTCATTTTGACGCACTCAATAGGTACCACATAAAGCCTGATCTGCTGAAAACCACAGTTAAACCTTACCAAATTTAATTATAAAGTCCTCATTTCCAGACCACTGAGGAGCAGCGAACAGCATAAAACCTGATCAGCCTGCCAGTTACTTTCAGGCTGATCTGGTTTTATGCTGTTCGCATAGGTCTTTTCATGGTTTCCTCTATGAGGGAAAGGGTTAAGCTAATAAATATTTTAGTCTGGGTCTATTTATTACTATGTAAAAAGGTCTGATCCCCATTTTATAATTACTGAATCCCAAATTGAGGATATTTGATAACAACTTTTACAAATATATGAACAATAATAAAATCAAAGCTGTTGTTGTTATTAGGGTGTAATGGGGTAATTAGATTATTCCGTTATGTTCTGAATTCTTGTCTTTATTTTTGCCCAATTTGGGATTTAATATAAAGTGTCATATTTTCATAGTTACTCGATGAAACACTTCTTGTTTTATTATCGGAGGTTAAAGTTTATGACAAAAAGTATTTTGAGATATAATTAGAGTGTTATTTTATTTGTACGGGAGGAATTTCATTTTAAGCATTTTTGAAAACTTAGGTATTGAAAACATGGGAGCTGACAGTCAGCCCTTCCGGCAAATGTTTCCCTCACGTTTTCAGTTTTATATATTTATTGAACTTAAATGAAGAATGCTGCGTAATTAATTACATGTAATTTATTTTCTTTGATCATTAAAAGTCTGCAAGATAAGAAAACTGTGTCCGGTGATAATTTATTGAAATGAGACCATTTACAAACAATTATGCAGATGATTATCTGCTAATTGAGCAAAAACTGTTTTCACACACCATCTCCAGTTAACTGGCTTCATCTTATTGTGAAATGCAAAATTGAAGAGGGGGTGGGGGCGTTATGGCAAACAGCAAAAGGGATTTAAATTTAAATGGAATAGGATTAAGATCTGGAATCTAATATAGTTGTTTGTGAGGCAAAGTGCTAAGAAACAATGCAATGATATTCTGTGTTTAATAGTGTTTATATCGCGATTCGAACTTTTCATCAGTAACAGGGATTAGAAGACATGCCCAGAGGAAATACGGCAAATCGTAAGTGAGAGGTATGAATTCCTGTATTTTGTAATTGTCATATAGGAGTTAAGTTTTTTAAATAGTCGGATCCAAATGATGACAAACCATAAACAAAAAAATTCTACAATACTAGTATGTGTTTATAGATCTTTGTAATAAAAATAAAATAAAATGAATTATAAAAAAATCAATTTCAATAAAGTTAATCCTTTGGTTTCAGAATGATTTACTTATTTTAAAAGAGTAATTCTTAGGGAATGTTTCCTTCTTAAATAATCATTTCAAAACTTACTCTGACATACACTATTGATTTCGACCAGTAATAGAACACAACTACATTTGTACTGTATAAATAATATGCCCATCTCTTGAAATATCCCCCCTTTTCTCTGCTAAAACACGCATAAACAAAATTCAGTTGTGAGGTTACGGTGTTTAAATGGAATGGAAATATATATGAAATACATAAAATAGCTGTATTGATATTATACAGCAAGATTATGGAATACATAATTATGAAAAAAAAGACTGCATTGCTTTTGAGATGGGCCAGTTATCGTTTCCTCAAAAGTCAGGGTAACAAAGTGATAATCAAACCCATAAAAAAGTGCAAGGTAAGCATTTTATGCCAAAGTGTTGGGTATGGTTACACAACTTCGTGAATATTATTTCTTTAAACATCTTTATCTAGTCTCAATGTTCAGCCTAACAAAAACTTTAACAAAATAAAATAATCTAGTAAATTCGAAGTCAACATCATAAAACATCAAAATCAGGTTTTTTGGCAAATATCTTCCGATCAGTGCATCAAAAATGTAAAACATTTATATGTTGATATATTCCCATTCCCTATTAGAAAGTTGCGTAAATTATTAAATATTTGTTCTTGACCTTATTGACAAGTTGTTTTATAAAATTACACATTAACCTACCAAATCCACCATTTTGTAAATATTTAATCTCAGGTTGATTTCACAACATTTTTTAATATTATTTTAACCCTTATTAACCGCCGTATAACTGAAAAATAAAGAGGGAAAACACAAATGAGAAATGACTATACTAAGTGTGTGGACTAATAATTAACATTCTATTCACTGTAATTCAGCTTTAAAAAATAAAGACAAGTAGATAAATAACACATTTTTTTCCCTTTTTCTCAATGAGATTTGAAAATGGCACAGATATTGAGATAAGCCAATCTCGTTCTCATGAGACAACAAGCTCTTTTGGCCAATCAGAGAGTTGCACGACCCTAGTATGAAGAGACCCTGGGGTGAGCAATACTGATAAGCAGACTGACTGCTTAAGCAATAACTATCCCATTCGTCCCTATTATCGGGTTATTAACAAATTAAAAACAGTTTAGCAATGCATAAAAGAATAAAACATAATTAAATTGTCGTAAATACATTAAAAAATAATTATTCTTCATAATAAAATCATTTTCAATAACTGATAGGCTTCAAAACCATGAAATATTTTTGACTTACACATTATAGGTCAACAATCTGACTCAATGGACGCTTTCTCATATTTTCGGGGATATCATTTTCCTGAGCTGTGCATGATGTTTAACATGCATCAGAGACTAAAGATTTTGCAAGGGGAAGCACTCATATTCATTTCAATAAATAGCTTTCATAGTCCAGAAAAATTGATGACCGCAAAATTATGCCCATTTTAGATAACTTGCCACATCGCATAAACTTCTATTCTTAGAACTCTATGACGTCACAATAATATGGGAACCCCCAATATTATGAGAACTGGGGATAATTCACAAAAATAAAACTCATGCGAATGCGCCAAATTAAAAAAAAATTGGAGCCACTTTTAATTAATTCGAACCATTTGTGTTTTTGGTGCATGACAGCGGAGGTCCTGGGATTTGTATAAGTTGTAAGAACTTGTTTCCCAAATGATGTAAAATAAATAACTAATAGTACTGACCACAATCATTCAAATGGCCAAATATACTGTTAGGTGGGTTTGCCTGCAGAATGAAAACATGATAAAAATAGTGAGTGTATGTACTGAGTATTGATAATGACCTGCCAGAATGTGTAAAATCCTCCGTCAGACTATATGCAGATGACTGCCTACTAATGAAATAAAAAAAAGAAGGCCAAATAGCCAGAAACATGGGCAACAAACTGGGGAAATTCAACGTGAAAAAATGCTATATCATGTCAATCAACAAAAAAACCAATAGATTTTATCAACTGAATAACCACATAATGCAGGAAGTACAAAATAATCCCTATCTTGGACTACAAATCTCAAATGACTTAAAATGGAATATACATATCAACAAGGTATGCAAAAAAGCAAATTCAACTTTAGGCTTTTTAAGAAGGAATCTCAGAAATGTACCACAGACCTGTAGAAAAACAGCCTACATTACACTAGTAAGATCAATAATGGAATATGGGGCTACCATCTGGAACCCCTATCAGAAAGACAACATAGACAAACTAGAAAGAATCCAAAACAGGGCAGTAAGATTCATAAAAAGAGATTATACAAGCAGAACACCAGGGACAATATCAAAAATGAAACAAGAACTTGAACTAGAAACTTTACAAGACAGACGCCTAAGCCTCAGATTAATATTAATGTACAAGGTGGTTGAGGGGTTAGTTCCAGCACTGCCAACATCAGAATTTGTGAAATTCACCAGACCTAAAAGGACAATAAAAACAAAAAAATTTAATGGCTGCGAAACATCAAATATATTAGAAAAACGCATTTGCAAAAATTCAAAGGGTCTGGAAATACCATCATCAAACTCTAAACAATATGAAAATTCATTCTTTGTGGACACTGTGATTCACTGGAATCATCTCCCTGATTATATAGTGCATGCTGGCTCTCTTGAGGCATTCAAAAATGCCTTAAAGAGCCACCGCCAATAGTGCGGAGCTCTTCTTCCGTTGTGTAAAACCCAGTATTGGGATCTACAACGTATTTGTTTCAGATTCAGATTCAGAACATGATAGAGAAGTTAAGTGAGTGACTAGCTTGGCTTGGAAGACATCAGCTGATCTTGCTGACATTATTTTTTGAATAAATTGCAACTAAGGTAAAGAAAAATAGACCTAATTTGTCTAAAACATCACTGAGCAGATATCTACATTACTTAGTCATGAATAAAATTTACAACTTCTTGTCTTATGATGGAGATAAAAAACAACAAAACATAATGTTATTAAAAGCATAACTTTGACCTGAACAACAATTCGTAGATCTGATTGTGGACGAGCCCATCGAAGGATAGGATCGTTTTTATTTAAACATATGTTAACTTAAGATTTATTACTTTTATTACCTCTTTTTTAAATGCACTGAACGTAGACCCACACCCGTAACAAGACATTTTTTCGTTCTAATTTTTACAAATTCATTTTCTGACAGATGGATGAAGGGAAGTAACTCTACGAGTCTGCATTTGAAATAACAGCAAGGTTACGAAATTACCAAAAGTGGCAAATTTACTAAGTAAACGTTATATATCAGATACTGTTATCCAAAATAAGTTCAGTTTCAAAGTGACATGACTGTAAAAATAGAGACTATATTGAGGGTCCGTAAATGTATGGGGTTGGGAGAATCCTCAAAACGTTTTCAATATGATAAGAAATCGTTGTATTTTTTTTTTTAAATTCCATTGTGGACCAGTATGGGTTTCGCTGAAGTAACCAGTTCTGGCTTTAACACAGCAGACGACGAGCTTGGCTTCTGGGAGGGGGCAGTAAATCGTTAGCAGGATTTTAAGTGCACCCCCTCCCTTTTCAATTTCCCTCAAGAAATTTCAAAACGGAGGGCATCTGAAAATTGGGGAGCATATCGCTGCATATGGGTACATTTAAATTGTAATGATCTAGCGAAAGTCGCCGCCGCATCTAGCTCCGCCCATAATCCGCTTTGGTCATGTAGGCAGCACACATAACCATACATATTCATATTTTCGCCATGTCAAGACCTCGCGGTTTATTATTATTATTAAATAATTTTTCAAATTTGAACGAAATACAAGCACTTCACTTGACGACCAAATGGGACAAACTGTAAAGTGAAAAAAATCTCTGTATTTCTTTAACCATATCGCAACTTTCTCTTTCTTTGTATGAACTTCATAACTATTTTATTAATCAGGGACTCTATCTTCAAATATACAGTTACTGTATTAATGTATCTAAATGATTCTTCCTTCATTATGATTAAGGACGCTTCAGCGGTTTACAGCCGATTTTGATTTTGGTAACAATTTTTTTGTTTTTTATGCAATTTTGGCTAAAATTTCAATAAAAAATCAGTTTTAGTTAAAAAAAAATCTGGTGAGGTATGATTTTTTTACATTTTCATAAAGCATTTATATCAGAAAACTGACTCTGAAAAAATAAAGAAAATCTGTCCGTTGAAAAATTTTTATATAGAAAAATATATATAAAAATTCAGTTTTGGGATAGTTTTTGTATACATTTTGGTCCGGGCACAAATGAGATTTTATGCTCTATTGTATTTTCAAATGTATATTTGACAGTATTTTTATCTGTAACTTATAGAATACATTATAAGTTACAAATGGTGATAAAAATATTTAAAAAATACCATTTAAACATGCTGTTACAGTATTTAGAAACGAAATCATTTTTATTTTTTAATGTCATGTTTTTTTCAACAAATTTTAACAAATAGTGATGTTCTACTATCCGTTCAGTCTCTATAACAAGCATGTGACCCTATTTTTAATTCATATATCTTTTAGGTAAAGTCTAAAGTACTTATATGCAATTTTTTTAGAAAAATCTGTCCATTAGAAAAAAAAAACCGCTGAAACGCCTTTAATACAATCAAATTTGGGTTGTTCGAAGTACCGGGAAAAGCGTTTTATTCCGAATAAAACATGACTTTGAATAACCGAGATCAGTCTTATACTGTTGAGGTGTGAGCGAAACCCATCCGTCTTGATTTTTAAAACAAAGCAAGTGATAAATCATCAGTCAAGATAAAGTAAAAGGAAAACCTTTTATAGATAACGAATTTCATTATCTTTGTTATTTAAAACAATTTGTCAATTCCTTATCCACTAGTAATCTGGATGCATATCTCTTGCTGGGATTTTTTTGTTTGTTCATGCATGTGTCCATTGTGTTTGATCGCCCCGTTTTCATAAATCATATATCACACACGCATAAATAACTTGTGGAGATGGTTTCGTTCAATTCTATGTATATTTTCCGTACATTTATAGTTTGGGAGTGATATTTCAAAATAATGCCAGGTTTCTGAATAAGAGATTTTGTATTACCTGGGGTTGAACTCCACTAAGAAATGAAAAACTTTAATAAATATTGTATCATGAGTAATTGGATGAGAGGTACATGGTCGAATAGCTGATGTACATGTATGTCTGGGTATTTCCTGATGCTTCTCCACATAAGGCAAAAAAAAAAAAAAAAAAAAAAAAGAGTGTGTTATGGTGGCATATTTCTGTCAGCCACTTATCCACTAAGCTATGTTGAAACTTTTCTGAAAAATTGTCACATATTCAGTTAGTATCTAGCAAGTAGCAAATTTTCAAGTTATCTACTTAGGTATCTTAACAGGACTTAACTGTCTGTTAGTGCCCACTACTGCCAATCACATAGTCACTTATTTTAACTGGATATCATGCCTTTTTCCAGATAATTATGTGAAAAAATGCTTGTTATCCACATAATTTAACTGACTAACTTGAAAAAAGGCGAGATAACCAGTTATCTTAAGTGAATATATGGCTGTCAGTAGTGGGCACTAACAGGCAGTTTTGTTCTGTTAAGATACCTAAGAGGATAACACGAAATTTTTCTACTTGCCAGATACTAACTGACTATGTGACATTTTTCAGAAAAGTTTCGACATAGCTAAGTGGATAAGTGGCTGGCAGAAATATGCCACCATAGTGTGTGTTTAGGGCAATTATCTTATAAAAGTTAGGTAGGGTAGGTAGGCCTATTGAGATTTTTTTCTTTGGCATAACAGTGAATGAAAACGGCGGTCCCAAAATGGCCACTGAAAACTTAAGGAACGGTAGGTTTCTCTAGGTATCTCGAAATACAGAATTATATTTAAGCCTTAGGGTTCATGTATACAAATTACTCTCCCCGTAGGCCGAGTGGTTAGAGCGTCCGCCTCGAGTGCGGGGGGTCGTGGGTTAATGGTTCTCAAGGCATGGTCCTGATAAAAAAACACATGAGTTTACACAGGGTCATTGGTATCCAAAGTCCCCACAATTTGACAGTACATCAACTAGATAAAAAAATGACAGTCTCCAGTTCAACGATACTTTGATGTGCAAAGTTCACATGTAACTGATCTGATATATAAATAATCGAATTTTAAACGTGTTTGTCGACTCTAGGATCAAAAGACCTTTGATACCTTTTGACCCCGAACTCATTAGAAAAAGATTACTGACGAAAACTAAGTCGCCGTGTATGAAGTGGAATCCTTCAGTATTTGAAATAGAAATTAGAGGATTTTGCAAGGCCTTTTGTTTTCAGAAGAATACTTAGTTGACAGGATATCAAACTGCGAGGGCGATACGAAAGTATGTTATCTTATATTACAGACAGATATAGAGATCTGCTCGTGAGAAGATATAAGTAAAAGACATTTAGGTCGCAATGTGATATATAGTTGAATCTGTTTTAACGACCACCTGTACTAAGCGGTCAACCTGTATTTAGCGGTCAATTTTAATACAAAAGTATTACCAAACTGAAGCATTTTTGTTATATATTTAAACTCCATTTAGTGATCACATCTGTTAAGCGGCCACTTTCTCTTGTTACCTTGACTGACAGCTTAAGACAAGTTTGACTGTATTTGTGCTCATTTAATTTCCATTTACATGTACATAAGACAGTCTATCCTCTCTCTATTTCTCTGTATGTCTGTCCGTCCCACAGATGTCTTTTGGAAGTCATGGCTTTCGGTAATTACTAGAAAAGGTGCGTTTTTTTGTCTATTTTCCACGGATATCTGCTTCAATCAACTTAAAAGCAACATAAAGCAAACGTTGCCATAGGAAACATTTAGAATACATACAGGAAGAGAATATCGGTCACAAATCCATCAAACCTTTCAGTACAAATGTAGTGGGACATTGACTAATATCACATGGGCATTTCTAAACGTTATCTATGGTGATATTTGATTTTGTTACAAATTTTACGGGGCCTCCGTGGCCGAGAGGATAAAGTCGCTGACTTTAACACTCACTCAGCCCCTCACCGCGTGGGTTCGAAACTCGACAGGGTCATTCGGATTTTCATGTGAGGAAGCCTTCCAGCTGGCTTGCGGTAGGTCGGTGGTTCTACCCGGATGCCTCCGTGCATTCGGGGTCTTCATCCACCTGTAATTAGCTGGACGTCGCTATATGAATGAAATACTGTCGAAGCGACAGCAAACTCAAATAGTCAAGTCAAGTCAAATTTTACAATGCATTTTGGTCGAACAAATGGAATATTCGTGAAAATAAGTGCAATATGCACTCTTATTTTCTTATCGTTACAGATTCTGATTCTGACCTCGCCACAAGCGCGTGTAGTCTGTCTTGTAATGAGAACATATGTCGTACATTTTTCGTTATTTGTACAATCACTCAGTATCGATGAGAATAAATCGATTCTGCTATGGTCCTATTACAATATTGAAGGACGCAGTGGTCCAGTGGTTCATACATGACCGCGGATCCGGAGTCACGGATCCGAACCCCGTTGTGGGCAAGGATTTTTCAAGGGCTTGACAGGCATAGAGTACCGGTCCAACTCAGAAACAGTATATATTGGGAATAAAAACTATTTTTAATCGACCTATATAAAGATGAAATGAAACTTAATTACATGATACAAATCTATGAATAAAATATGCTGTGGATTTATTTCACAAACGAAATAAACATTAGTTTCGTAAGGTTAATCCATCGTCGGAACCCACAGTATATATTCCGTTACCACAACCGCATATACCGTTCGATTTTCATTTGGCAAAAATTCGTTTTCATGAATATTTATCAGCTACTTGCTGGCCAATAAAACCACATGTCTACGGCATGTCTGCAGTGTGTCAGCACTATATTTGTCTTAAGTAGACATAGTCTCCAAATGACTGAAATTTTAACCCAAATAAACAACCAACAGATATTGTAACTTATTTACTTTCCATACATTCATTTGCAAGTAAGATAGAAACAAATGTATATGTCGAATTATCCACACGGAAGGTCAAAACTTCTTTCACAAAATACATATACCAGAAATACGTTTACGGTAATCAACAGGTATTTGCGACATATGCTTGGAATAATACGAGATCTATAGATCTATAAACTGACAAAAAATCAGTTTGTCTTATAATTAAGATTCGAGAAAGAAAACTTGTTTCGACGTTTTCTTACGCATGGTGATTGATCACACAGCCGTAGTTGTGGTTTTGATCCTCGTTATAAGAATGTTTTCTGATCCTTCTTTGCGCCAAGTACTGGTCCAATGCTTCCATGCTGTCATGTTTATCTACTGTTGAAACCTTAACATTTAGTCTTATTCACCTGACCACGATACATGCACATTATTTTGGCTTAAAAACGCAATAACATTTTATTTCGTCAGTGGATGAATGGGTGGAAACAAAAAGGACCGAAACTAAGTTTTTATATTCAAACATAAACTGTTTTATTTGCAATACACACAACTTAGTACATATTTTTGTAAACCAAAACGAACTTGTTTAGTGTACGAGAAATAATGACAGGCACATTCTTTAAACTGATATTCCCCGCCGAAAGGGTAAATCTGACATGAAATGTATATCCGAATAAGGTCAAGGTCACATAAAGGTTAAGGTCATATTTTGTTCATCAGAGTGAGAAAAATTCCCGAAGGAGTGTATTTACTATGCATGAGTTTGTCAAAAGTATCTGCAGTTGATATACTAATCCTACTAGAGGAAGCAATAACAAGGGATAACAAATCTGGCACTATACGTGATCCAAAGCAAATAAATGAACATGAGCTCACTTTAGTGATATACATGTTATGTTTCATTAAAATCCTTTCTTTAATCACAAGATTGATATTTTTCAAGGGCGATACATTTTGTCTTATGAATCAATCATGACATTGCTGCGCGAGAAAAACTGCATCATGATAATACATATTTCTTTTAAAAAAAACTCACCAAACTCCATTCCCTGCTTTCTTCGATATGACTTCGGCCGGACGATGTCATAAAATTTATCTATATCAATTCACTTTCGGCGGGAGATAATGAAGGATACAAACATATTCCCACTATAATATTGAACAGAGCTGTGTTAAAAATCAAGTTTTGGATGGACCATTGACCGTTTCAATCTCCTTTCTTTCACTGCATGCTTCAGTCTTCTGTACAAGCACACAGTGAGGCACAGGTTTAGGATAAAGACAAGGACGATCAAGCACACAATCAAGATCCAGATGCTGATCTCATGACCCGCTACTGACACGCTCGTGTCATTCGGCTTTACTCTGTATTCTTTCGATGACGTCATAGTTGCATCCGGTGCTAGTGGCGCCAATGTACTGAAATGGCTCTTCTCTGGGACGTCTGCAATTGGTGTAAGTTTACGCATTAGAACGAACCAAAGACCTATTAACTGGTCTAAATCTCACAAGAGCACGCAGCATTTTGTCAAATTCTAGCAAAGTGATGTTATCAAGTATCTCTTATTCCATTACAGATGTGTGAAAGTTAATTTGACACGCAACGCTGAATTAGATTCTGAGTATTTAAGCATAAACATTTTCGGAAATCAGTTTCGTACCAGAGTTTCCATATATACATAAGTATGTGGTGAATTGAAATGTGAAATACATTAATGTGCATATTAAAGTATTAGATAGGTGTATATTAAATATTTCGTTGATGTACCTTTACATTAAGCACCATTTACAAAAGTGTATACACTGAATGACCATGATAACCATCTCCAGTGGCCGAGTGGTTCGAGCGTCCGCCTCGTGAGCGAGAAGTCGAGGGTTCGATCCCGCTCGCGACATGCCAAAGTCGTAAAAATGGTACTGGTATAGCTCCCTTGCTTGGCGCTCAGCATATAAGGGTCGGTTGGCCCAGTGTCAGGATACTGTGACTTAGCGTGGTATCATTCCACATGTCTACGGCATGATACTGCAGTGTGGCAGTTCTATATCTGTCTCAAGTAGACATCGTCTCCAAATGACTGAAATACTGTCGGTGGGACGTTAAACCAAACAAACAAACAAAAATAACAATGACAAGGAAGTGATGCTTGAATATATTATGTTTTATCTTAACCATTAATACTGCACTACATTGTGTATTCATTACTTTTTTCATATTGTATATCATTACTCTTTTTTCTATATTATTCATTCTATTCAATACTATGTATTATCAATACTGTAACATAGTATGTATTATCATTACTATTTTACTGTCCTGCATTTTTATTATAATTACTATTTTGTTCTGTACTACATTATGTATTATCATTACTGTACTACATTATGTATTATCATTACTGTACTACATTATGTATTATCATTACCATTTTACTGTTCTACATTATGTATTATCCAGGGTTGGCAAAGTATTGACCGCCCGGGAAAACCCAGGTGGGAAAACCCGGGTTTTCCCGGGCTGGACAATACCCCCTAAACTGGGCAATACTGGGTAATATTTTACTGTACTTCATTATGTGTTATCAATACTATTTTTACTGTACTTCATTATGTGTTATCACTACTACTTTTACTGTACTTCATTATGTGTTATCAATACTATTTTACTATACTTCATTATGTGTTATCAATACTATTTTACTGTACTTCATTATGTGTTATCAATACTATTTTACTGTACTTCATTATGTGTTATCAATACTATTTTACTGTACTTCATTATGTGTTATCACTACTACTTTTACTGTACTTCATTATGTGTTATCACTACTATTTTACTGTACTTCATTATGTGTTATCATTATTACTTTTACTTTACTTCATTATGTGTTATCATTATTACTTTTACTGTACTTCATTATGTGTTATCATTATTACTTTTACTGTACTTCATTATGTGTTGTCATTACTATTTTTTTTTTTACTGTACTTCATTATGTGTTATCACTACTATTTTTACTGTACTTCATTATATGTTATCATTATTACTTTTACTGTACTTCATTATGTGTTGTCATTACTATTTTTTTTACTGTACTTCATTATGTGTTATCATTATTACTTTTACTGTACTTCATTATGTGTTATCATTATTACTTTTACTGTACTTCATTATGTGTTGTCATTACTATTTTACTGTCTTCATTATATTTATCATTATATTTTACTGTACTTCATTATGTGTTATCATATTACTTTTACTGTACTTCATTATGTGTTATCATTATTACTTTTACTGTACTTCATTATGTTGTTTACATATTACTTTACTGTACGTCATTATGTGTTATCATTATTACTTTTACTGTACTTCATTATGTTATCATTACTATTTTTACTGTACTTCATTATATGTTATCATTTTACTACATTATGTATTATCATTGCTGTACAACATTATTTTGTATCATTACTATTGTTACATTATTATTACTATATCATTGTACTACATTGAATATTTCCCTTGCTATTGAGGTCAATAAATGATCCATTGTGTATCGTTTCAAAAAAGAAAATGATGTAAGAAATATGTCCATCTATATGACATATTTTTTATTTCGGTTATCACAATACGAATGCCACTGGTCCATTTATACTGTAGGACATTAATGATTTAATCAGTATCTAAAGAAATGTCAAAATACTTATAAATTTTACAGAATATTTACCAGTCGAAGCTTGAATCAATTCTGTCGGCATCATCTTTTCCGACGATTTCATTGTTTCCATGCTTAATAGATCTGTGACGTCATTAGTGAAACTGGGATGTGTTGTTTCCTGGCTCCACCCAGTTGGATACTCTGGGGCTGTAAAACAATGGGAACCAGTCGCATTACTACTTCCGTATGTTATAGTGCAACCATGTCTTTGAACTATTTGCTTTCCCAGGTAATCATAAAAATGTTATTTGCTCTCTTATTCCATCAGAAAATCTCCATTTTTAATAATCTGGTTAACCAGTTCATAACATGCTGAAAAGGTTCACTACAATTGAGCATATTGTAATAGGTTTGCCTTTCAGAAAGAATCCCAAACAGACAATTTTCATGAACTCATATAGCTCATATTATTAATATCATTTTATCTAGGATAACATTATTCGGGAGAAATAGAAATCATATTTTTTATAAAGAATATGCATACAAAATATATTAGCAATATCTTAATAAACAAACAGGTTCTATATTCTGTTGCAAACGAAACTGTGCGCAAAGGCTTTCGTTAATTTAAAGATACTTTTTTTTTCTTTCAGAAGTATATAATGTTTCGTCTGCGATAGCAATGCTTTGGAAAAAAATGCACACCGTATTTGAACATTTAATAGGTACTCAGAAAGTTTTATACCAGAAAATGAGCGCCCAATTTCTTTTGTAATTAATAAAAGTTTTTTTAAGTGATTCGAGAAACAGAGGCCTGTTATTGTTCAAATCTTAAAACTGGTATTACAACATTTCAAATGACATACTACATGTAGTAGCATGATATGGTTTATCTATGGCCATTGATTTATTTTTGTCTTTACTTATGTTGAACATCTTTTAGATAAGTTGTGGAGTCTATTTGTTTATTTAAACGTATCTATTTTACGTCCATTGGGAAACTAAGATTTATACCAATCCCTTTCGACGGTTCCTGGGTTGGACCAGTACTTTGCGCTAGGAAAGGTTATGAAAAATTCTTGCCCCCAATAGGGTTATCACAACTTTCGGATCCTACTGAACCACGGCGCCTTTAAAGCAAGTAAACCATAAAAGAGGATTACAAACAACAAAGCAGTAACATATATTAGAAAATATTCATTTCATACTCATGCTTTATAAGTTGCTAAACGATACATACATGGAGAAAAGGTTGACATTGTTGATAGCGGACAATGACAATGATATCGGAAAGAGAAATTCGGACACTGGCTGTTCCGTTTCCAAGGGGAGCACTGGACGCCGACGTTAACGGAACATTCAACCGAAAATCCATTCGCGGAACTGTTGTACTTTCCGCTGAATGGTTCCCCCTTGTTGTCCTTGCATTCGAATTCGTCCACCTCGGCCCCAATAGCAGAAGGACAAAACGCATCAAGTTCCGTGTCGCTGATTTTTTCGTTCTCGTCAGGATCCGTTTTGGAAGGAACGTGAGTGTCTACCCATGGTGACCAGGAACCACAGTTATGTCCAAGAGATGGCACTGCTCTCACGTGCCGTGCGTGTTCGTCTGTATATGTATATGGTAGATAATAACAAAATATTAACATGATGATATGAATATTGGATGATGCAAATTCATTCGTTGGATATGCTTTAGTTATCACATATGAACAGGGAAAAAATCATTAATGTCCATATACAATAGTACTACTTTTGGTACTTTTCTTGTCATTTGCAGACATAATAGAGTGACTTTGCAAACCAGGTAAAATATTTTCGAGATACCTGCAGATACAGGATTTTGTCGCGAATAGGGTTCGAGATCGAAAACGTTTTTTTTTTTTGTGTGTGTGTGTGTGTGTGTGTGTGTGTGTGTGTGAAATAACCTGAATATTTCTAAATATATGTAAAACTAGTTTGTGATTATACGAATGATAGTATTAAGATCTAATGAAGAAATTATTTATAATTCTTGATTATGAATGGATCATATCAAACTGGGTATCAGCCAAGACGTTAGTAAAGTTACGGAAACTGAGCCTCCAAGATTTTCGTCAATTGGAAAACAATGGTATTTGTCAAGGCGAGTCCGACTTTGAAATATTTTGTTCTATCTAAATGAATGTTTAATATATATATATATACAATGTAGTTTGAATTAGGAAATTAGACATATTTAAAATGAATATTTAGTTCATTTATTAGAGATTAAATGAATAAAACTAAAAGTTTGGACGAGGTGAAAATGCTTAAAATATCTTGTAAGAATTATACATGTATAACAAAATATTACCTTTCCAACATTCGCACAAATATCTCACTTTGTAATCGAGACAGCCCCCGGGATTCTCCGAGTCTCTGCACTGAAGACCGTTTTCTACATCACAGACAACATTCTGAATGACGTTCGTCTGTCGTCTGTACCATGTCCGCATTGTATAGAGGAAACGTAACCATAAGGACAAAAATCTTCAAGTTCTGATGACGTCATGCTCTCAAATTCTGTCACGTGATTTTCTACGTCATTGTTGTGGACAGGATGATGGTGATCAATCCAATCACTCCACACAGGTTTTCCCGGACATTGTGTAGGTAAAGCACTGTAGAAAAACAGGCAAAGCATTGCAGAATTGAGAAATTGATTACTTATTTTTGTGTTGTTTTTTGTTGTCGTTTTTTTTTCATGTCCCCTCTTTGAAAAAAAATGGCGGTTGGGGAGGGGCACATATTAACATCTGTCTGCCCGTCATTCCGTCTGTCACAAAAAATATGTTGGCACTCATTTCTCCAAAAGTATATGAGCCAGTGACATATAAAATGTCAAACAGGAACGTTTATCGGTTTACTAGTGTACCTGGGGTTTTATTCGAGACGTGGCAGAGTTACAGTCCCTTACTTTGATAAAATATGGTGCTTTTAATCATAATTTAATTTTTTTGAAAAAAATATACCATCGAAGTATTAAATATGAAAAAAAGTTTCATATCACTAACATATGATAAATTATGTTGAATTCAAAAATATCTTCAATATATGGATGAATGTCATCAAATTGGTTTTATTATTTTAGTTTATTTTGGTAGAATCATGTTTAAACATTTTATACAAAGAATCATTTGCATGTATTTTGATGATGAAATCTGAATAAATGATTAAAAAATAATATCTCATTGGAAATTGTCGAAAATATTTTATATGACATCCTGTGGTGCGCGTACACCCAAAAACTAAATGTGTCATAAATCTTTACAGGAATTATCATCCGAAAGGGAAATTGTGTATGTAGAGTTCTAGACTGATATTACCAAAGTTTAAGCAATGTTACGGCATATAACTTTGCGAAATATATGACATAGTGATATGCAGGACTATTAATTTTTTTTTTTTTTATTTTTTTTTTTTTTTTTACTAGATCGTCCGATCAAACTTAACAGATATATTAACCTTTTGTAAGTATGCTTCTATGGATCTATACAAACTTAGTTAAGATTTTTATAACTTTTTTTTGCGTTTTTTTTCCGACTTATTTTTTTTTCATGCAAATAGAATGAAAATAGAAACAAAATGATAATAAAAAAAGAATATCGAAAACGAGATATTTGTAATAACATAACGGCGACTGTACAAACGATTATTATGTTTTGGCTCGAAAAAAATCATGTTTTTCTTTGATAAGAGCAAGTTTTGCCTAAATATTAGTAGCGAATGAACTGAATTGTTTATTGTATTATTTCCACTGGAAAGCCAACCGATACATATTAATAAAATGGGTTATAATTCTAAACAGTTGATGTGTGTATAGCTTAATATTTTTAAGTATGCATATTATATCAGAATATTTGATAGAGTAGCAATATATAAATAAGGTAGATGCACAAGTAAAATATTTAAATCCATCCAAATCATTAACTGAAATAGTTCATAAAACAAAAGATGTGAATTAATCAGCGCTAGAGTTATTGATATAATTCGAGCTAGTTCATCGTCGGACTCCTCTTTCACTCAATACGCTTTGCTTCTTAATCGACTATGGGTTATTTGATTAGTTAAACTCTGTACTCATGAATTATTATGTAGGCAATTCATTGGATCTATGCCAGAGAGAGCACAGATCATTTGACCAATGAAACACCGTGGTAAAGTAAACGTGTTCTAATATGTAGAGGTGACGTCAAAGCGTGCCGATTCAAGGAGTCAGTTTTTGATGTGTATTTCAAATACTTCGCGTGGTTCATTTGGAAGCATATTGGGTACCTGATTTATAGTACTCGGTAATTATAACAGTATATATACCGTGGGTTCCGATGATGGAGCTAATAATGCTGATGGTTGGACAAGTATGACACGAACTTATGTAAGAAATAGCAATCATGTCATAATGGACTTGTGTTATCTGGTTCATCGTAAGTTTAGTGACCTAAATGATTTTCTATAGTGTGTTATTTAAAAAGTTCCGACAAAAATAAAATATTACAAAGCTAGGGCGTTACACAAGTATAGGCTACATTATTATTTATCAAAGACCTATTCAACAGAGATTTGAAACGGTCCGAAATAACTTGTTTTTCTCGTAAAACAGGTGAACGGGATTTGAACGAGATCTCACTGAGACACCACTTAACATCTTCCAGACGCTTAAAAGCATGACTGAAAAGAGCAAAAAAAAAAAGTAGTTTCTAGTGTAATTTTCTATAATCATGCAAAGTTTTAGAAAATTATCAGGGCTAGCTTTAATTTTCCTTCTTTGTCTATATAGAAAGTAACCGCTTTATGCACGTATGCCTTGAACAGACATACTCTTTACAGTATCATTCATAAACGAGATCTACGATCTAATGAGAGACATACATGTTTGGGTTAATCGGGAATTAATTGAAGAAAAACTTTATAATTGATATGAGCAATTTAACACATCTCACGTTCACTCGCGGTTACATGATCGTACACGTAACTTAACGAGAGCTTCTTTTGACTTGTTCTTTACCTATATCAGAGTTGCGGGTCTCTGTATCGATGAGAAAAAAAATGTGACATTTTTCATGTACTACTGGTATCAGACAAAATTAGGTATCGTTTGCACATGCTTGAAACTATAAATGTGAAGTTTAAATCCCAATATACTTCCAAGCTTTGGCACACATACTTCAATTCAGGCATCTACTCGTAGATGATGTTCACTCGACTTAAAAAAACAGATCAGTGCTAATCCTTACGTCAACAAGAGGAGATTATCGGAGAATCCAATGTAAACTTTAAATGACAGCATTTCATTTGGGCAACATTTTGACGTCGATGTTTCTGATGATAAAGAAATTTCAAACAGATCGATACTGAAAGAAAAACGTTTTACTTACATTTAAACTGACAGACGATGTTTGCATATATTTCAAAAAAGAATTTTGTTTGAAACATAATTTCTTTCGATTGTAAAAAATATATTTGCCCTATGTCTTTTAATCAGCATGCTCTGTTTTATGACTCTCAATGATCCCCTGGGTTTGGGATGCATCATTGGGAATTAGGTTATCTAATCATTTTCTCTCTCTCTCTCTCTCTCTCTCTCTCTCTCTTTTTCTAACATATATTATAGTTTATTTATCAAATTGACAATCATAATGAATGGGAAATGATGCTGTTGTATTTTGTTCTAGTAAAGAAACAAGATGCCTTCTTATTTTTCTTAGAAATGTTACTACCTTTAATCATTCGTATGTGGCTGGATACTGTGACAACGCCTATGTCAAATATCCCCTAAGAGAAGATACTATTTCCAAGTCGTTTGTGTTATTAATCTGAAGATCTAAAAATGTTGTTTATTAACTTAATAACCGCCCAGAACCGTAAGGCCGTGTGTTTGATTTCCGGTCGCGATAAAAATTAATAATAATAATAATAAAAAAAACAAAAAAACTTTGTTACCGGTAAATATCCATTGATATTGGCGCTCAGCACGTAAGTGTAGTTCCAGGACTATTTGTCCCGGTGTCAGGATAATGTGATTGACTGGGTGTGATATCATGCCACATGTTTACAGATTCATATTGCAGTGAGACAGCACTATGTCACTATATGACTTACTGCTATTGTATTATTAATACCAGCTATGCTATATTTAATTTACTTTTTGTCCTATGATCATACTTTTGTGAAATGTTTTGTGCTCTTTGTAGCACACAGGTCATCCTCACATAGTTTTCTATTCATATACTTTCATATCTGTTTTTTTTTAACATGTGCTCTCTCTCTGTCTGTCTCTCTTGTTAATAGCTGTTGCAAAAAATGTCATGTTTGTTAAAATATACTACATTGGATCATGTTGCAAGAAATATGTATGTTTACGTTACTGAATAAAAAATAAAAGAATATGAATCTATAAATGTCTCATGTAGCCAAAAGTTTCAAAATGACTGAAATACCGCCAGCTGGATAGTTTTTAGTTTAAACATATTTTATTGCAAATTTGAAATTGAAATGGGGTCGGGTGAAATGTTCTAGCAACATAAGATACGGCCCTTCCCCTATACAATCATTTTACAGTTTACAAGGTCACGTGGAATATAATTTTATATTACCCAAATCCTGTACATTTTAAATTTAAATCAAATTAATGTTCACAGGTATACATCTCATTTAATTTGCACCATAGCTAATATATATTGCACTGATAAAATATATAGTTCTAAATTATAGGGAGAGATAAAGGTAAGATACTGGATATCTATGTGTAGCATTAGAGCGGGATATTAAGTCCAAAGAAGCAGAGTTGCAAACAAACAAAACAAACATGAAAAAATGAAGAGTTCAACGAAGAAGAAATTAATCTTAACACTTCCAAGAAATGTAAGGCAACAATCTCCACTGAATTTCAATAAGCACAATTGAACTATTTACGGACAAAATGATATGTTTGCTGATGGACATACGGTCAATAAACCAAATTAATAAAATGAATCTTTGGTCGGATGAATGCAGAAAATTACAAACCTTAGTAGGTCAGTTATGCAGACGACAACGGCAACTGAAATCAGAAAACACACATTTACTCAAAACGCATGACTCTGAAAAAAGTTTTTTATTTTCAAACGATTTTGGATTATTTAGATATCGAGGGGTGAGAGCGAAACTATCTAAGTGCTAATATAAATATATGCACTTAGCATAGTTTCGCTCTCACCCCTCGATATGTAATAAGCCATGCATATTTCAGCAATAAATTGGTGAATATGATATGTCCTGCATTTATTTTATCACGAAGAAAATACGAGTTCAAAAGAGGGGTCAATATGTGAAAAATGAAATCGTGTGAAATATCGAGGTTTATACAGGAGGCGTTTTTATGCCCATGAGTATATCAATGTTATGAAGCAACGTGTTTTCTTAAAAATGTCTTTAAATTTCATCTCTAAGTCTCTATTTTACAGTTAATCTTGTTGAATATTTTGTCACAAAAACGCCATTCTCTTGTTCAAAGACGGTCTTACTATTAATGATTGTCACATATCTTATTGTATTTTCATAC
The DNA here is from genome assembly GCA_021229015.1 of Solen grandis. Classification (NCBI taxonomy): domain Eukaryota; kingdom Metazoa; phylum Mollusca; class Bivalvia; order Adapedonta; family Solenidae; genus Solen; species Solen grandis. Next base: position 41,644,477 of record CM037778.1, on the reverse strand, counting down.
TGCATTTACTGTACAAAAATGCATGTATGGTAAGAGAAAAACAACACTTTGTATATTTTCATAATGTAGTGCTATCTCTTTTCCTATTTTTGCTTTGGGAGAGAAAATAAATATTTTAAAAGCTTAAAATCACATCAGCATTCGAGTTAATCGCTAAGTAACAAAGCCTCAAACGATTAGTCGATGACCAGGTCACGTGATTTACGGCAAAACCATAACCCTTTATTTCGTGTAAAATGGCTTTGACGCCCCGGTAAACAGTGCAGACCCTGGAGGAATAAGGACTTCACGATAAAAGTAATCAATTGTTTTATATATATGTTTTTAAGTTTAGTTAATTCGTCATGTCATAGATGATAAACTCACGAGGTGTAGATGAAAGATTTTCAATTTGCAAAATGGTGTATACAAGACTAATTGCTATCATTTGGGTCTGCATAGCCGGTAACGTGCAGTACCCCGGGGCAGGAGAGACCCCAGTAGACAAGGCTATTCCACTGCACAGACACGTGTTATCAGCAGAGGCACTGTCGAATATCGGGTATTTATCAACAAATGATCTATGTTTCATGCTAAAATGATAAACGAAATAGGTGGGAAAATCTCCTACCAGGCACAGGGAAGCCTGGTTTATTGTGTTTTACAAAAAAAATGTTGACTTTGTCTGATTTGAGAAAAGTTAAGTACAGTTGTACTTTAAAAGCCAAAACGAAAAGCAAAACGTAGAACGTCACAACGTCACGCTGTTACCATAGACAATAAAATGGACAATCTTGGAAGATACTTTCAGAAACGGGAACAAACAGCCAACGGACATTGCAACAGCAAAGTCATTTAAGATATTGCAATCATTTGAAATATTTAAATTCAAGTGACAGCTCTAACAGAATATAGATTTTATTTTAATCTACCTTTTTATACGTGTACAAAGATACGTCAACCTGATGAGTGTTGGCAGTAGAACGTCGTCTGCTGAATGTCATAATCTGCTGCTGTATTTGTTTAATCGTTTAATGTAGCAATCTTTATAATTTATATACCCAGTCATATTTGAATATTTTGCAGTGGCTCTTTTTTCGAGATTCTGTAGAAGTGAGTGAACAAAATGTTAGATGCCTTAATCTTATCTTACGTTTGGGTTATAACTTGCCAATATTGGGATCGATATATAATAATAATAAAGAAATCTGCCTCTTTAGTGGATAACACATTTGGCAAAGCTAACCCCCTAAAATACATTATAGAACATTTAGTTACTAAAAGTGAATAAATTTACTCCCATCAACATATGATATATAATGATAAAATGATAAGTGTATGTTAGAAAAATGATTTTTTTTTCTCAAGAAATATTGAAATATTGAAAAAGAAATATCTTCTTCCATAGTGCATGAATATACATAGAACATTAAAAAACATGTATTCAAAGACATACAAATCTCTCCATTAACCACTTTCGGTGAGCAAATGGTTAGAGAGTTCTTTCCGTAACAAGGAGGTCGTGGGCTCGATCCCTGGCTGCGACATACCATAGTCGTTAAATGGTATTCAGCACACAAGTGTAATTCCAGGACATGGATTCGCACTATATCTGTCTCATATAGACAATAATCTTAAAATGAGCATTATAAACTTAACTTAAGTACTTTACAAAAACCTCCTCATTTATATGGTCATTTTTTACACTCAAATTCATATTGAACTTTTCCGTGCTGTCTGATTCTAAAACTTAGATTTGTTACGTGAATATAATGTAACATTACAGATGTGAAATGCGCCCACAGTGCCAACACTTTCAATTCAAATGTCATAAAACCATATTATATAATCTGCCCGATTATCTGCTGTAAAATGATATTTTTCGTTGGCATTAAATTTCTTAAAACCTGTAATTTCTTCATTTTGGTTGGTACATATATTCGTAGGTTCATATTCCTGAAAACGCGAGGTCTATCTATTGAATAAATTTTATTCATGGATAAAAACGTCCACGAAATCGACGAAAATTAGTCACCCACAAAAATAAATGATTCTGTTGTACGTAACAGCGAGAGCACAATCAGAAAAAAATAATGAAACATGGAACTGAAAACTTAAATATCTAATTAACTCTAAAAGGACTTACATAAGCATGTATACAAGCATATTAACTATATATTTAAGTTAATAAGAACTGTAATTCGGATCTATAGCATTTTAGATCGTAGATCCTTGTAACGAAAAAGAAAGGCGACATAGAAAGTATAATACCAGCAAACAGGATTTCACAAAACATTAATAAATAAATGAATAAATAAATAAAATCAAACAACTGAAATAAATATGAATTGCTACTTACATGCTATGAAAATACGATATTCCTTTCTGTGACGCATTGTAAACAAACGCCTCACACCTCTCGCATTATTTTATTAAATCGCGTACGCTTTTATACTTATTATCACGTTGATTAGTGATTTATCTTGTTTTTCATTCTATTGTGCAAGGAAGCGAATAGAGTAATTCACAGTAGGAACTTACATTAAAATATATTAAATCCATTATATAACACGCACAAAATACGCATTTCACACCAGACCAATCAAATCACAGGATAAGAACATAGCAGTATCCAATAAGATTTCATTTAACATAAAGTGTGCACGCGCGTAGTGATGAGCATAGCGTTGAGGAATTTTGTCTAATAATTGTAGCAATGGGACATATCGTATATCATGAAATTTAGATATCGTTTTTAAGATTTACTCACTCACTGGAGAGATGTAAACCTTACGGCAGGAAATCTTTGTCAAAAATCGTGGTGGCTTTTTTCAAACTTACAATACTACCCAAAATCTATGCAATAAATACAGAAAATACGGTGAAAATATGAAAATTCAATCTTTCTCTTGACCTTATGCAAACGATTTGCCCGACTGATGTCGATAGGATCACCGTTATATTAATGACTACAGGAAATTAATTCCCCTACCTCTTCTAGAGGATTCCCGAATATTTACACGAAGATTTTCCGAATCGATCTAGCTCTGTCAAGTAGTCAAATCTGCTGTCGTGGGTCAAGCGATTGTATCCGGTCTATGGGAGTTGTGGTTTTTAGCTATTTCGAAGTGAAAAATCATGGTCTCGAGATCGAAATTTATGAATATTTTCATTTTTATATATAAGTAAATTTTCACAGATTTTTGAAAGCTAATTTAAGTTCTTATCACCAATCGTACTCGGGTCGGTATTCAAGTTTAAACCCCGGTCACACATTCACGGAAGACCGCCGCGGAAGAGTTACGGATTCGCTCCGGCATTGTCCGTAGCTATCCGTATTGGTCCGTAGTTCTCCGTATTGTAACCGTGATCATCCGTAGTAGTCATTGTATATCTGTAGCGGTCCTTGACAAGTTTTGAACATGTTCAAAATTTTGTCACGGATCAACAGACCGTAGCGTATCCGTAGTAGTCCGTATAAGACCGTAGCGATTCGTCCTGGTCCGTATGAAAACCGTATTAGCCCGTCTGAACCGTAGTTCCAGAAATTTCAAGGATTTCCACGGTTTGATACGGAGACCCACGTATTAGCTACGGTTATGATACGGATTGATACGGAATTAATAAGGAAAACCACGATCCTATTACGTTGCATCACGGAGACGTAGAGATTCGCACGGTCTGTCACGGTATGCTACATTGTAATACGACACAGTACGGAATTGTACGGTGCACTACTGTTTGCTACGGACTGATAAACTATGTATACTTCAGCTAGGGTATAAATACACGTTTTTGTTGATAACAAAGGATTTTGCATTTGGATGTTGGATTAATAAAATGGACCGTCAGCAAAAAGTACTGGCAATAAAGTGGCTGCAAGTGAATATGGATATGGAACAGAATGTCATGGCAGTTTTCGAGCTCCTTGATAAAATACATGGAGGTAAGATTTAATATCATTATCATACTTCTGGTAATACATCTCTACACCTTGGGTTGTATGTTTTAACATTTGAATATGAGTCTAGATTTACAAAGAACAACCCGTCTCAAAATAAAAAGGTCGGCCTTTTAAAAATTGGTGATCCCTAAATTAAGGTAGTCTACCCGTAATGGATTTCTGACAGATATCAATAGAAATAAATTTAAGGTAATTAATAAAGGAATATAGATCTATGTCATTTTTTTTCAACTATGGAAATTTTGCAAACTCATTGTTTGATACATTTTTAACAATTTCTCATTTTTCTCGAAAAAGGGGGGTCATTATGAATAACCAATCAATATGGTGAGAGTGATTTGGTGCAGTTGGTGACGCATTTTTTACCGAATCGTTCCGTGTCGATTCGTACTTATCCGTATCGGACCGTTCTTATTCGTACCGTACCCGTACTTTTACCGCAATAGATCGTAGTGTATCCGTAGTAGAATCGACCAATATCGTGAGGCTCCGTATTAAACCGTGCATAACCGTAGGAATCCGTATCAGAACCGTAGGAATCCGTATCTCTCCTGGTTCTTTTACCTATTATCTCCCCGTGTATCCGTCAAACTCCGTACTCACACCGTTGTGCATCGTACTAGAACCATGGCAGAAGCCGGAATTTGACATGTCCGTAGTCATCCGTTGCCGGTAACACCGTAGCTCTTCCGTACCGTTCTTCCGTGAATGTGTGACCGGGGTATAATTTTGCGGCGGCACCTGGAAATGTTCAGCTCAGCCTCACGGATTTCGGGTAAACGATTTTCTACTGTATATGAATTATTCTTCTCTTGCTTGGTTTCTTTAAGCAGCTCGTCCATCGATGATCATTAGAAATGAAAAAAAAAGGTTGTTTTTTCTACTCTCCATCATAAATGTTTGTGAAGTCTCTACTGAGAAACCCTGCAAGTGTTGGTCACATTGCACAGGGAAACGCTTTTCTCGTTAACAACTTCTTCGGGGAAATCGGTTAAAAACAGAATACGGTATCTCCAAAGCAGGTACTTGCATCACTACGTGACACGTTCCGCAACATAGCTCTTTCATCAGCTCCAGGTAATAGGGTGTCACACCACTATCAAAGTACTTCCGGGTCGTAGGGTGCTGAAGTAGTACCTAATGAAAAATGAAAGGGTGGACATCAAAGTCATATTTTCCCCAGAAAACACTGAATAACTGCAACACATTTAGCCTGTGTGGTGAGATACATGTATTTTTGACTAACAACTTGCATTTAATAGTTGTATTAAGGGACTACTTTCCTACAGGATGTTGGGAGAGCTGCAGAGATAATGCGGCTCAGAAGTCATGTTTGTTTTGGAAATTTTGACAGGTAGCCGGGAAATGTGAAATTTGTGAAACGCCAATTGCTTAATGATATATTTTTTTTGTGCCTAAATCTGTTGATTTAAGAATGGTCTACATGAAATTAGACCAGAAATATTCCAACGAACATTTGGAAAGTAGGAACAGGCCTTGAAAGGCGGCCAAGTTACTATAGATTATATAGGGACAAAAAGTAGTGGTGTGACACCATAGATTCACAAGTTCAACGTGTGAAGTGAGCGCATGCGCGGAGATTGATCAGTCGTGGAACGGAACGCTGGAATAAACCCTCTTAATGTAGGTTTTATTCTAAATATAAATTCAATTCCGTTCGTAACGTTATTGCTTGTGATTTATTCATTTTAAAATCACGGAACGTTGCACTGGATGACCATGCGTCTGTAGATGGGTATTGGTAAACGTAATACACAGAGATAGTTAAAAAAAAATCAAATTCTTATTCAATATCCATTTGATAATGAGCTGTCCCAATATGCAGTATACTTCCAATGATATAGGCTCATTACATAATAGATCAAATCCTTACTTTAGGCAAGACATAGCTTCCGTAGGATCATAGCTCATAGGAGGGAAGCCACGTGAGGCTACTTACGGGCAGATGTCAAATGTTATCAAGAAAGAATGGCATGTTGACAGTACTCTGCAACTCCTTAATCAGTATCGTTAACGAAATGATCAAATAATTCATGAACTAATTACAAAAAATAACTAAACATATCTAAACAGCTACGTGAAACATTTTTTATTTATTTTTCATTTCTTATCTTTTTTTTTGTATAAACAATTTGTGAGAACTATTGAAGCATAGCATTTGGAAGCTCAAATTGGTAATAAAAATACGCTGCTTTTATATAAAAGGCTTCATAGTAAAACAGCAAACACATGTCTGAAGGAATGCATCTTCTTAATTCTCACATTTAAAGGTTAAGCCATTGGCGATAGCAGATTTCGTTACCTCTTTTTTCCGGGGCATGTGTTCCGCCTTTAAGGTAGAGAAAATTCTCCATCTCAATACTGACAGGTATTTTTTCACGTAGAAAAGAAAGTTTATTTTATCATTTTCACAAAAAATATAATATTTTACATGAAGCCATATTTTTTTAAATAAAAAACCAAAACCAGAACCAGGTAGAGCTCTGATTCACTAGACAAAAAATATTCATTAAATATTTAAATGGGCATATAGCCTAATTAGAAGCAAACTGATCATGACATGCCAAGGATATGAGCAACTAGCGTTGGTACTTATAAATGCTGTGAAGTTCAAATTTGACCAATCGTAGCTGAGAAATAGAGCAGATAAAATAAATAAAAGAAATATAACACGAGGACATAACTCATTTAAAATCTAGCATATCAAGATGCTCCAGTAATTAAGCCGATGATGTGCGCAACTAGATTAGGTAATTACCAGTCTTGTAAAGTTGTATCAAAATCCGACCAAAGGTGGCCGAGAAATAGTGCGGGGAAATCTCGATTACAGACAGACGAACAGACCGACACACCGACCGACAGACGTGGCTCCAATATTTCCCCCATATACATCGTATCTGGGGTATAATAATATGGACTGTTTGGGTCGTGTTGGTGTCGACTTTGTTACTGATATGGTCATAACTGGCGTCACTATCAAGAACTTGAAAGTCTAACAGAGTCTTCTGTCATAAAGCTGAGGCGGAGGCAAACACTGCCCGGACGGATAATGGGTCTAAATGTATTTCTACATTTACGTAGTGATAATTTAAAGTGGGAAAATGCAGTTTTAGTATAAGTCTTAATAGTCGAAAACGTTCTTGTAACTTTATCATCCGTGCCAGGAATATTTGACCATTTTACTTTCACATGCAACTTTTTCTGAATCTTTCAGAATCAAACTTGACTTTTGCCCGCACTCACCCTGCAGATATAGTTGTAAAAAGTACTTATATTTTCTATGAATGTTGTTTATTGTATACATTCGCTTTGGATAAAATATATATGGGAGTCCTGGTGTGATACCCTACCCCTTGGTTCTTTTAAGTGCCCGGTGTATAGCATCGATACACGAGAGACAAGTTCCTGGGCAGATACAGTACTGAGTACTCCCGAGTTCCCATAGCAACCCCATTTAGCCGTGTGCAAGGCAAGGGTGCATCTGGTACCGATTTTATACGTCATTGGTTTGTCTCAGTCACCGGTGGAGGTGCCCCGTCGGAATTCGAACTCCAGACCTTTCGAACGCAAAGCGGACAAAAATTCAAACAGTGTATGAGTAAAAAGTGTGTACGCTGACATATCCTTATCTTAGTGTATACGATTTTTTTTTCTGTAATAGGACGTATCTGGGAATAATAAATACCCATTTGACACCTTCAATACCAATTCAAACCTGTTGAAACGTACATGCACGGTACTTTTGGTCGTCTTTGTTAAAATTTAGCCTCAAGTGTGTACGTTCTCATACCGTGTTTGGAAAAATATTATTTGAATGTTCTCAAAAAGTAAAACCTTCCGAGACACAATGTGAGACTTTGGAAAGCTTATGAACTGGTGCGGTCGGTAGGCTAGGTCTAAAATTTAGGAACTTCATAATATTGTTGAAATATAATATATATTTACCTGATACGTGCAGGTTTTCTGGTTTTCCGGTGTGTACGTTTGCATTTGCGTTTCAAAAGTGACGTTGCAAATATTGTTTACTCACACTGATATATTCAAGCTTCGTCACATCTAAGTATCAAAACATTCACAATTGTACATCCGTCTCCGTGAAATTGTTGAAACTCTTTGGAAGATCAAAAGCCGTAAATAGTGTGTGTGTGTGTGTGTGTGTGTGTTCTAAGTAATTTTCTTTGAAGCATATGACTTGAAAACACACGAATACGAACTCAGACAGTCAGACATTTACTGACACAAAAGTTATGCATTTCCAAATATGATGATACATAATACATGTATGCGCATGCCCATTTGTCATTAATGGTTCCATTGAAATTCCTTTGAATTTACATATGGCTGCAGATATTTTGCGCAGAGAGGAATCTGGACGTCATAAGTGTTGGAAAAAAATATTCGAACCAGAAGATCTTGAAAATGAAGTTTCCAATGACGCTTCATTGGGGTCTACAGCTACGAGGGATCGAACTCATGACCAACCGATTCTGGGGCGATCGCTATAACCACTATGACTCGTTGAGGCCTAAAATCATTTCATTTTTATTATAACAAAGCTTGCTGATACATTTTGGTATGCTACTCATTTGCATTGTTTAAACCAGGATTTATGTTGCAACAACAACTTTTGTCAACGCAGTATAAAACCGGCCCCGGTGGCCGAGTGGATAGAGCGTCCGCCCCGGAATCGGGAGGTCGTGAGTTCAATCCCCGGCCGCGACATACCAAAGAAATAAAAAAAATGTTACTGCTATAACTCCCTTGCTTTTGTGCTCAACATAAAAGGGTAGTTCTAGGACTGGTTGACCCAATGTCACGATTACTGGTTGTGGTATCATGACTTATGTCTACGGCGTGATACTACAGTGTGACAGCACTATATCTGTCTCAAGTAGACATTGTCTTCAAATAACTGAAATACAAAATACGAAACCCACTAAACAAACAGCACAAACAAACTTTATCTACCATTTTCTCATGAACTAAATGATGACGTAACAGTAAAAGTCGAATATATCTAACTTTTTTTTTGTTCGCTATATTAGAAAATCCTTGTACCTTATTTAAGGAACTGGCATCTTACAAACAACTTATATATAGCGAACAACAGATTTCCACGGCGAACAATTTAAATGCTCGACGAGTGGATAAATAAAGTTATGATTTATTCTCATTATCATAAATGTATTTTTAAATCATAAGTTAATACTGACTAATTCTGAATTATGTATGTAGATTCTGACGATTTATGATTAATTTATCATAATTTCATACATATCTTAATAGCCCTACATGTAATGATCTTTTGTGAAGAAGCCCACTACTTCAGCTTTTGCCGTAAAACGGGTATGCATCGTTCCATGTTTTGACCTATTTGTCGCATTATAAAAGTAGCGATCAAATACGGACAGAAAATATATGCCGATTAAATTTATGGCTTTATACAATATGGACAGAAATTCTACAAGCACAATATAAATTGCATTGAAGTATATGATAAAATATATTAAGACATTTCTATACTCAACAGAAGACCGAAGCCGGCGTAACGAGGCGGGATTGTTGCACATGCCCAATTGAAACATCGATCTATTTTGTACATTGTAAAACAGACAATCGCTACGTTCGAATGAAAGCCATGTCTCCGGGGACTTTAAACCTTGAGGGTCAAGGTTATTGAAGGTCAAAGTCACCTGGCAGGTAGAGCTCATCAAGGTGCATGCACCTGTGAAGCTTGGAGGCTGTAGGTGGAATGACTTCTGTTCGGACGAAGTCCGAAATGTTACGCATAAACGAATCCGAGTGTTTATTCTAATTTGGGTTATTTCTTTATTTCATTTCTTCTTCTTCTAATTTTCATTTACTCTAAGTAGGATGTTAAAGGGTAATCCAGATTTTAAGCTTCCTGCGTTTAAGACATTATGTAAAGTATTGTGTATGTATTACTTCTATCAATACCCATTAACAAACGTATGGAAACCAAATGCAACACTCCGTGTTCTCCATCACAGACAAAGCGTTGCGAACGGTATTAAATCTATATTTAGAATGATAAAATCGATATTTAGACATTTCCCGTCACATGATTGATCACATTCACTCATTGCGCATGCGCTCACTTCAAATGATAAAAATAAATTAAATGTTCGTTTTAACTGTTCATTAAAAGTTTCATGTATATAGGATCTAACATTTATTGTCATTTCATATAAAATTTTACTAAACGAGTTCATGAACATATTATTAAATGATGCTATGGCATACATTGTCCTTCAAAACAACTGTATTTGCATGTTAACCACGTCACTTACATCATGAGCCTTTTCATTCTAAACAGCTTTATTCTCCTGTTCAACATTGCCACCACCATTAACACTGCATTTTATAACAGCTGATCTCCCTCATTCAACGTTATTACCATCGCTACCATTATCCTTCGGATTATCTGTGTTTATCTGTTCAACATCCTCGCCATTAACACATTGTTCCCTCAAAGCTTCTGCATTTATCTGTTTAGCATCATCACTTACATTAGCATTGTTCTTCACAGCACTCACAGTTAAAAATGGTTACCATCCTTCTCGGCACCTGTATCCATTTTTTTAACATATTACTTTCATGAGCATTGTCATTCACATTTTGGCCCCAAAAGTCTGTTCAATACTAGTATCGTCAACTTCAACAGCATTGTCTTTCACAGCATTTTACTGATTAACATGGTCACCGTCAACAACCATGTTATTCATAACATTTGCATCCATCTGTTCAACATCGTTACCATCATCAACAAAATCTACGACAGCATATGTACTCTTCATTGTCACTTCTTTCATCTATCTATATCATACTGTTTTGTACAACTAGATATAAAGCTGTGGGTGCACATAAACTGATTGTTTTATAGCACATATCTGTAAAAAGAACAGATTTTGACATGGAAGTCTGATATTTTCCTTCGCATAACAATTTTTATTATTATTTGATGTAACGAATTTCTGAAATAATAATATAAGTAATATATCCTGCATGTAAGTAAGTACAAATAGCTGTACTTGTCTATAGGCATCATGTCATTCATGACTATCATCACTATCAAAGACATAAACATAATTATGAAACATTACTAGACCATAGCAAAATCTGTCCTTGGTGTAACGATTTCCACAGTTTGTTTGTTTGTTTATTGGGTTTAACGTCCCACCGACAGTATTTCATTCATTTGGAGACGATTCTACTTGAGACAGATATAGTGCTGCTACACTGCTTTATCACGCCGTAGACATGTGGCATGATGCCACACCCAGTCACATTATCCTGACACTGGGTCAACCAGTCTTGCAACTACCCTTATATGCTGAGCGCTAAGCAAGGGAGCTATAAAAGTTCCATTTTTTACGACTTTGGTATGTCGCGGCCGGGGATCGAACCCACGACCTCCCGTTCCCGTGGCGGACGCTCTAACCACTCGGCCACCGCGGACGGTCGATTTGCATAGTTACATCACTGACTGTTACAGTAAGGATGTACTTCACATTATACCATACTTTACATGTTCAATGTTTTTTGTCTGAAATCATTTACAAATTGCTCAACGCATTATGTGTAAAAAGCATACGCGCTTTCATATAGATATAACCGGTTTTCAGACCGTTACATCAGTGACAGGAGTAAAATGTACA
>CM037778.1:41572861-41622861 GCA_021229015.1 Solen grandis | reverse complement strand
TTCGTATATTTTCCATGACAAAGTTAACTGTACCCCTCTGCGCTTAGTGCGGATCCACGCAATGCGATTCTGCATTTACGAATACGAATGGAATATGTTACGCAGACCTTTTTATTCATAATCGTAACCGCTATTCATGTGCTGTTGTTTATAAACGTGTTATTTTGCTCTGTAAACATCCATTTTAAGCGTGAACAATATATCCGTGACACTGTCTTATAAATCATAACAGCAACCGATTTTACATACACGAAGATCTACTGTAATAAGAAAAAAAAAAGAAGTGCTTCGAATGTCTGTAATTAACCTAAAGTAGTTCACGCGTAATTTTGAAAGCGAGTTAGGTTTCTCCAAGAGCATTTCTTAACTTTGAAATAGAAACAAACATTCAAGTATCTAAAACATCAAGTACCTAGTCAAGTTCTACACTTAAGTAACAGTAGAGAGTGTATATAAATCGGGTCCTAGGGAATGACCTACTTCTGAAGTTCATACAGTCAGGTTCATGACCCTAATTCCGGATTGTGTTGTAACAAACAGAGTGCGTATTCGATTGTCTTACTACCGACTATAGTTGCAGGAGAGTGTGTGGAGTTTTTGCGTCATGTGGCTTTTGCCTCTATTGTACCAATAATTAAGAATCACAGCTTTTTTCCTGTTAATCCGGCTGCCGTCTTTTAGCGAATTGAGCCCTTTGATTTGACTGCGAATAACTTAATCCAGCTATTGAAGTCTTGGTGAATCACTTTTAACATTGATGCATTACTACGCTTGAGAAGCTGGGAGGTCAGGAATAGTTCATACTGTTATATGTCGGTCAAGCATTTTCATAATTTCATTAGCAAAATTCAGTTTTCTGTATATGTATTTAATGAACTTCACCACAGTACTTTAGTTAAAACGTAAAGCAAGCGACATTTGTCACGTAAGGTCTTCTTTATCCTTCGTTCCTTTGCTTTCACGTATCAAAGCCTTTCGCAATCAGATTAGGCTAAATCATAGTCAAATGGAACTGTAAATGCACACCTATATAATTGATCACTTCATTTTCAACATGCACTAAACCCGATGGCTGCATCTTTTATTGCTAAACAGCCTACACATTAAATAAAGGTAAGATGTGTTCTTATCGCTTCGCAGTCTTCTTTGTGGTCACGGTATTTGACTAAGGCCACCTTCACACCACACGTGGACCGCGCTGTGCTCTCCACGACTTACACAACCAAACAGAACGTAGGTCGGTAGCGGAAACAATGAACAATCTCTTTCAATGAGAACGCAATCTCGACGCTACTATCCTCTAAGTACATGCAAAAACAGCTCTTTCTCACTATATTCCGCGTGCACAATGCTCTGTAAGAAGTACGTTCCTGCCTCGTAAAGCCCACGATAGGACCTCGCTACTGGCCCCACCTGGCACGACCGCGACAAGATACAGCTACGCTCCAAACGATGGCGCCACGATCTTACACGATCTGGTCAGTCCTGTTTCATATTTTTCGACAACCAAATCGCGCTAACTGATGATTTTTTATGAAAAAAAAAAATAGAATGCATATTCTATCCTTCGACAAAAGACAAATGCACGACACAGGAACTTACCATCGAACGAATATCTTGAACTATAAAGCCATACCAGTGCTATACTGATTATTACAAACACAATAAACACATTTCGTTTCGACATTTCTGCTTCGAAGTGTATATCGCACTGTTTCCGTCAGATTTCGTTACACTACCCATACGACCTGAGAGACGTCTACCATTCCTATACCACGGTAGAATGGGTAAATGTAAACTAATCTTCCGTGTTGTGTTTTTTAAGCCACTTGTGTTGTGTTTTGAATTATTTTGTTATTTGAGACACTTTGAATGCTGTACACTTTCCATCATTTACGCCAAAACTTAAAACTGTTTACACCGTGATTTAATAGAAAAGTGTGGAAGCACAGAGGGGACATGGTGTTTTACTTTTTTTTTCATCTCGTTGCCACCAGCTAATAACTAAGACAAAAATCTTGCCAACTCGTTGCCACGAGATATAAGCAAGAAAAAATATCGCTATCTCTTGGCTAGCTATCTCGTGGTTACGAGTTAACTGACAAATCTTCAGAAATCTTGATTATGAGATATACTAGAAAGTGACATTGCCATTTCTGTGGGTTTCAAACAGTACTATATTTTGATTATTTCTACCTAAATGGAAGGAAATAATGAATAGCCTAATGCTATGGCGTGTGGAGTGTTGCAAAATTGTATAAAATATATGTTCAATAAAATATATTTATGTTCTAAAAAATATTTATGAGGTGGGGTAACAAACACATTTAGTGATAGTTGAATTTTTCATTTTTGACTATAGTTTATAAACATGTGTAGCAAATTTTATTTTTTATTAGTATATATATAGTAAGATTCCAATAAGAAGTGAACCAAATGTGGTTACCTGGTTTTTACAAGCAGATGGTCTGCTTATTAGTCCACACCGGTGAAACTGGTTAGGGACTAAAGGTTTGCGCGCGTCTTTCAGTCTGCCCGTCATTCCATCCATTTGTCCCGTATTCGTGTCCGCTCCATAACTCGGGACATCTATGGATGGATTTCAATAAAACTTTACAGAAGTGTTCCCTAAAACACAAGCGTGTGTCGTGCACTTCAACCATATGATTTAAGGCTTGAAAGGTCAAGGTCAGGGGAGTTATAAGAATTTGACTTGGACGTTCAAAGGCTAGATCTGTGTGTCCGCTTCATAACTTGGACATCTATTGATGGATTTCAGTAAAATTTTACAAAAGTGTTCCTCATAACACAAGGGTGCGTAATGCGCATCAACCATTTGTATCCTTGAAAGGTCAAGGTCTAGGAGTTGTTAGAAATTGTTTTTGGTGATCATAGGCTAAATCTGGATGTCAGATCCATAAGTAAGACATTTATGGATGGTTTTCAGTAAAATTTTACAGAAGTATCCCTCATAACAAAAGGGTTTGTCACGTGCATCAGTCATATATGTCATTGAAAGGTCAAGATCAAAGCAAATGTTAGCAGTTCTTTGGTAAACAACAATCGATATTTAAAGCGTGCGCGTGTATATGCGAGGATTACTTTGCCCCTAGTACGTAACAGTACTACTACTTCTACACCTATTACTACTGCTACTACAATACTCTAATACATAAACAACAACCACAAAATCAAAATGTAAAAAAGCGTTGTGATAACACCTCAGAGTCTCGATTTATTCCAACCCAACGTACGTTTGACAAAAATAAATGAATAGATAAATAAATAAAATCGTATGGTACGGTTCTCATGATAACGTAAGTAATTTATTCTTAATTAAGACATGTATGTTTAAGAAATGATAAACTAAGCTACAAAAAGGCTAAAATCAAGCTACTCGTATAATTATGTATAAATAAGTTATGAACGAAAAGATACTCGAAAATAAATATAGCCTAAATAGAGTAGTTTTTTTAATACACCGGCTTTCGTACACGGGTCCCGGAATTTTCGCAAGGGTCGCATTACGATATAAATATAAAGGTATTACAACGTTAAAAAAAGGTATATAACGTTTTGTTCAGAAACGATTTTTCAAACGATTTTATGCGATTTTCGAAGCCTCGTATACATCCATATTTGTTATTTTAAACCGTTGAAAAACCGATCCTAAGCAGCACGCACGAGAGAGAGAGAGAGAGAGAGAGAGACGAAAGAGGGGGAGGGGGCGGGTTTACATATGCGTTCCAATGACGCGTTCGACGATTGGTCGGTTTGAATTCTGGCCGTAAATTGTGTATAGGCCCGGAGAACTTCGTAATGGAAAAATCGATCGCGAGACATACTTGAAATTCCGATAAACGAATGATATTATTGAATGATTTAATTTTCATTTTACTCTCGTAGTTCCGTCTTATTTACTAGACTTCCAGTTTTTATAAAAGAGTACATACGAAATATATTGCCTAGAGAGAAGGCGAAAAATAAAAAAATAAAACAAAACGGTACAAACGATAGAACAAAGCGCGCATTACGAGGAAATATGACGAGAAAGAGAGAAATGATAGAAAAAATAGCATTAATACGCATATAGAGAAACAAACGATAGAACATACACGCGTACAAAACGCGCACATTACGGGGAAATATGACGAGAAAGAGAAAAATGATAGAAAAAAGCATTAATACGCATATAGAGAGAGCTTAAAATGTTCGGTTTAATTCGTAAACGCAGAGTCATATAGTAAATAATCATTATACGTCCGAGGACGGATAGACAGTTGTTTACATGTCAAATAATTGTAAATCGTGATAGAAAAGCGCATCCAGAAATGAAGAGTGAGAGAATTACCTGAAAGGATGGGAGAAAAAAGATAAAACACACGCACGCGCGCGTCATGAAGAGAGGAAAGGCGCACGCGTTTAGAAAAAAAAATCGTTTTATATCAATAATCGAAAACGCAATATCCTGCCTGTCTACCTGTGTTTACAAGTTTTATCATCGAGTCAGTTACGGCCATGTAATTATTAATATTATTGTTAAGTCAACAAGGGTCGCCGCGGGCGAAACGACGTTTTCCAATAGTCGGACAAGTCGTAAGTAAACGCTAATTAAAAATTGCTTACTTTTTCTTCGCGATTAATTAATCCTCGTTAAAGAACTGGGTAATTATGGTATCGATTGATGACGTCAAAGCACGGCGCTGCGAGCACCGCGCGTGAGTCTGTTATTATGGTATCGATTGATGACGTCAATGCACGGTGCTGCAGGCACCGCGCGCGAGTTTATTATGCTATCGATTGATGACGTCATAGAGTGCTGTCATGGCTCCACCAGCTCCAAGTAGTCTGTGAGCTCGTCCGAACTATACTACTCACAGGAGTTAATAGAAATTGTTTTTAGCATTTTATGTCGACATGTTAACTTCAATATCTTTTGATTGATTTTCATAAAACTTTTTCCATTTTATTTATTCAGTGCACAAGAGCCAGGACCATGCAATTCATTAATTTTGGGTTTGCACTTATCCTGTGACAAGGCGCAGTTCGGGTATCAAAATCCATTTCTATTGGTTGTTTTATTGTTTTTTGGAAGAGCGGGCGGAGCGTCACCAGTTGGGGACTCCTGTATTGCTTGCAATACTGACAAAGCATTGATTATCAAATATTCAGGGAAAATCAGTTGCTAGATACATGTAATTAAGATAGGTTATTTAAAATATAGGGAAAAGGTGGTCATTATTTTCAGGTGATTCTTGTGTAGAGGTGGTCTTTCAGATGTCACTTTGTACAAGGGTGGGAAGAAATTCATATTTATCCACCGTATTTGTATATGCTATACGTTGCTGTAACTCCTAAAATTAATGATCTACATGTACAGATCCTGTATACATACATTTAGAGATCATGTACAGATCATGTTTACATACAATTAGACATCATGCACAGATCCTGTATAAATACATTTAGAGATCATGTACAGATCATGTATACATACAATTAGACATCATGCACAGACCCTGTATATATACATTTAGAGATCATGCACAGCCCTACGTCACTGCAATGAGTAAACCCGACCTCTTGTTGTTTACCATGTAAAAACTACATCTAAATACAATTGTTGACGACTTTCACATTTGTAATGGACACAATAGCAAAGTGTTTGTTATCATCATGGTATGTATGTCATCACTACATTTATATGTCTTGTATACATATATTGTTTCCTCTCCTGATCAATAAAAAAAACAGTACAAACCCAAAAGGACTTTCTGCCTGGAGGCAGAAAGTCCTAATAATAAAAAAAACAGTACAAACCCAATAGGACCTTCTGCCAGTAGGCAGAAATCCTAATAAAAAACATAACAAACCCAATAGGACTTTCTGCCGAAAGGGCAGAAAGTCCTAATAAAAAAACAGTACAAACCCAATAGGACTTTCTGCGGAAAGGGCAGAAAATCCTAATAAAAAAACATAACAAACCCAATAGGTCTTTCTGCTTGAGGCAGAAAGCCCTAATAAAAATTTGGAGAAAGCTGTAATGACTAAGGCAATATGCTTATCGGTCCTGGTGTACACAAATGCATCCTAAAATGCACCTCATTCTCTCAAATACGCATCGCATATCAGCTTTCAACACGGGCACTCTTTCCTGCGTAGAAACGTCCGGATCTAGGGTAACCAACCCAATAACCGCCTTCTTTTCTTACTTCAAATTGCTAGATTTTCGTGTACAAGCCCTTATCCGAAAAACATGAATATCTGCCATGTTTGTTGACGGAATCACTTGAAATTTTTAGGACTTTTTGCACATTGTAGGCTACGGCATTCGTTCAAATTTCAACTTCAAACCTCAACTTGCCGATTTTATATGATTTTTTATACGCCCATCTTAAGATGGGGTGTATTATGTGAACACTCACGGCGGGCGGGCGGACGTGGAACATTTGTTGTCCGGGCTCTAACTTCATTACCGTTTGCCCTATCCTTTTCAAACTTTCCACACATGTGCATGGCCATAATATCTCGGATGAGTTCGATATCCAGCATTATCGCGTGAATGACTTAGAAGTTATGGCCCTTGACGTACACAAAATACTTGAAATTTCACACATGTGCATGACCATAATATTGCGGATGAGTTCGATATCCAGCATTATCGCGTGAATGACTTAGAAGTTATGGCCCTTGACGTACACAAAATACTTGAAATTGTGATTGTCCGGGCTCTAACTTCAATACCGTTAGTCCAATTCTTTTCAAACTTTTCACACATGTGCATGGCCATAATATCACGGATGAGTTCGATATCCAGCATTATCGCATGAATGACTTAGAAGTTATGGCCCTTGACGTACACAAAATACTTGAAATTGTGATTGTCCGGGCTCTAACTTCAATACAGTTTGCCCATTTCTTTTCAAAGTTTTCACACATGTGCATGGCCATAATATCTCGGATGAGTACAATATCCAGCATTATCGCGTGAATGACTTAGAAGTTATGGCCCTTGACGTACACAAAATACTTGAAATTGTGATTGTCTGGGCTCTAACTTCAATACCGTTAGACCAATCCTTTTCAAACTTTCAACATGATTGTTTTAATAAGTAACATTCATTAACTAATGGGATTTAGGAGACAATAGCTTGTTTCTCTGAGTTATTTCTGAGAGTCCCCATACTGTGATGGGCGTATTTTGTGGCAGTCCTGACCCTTGTTTAATAATTTCTGCTTAAATATGCATGACGTTATAATCACGTGACCAAACAGGTATTCCTTGCAGTATACATCACTTAAATTTTCAGTGTGTTAATCCTGAAGAAAACATAATTTTTGACTCAAAGTTCATGAAACTACAGCGTTTCAATTTCGTTAAAAGTACACTTTTCGCCTTTTTGTCATAACTCAACCAATTCAACCCCGATCTTCAAAAACTAAATATCACCTGAAAGGTCTTTCAAATCACTACAGATTTTTTCCACAGTGTCCAGGTAGAATCTTTTTCGTTTTTGAGATACACCTTGCCGAATAAAAACACCAACGACTGACATATGACCTTGACTTTTACGATTTTCCGGAAACGGAAGTGACTGAGGTAAATGAGATGCTATGTTGCACATTCAGTGAAATTTTTATGCAAATCGGTCAAAAGTTAAGGCATGTAGTGCTAAAAAACCCTACATTTTGGATTAAAAGTTTGTTAACGCGTCATGACGTCATTTTACGTCATACGACGTCAGTCTTTTCAGAGCTGTAAGAAATTGATAAGACACATGTTCTGTCCAAATTTGAAGTTTCTAGCTTATCTGAAAGCTTCGTAATACTTAAATACATTTTCAGGTCCAAAGTTCGAAACTTGGTTCAGCCATAGATCCTTGGTCTTTTTGAATGTTGCAAAATGTATATAATCCTGCACAACTAAGTCCCAATCCATACATTCTGTGAAAAAATCAAGTCAATTGGTCAAGAAATGACGGCTGTAGAGCGCGTACAAGTTCAACCCTGAGGTCACGTGACATCACATGAAGAAAAACAATTCTGCAATCAAAAGCGCCAAAGTCACTGTGCATACTGTTAAAATTTCATGCTGCTGCCTTGTCGGTAACCTGTTCTAATTTGAACCTCAAAAGGAAGAAAAAAGTAGAATAATAATAATAAAAAACATAACAAACCCAATAGGTCTTTCTGCTTGAGGCAGAAAGCCCTAATAATAATAAACATAACAAACCCAATAGGACTTTCTGCTTTAGGCAGAAAGTCCTAATAAACATAACAAACCCAATAGGACTTTCTGCTTTAGGCAGAAAGTCCTAACTAGACTTCGTTTGTCCCACAAACGATAAGGGCTTTCTGCGCTGCACACCATTTAAACCCTGATTAGCTAAAAAGAATTTGTACATGTACAATGTTAACATCCCCAATTTACATGTCCATGTGGTATAATACCTGCATTTCCAAATTGAGAAATTTGGTTTTATACTTGACTTAGTTCACTTTTCATGCATTCTTTCTTTAAAATGAAGCGATTCTTAGTTGACTTCGTTTAAAAGAACTTAACATTATCTCTATTATTGTCTGTGTATTAAGTAAGCAATAATGATCAAACTACACTAAAAATCAAATAAAGATGTTTTATAGACTAGACAGTTCATTTAAAAGGAAACTGCATATATGTAGACAAACAGAATAAACATAGTAGGAAACGGCCACACATTAGCACAGGTGAACAGGGTATCTTTACTGTTTGCTACCAATGAGACCCAGAAGATTTCTCAGTAGAACTTAACATTCTACTTTATATATATAACATTAATTAAAATATTAATAATTTCTTCCTTTAAGGGTTTTTTAAATTAAAAATATTTAATTAGATGCGATTAAGTTGCGCATTTACACTAATATGGCTATTATCAGAAATTCTTATTTTCCATGTAACTTTTTTATATGATTTCCAATTTTAAAAAAGCAAGGCACCGTTAGAAAATTCTTTACATTCCCAACATTTAACACGCTTAAGTTATGGACCTATTTATAACGTCTTTAGATTTATAAATGGTTAAACTTCGAGAAAATGGCAAAAATAGGCAATGAAATTTTCATGTCATGTTTGAGGCAGAAAGCCCTAATAATAATAATAATAATAATAAACAGTACAAAACAATAGTCTTTCTGCTTCAGGCAGAAAGCCCTAATAAAAGTTTGGAGAAAGCCGTAATAACAAAGGCAATATGCTTATCGGTCCTGGTGTACACCATTGCATCCTAAAATGCACCTCATCCTCTCAAATACGCATTGCAATTCACCTTTCAACACGGGCACTCTTTCCTGCGTAGGAACGTCCGGATAACCAACCTAATATCCGCTTTCTGTTTTTACTTCAGATTGCTAGATTTCAGTATACACGCCCTAATCCGAAAAACATGAATATCTGCTATGTTTGATGACGTAATCATTTGAAATTTTCAGGACTTTTGCACATCTTGGACTACGACATTGGTGCAAATTTAAACTTTAGACAGAATGATCCTTGATTGAACCTTCACAAACGATGCTAAAATAAACTTGATTCATGTAGAACTCTGGTTGCCATGGCAACGGAAAGAAAACAATTATGAAAATCATGTCCTTCAAAACTACTGGCCAGATTTCAAAATGTTTTGGTACAGATGATCCTTGCGTAATTGCATGTAATTATTCCGATCCGTAAGAAAACATGGCCGCCAGGGGCGGGGCTTATTTGCCTTATGTGTACATAGTTAAAAACTTTAAACGACATCTCCTCTGAAACCGATGGACAGAATTTAATTAACTTGTCAAGGATGATCCTTGGGCGAAAGTTCACAAAAGTTGCTAAAATAAACTTTTCCATGTAGAAATCTGGTTGGCATGGCAACGGAAAGAAAGAAAAATGAATCATCTCGTTTTGAACTACTTTTGTTCAAATCATGACCCTGGGGTCAAAATTGGTCTAGCCCCAGGGGTCACTTGATTTAACATAGGCTAATATAGGAAAAATATTTTCTTCTCAGAAACCACAAGGCCTGGAGTTTAGATATTTGGTGTGCAGCATTGTGTAGTGGATCTATACCCAATTTGTTGAAATCATAACCCTGGGGTCAAAATTGACCCCGTCCCAGGGGTCACTTGAGTTAACATAGGCTAATATAGGAAAAATATTTTCTTCTCAGAAATCACAAGGCCTGGAGTTTAGATATTTGGGGTTTTTATATGGGCTAATAGACCTCTACCAAGTTTGTTCAAATCATGACCCTGGGATCGAAATTGGCTCTTACCCAGGGATCATTTGATTTTACCTACTGATACCAGGTGAGCGATTCAGGGCCATCATGACCCTCTTGTTTGCATGTAAAGAGGACTAGTGATACTTCGTTCCCTTGCAGAACACTAAGTTTGAGTATTATTGTAGTTATTTTAAAGATGGTTCTCGAAAAGCTAGCATTATGAAACTGTAGATGAAAACAAAGCCACCGATTCCCTTTTGAATGAATTGACTTTAAATTTTAAATTATTTCATATGAAGTCACAGATTTTTATCTGCTATTTATATAAGTTTGCACTCTACAACCGTCAATTCGGGACAGATTTTCTTCATTTTTTTTAAGATGGTGAATGTCAGAATAGTAAATGGATAATATCAGTTTTGACATGGTTTGAAGTGCAGAAAGTCCTTTCTTTTATTCAGAACGAAAGGAGTCTAGTTACAGAATGTGTTTGTACCAACGAATGTTAGTATGACATGCACCGATATATAATCCTTATTCGAATGAATTGCGGCAAGCAAGGACACATACCAACGAATGTCAGTATGACATGCACTGATATATAACTATTGTTAAATTAAATGACTAAAAAGTAAAATTGTAAGTGGCATGTATTCTAAAGTGAACTGATGGTACAACTAGGATTTAATTTTACCAGATTTTTTTAAAAATAATTTGATAAAATAAGAAGCTTAATCTGAAGCAACATCACTATAGCCATTTACCACTTCAGCGAAGTTTTTACAGAAGAACTATTACGAAAGATTTGTTTTATTGTAAGATTGAGTCATTACTATCATGCGTGTAATATTCATTGAGTAATTACTATCATGCGTGTAAAATTCATTTATCCATAATCCATTAAGACGTTACCCTAAGATATATAATTTGAACTACACTGGCAGTGTACGTGTACATGAGCATGAAATCAAATTGTGTGGGTTATATTAACTTTACAATTCCTGAATATTTCAACCTCTTTTGGGCAGGTATTGCAGCATTGAGACACATTGAAAATTACCCTTACAAGTTTAAGTATTTATCATTCTGTAATATGAGATTTCTGTTTTGAATGCGTTTGCATAAGTTAACGGCATGTCAAGGTAATGTCTATAAATAACACTGCATGGCTTTAAAGACTTGACTAAACCCTTACAAGTATTAATCATTCAGGTAATGTAATAATTTTGTTTTGCAAACGTGCGCCAAACGCTAGGTCAAGGACTAGAACTATCAATTTAGATAATTAATATCCCCGCATCTCACCTTGTCTTTAATATATCTGACCACGAAACAAGAGAAAAGAAAACTAGCATGACGGTAGGACACATTTATGACCAAAGAATTCTTACTTCCTTGTTTGATAGAAGAAGAATTTGAAAATTTGATATTGAGAGTATATAGGGGTCTCATTTATCAAGGGATCATTTTTTAATTTACCAAGTATGGTAGAGCATTATTGTTACCAGCTACCGGGACTCAGCTAAGTACATATTAAAATAAGTATACTTGAGTCGTTTGATGTATTTAATATTACATAATTAAGTTCATTTCGTATTATTCTGATTACTATACAACAAATATTCCAGGATACCATAACAATGACGGTTTCCAACCGAAATAAACAAAATACAATATCTGAGACTTATGTGATTTCACTGCTGAACTTACATAATTCATATCATAGCAGTTTCTCTAGATCCAATTGGTGATTTATATCATATGAATACAAAGAACAATGACATGGTCACAATAGATGTACAAGATATTAAAAAGCAATACAACATTACACTTCACACATGTACATATTAACACACCTCACCAGTCACCAGTATATGGTACTAACTGGACGTCATCCCTCCGGTCATATCATGCTGTTAATTCTATAAATCAGGCGTAAAAAAATGCCTTGTTTCTGGTAACAGGCTGTGAAAAATGAGTCGGTCGACCAGCTTTTCTTTTTTTGTGCTCTTTTTTTTGAAAGGTTAGATCTAATGTGGAAAACGTAACATGCTACATGCCAATATACCTTTTACTGTATTTTGCCATATCAGACAGCTTTACAGAAAAAAATCTTTCTAGTTTGTACTAAACATCAGTTCATTCAGCTAATATGAGAATTTGGTTGCCGGTACATGTACACAAGTATATTACCTAGAAAGCACATGCTGGGTGCAGATGAAAATTCATTACAAATGGCGAAGGCAGTCACCTGTGTCATTCAACACACATTCTTATGTTTCCTAATTATGAATAAATGCGAAAATACTCGAATGGTATCGCTTACGATATCTGTTTACATTTTACACACTGTCTACCGACTTGCGACTATCGTTAGTAACTTGTTTAAAAGAAAAAATGCGATATAAATCTTAGAATAAAATGGATATTAGTAGTGTAATAGTAGGATTCTCGCGGCCATTTTGTTTTAGGAGGAATATACAGTTTTACAGAGGGGGCGTGTCAAGTCGCCATGTTTTGGAGGTATATAGAGTTATATAGTGGGAGCGTGTCTGACCACCATATGCATGACTGCGTAAAGAGCAGTGGACATGTCAGTAATTAAGCTGTTTATTAACAAAGTTGTCATTGAAGTCACCATGCAGTGGACATGTAGTAGGCGTGTCGGCATTTAATATTCTAATTAAAAAAAG
The DNA here is from genome assembly GCA_021229015.1 of Solen grandis. Taxonomy (NCBI): domain Eukaryota; kingdom Metazoa; phylum Mollusca; class Bivalvia; order Adapedonta; family Solenidae; genus Solen; species Solen grandis. The sequence continues at coordinate 41,609,921 of CM037778.1, read as the reverse complement.
TTTTATATGAAAGGGTGAGAGCTGTGTTAGCAATAGAAGTCGCATGTCTCAGAATATAAAGCAGAAATCACGGAGTATACGTGGTGTCAATTTTAGTTTTCTAGCTCACATAGGACCTACAAAATACTTAAATATATTTTAAGGTCCAAAGTTCGGAACTTTGTTTGACCACAGAACCTTGGTCTTTTTGAATCTGGGAAAACGTATATAATAATGCACATCTAGAACGTAATATACACATTTTGTGAAAATAACTAGTAAATCCGCCGAGAAATGAAGGCTGTAGAGTACGAAAAAACTTTTGTAGTAAATGTCAAACTTGACGTCAAGTGACGTCATAGGAATGTAAAATTCATAGATTCTAAAATTTCATCGCGTCAGATACGGGCTAAATTTTTCGTGATTCTAGACTTCCAGCAACCTATTGAAATAACAACCTCTTTTGGAAGGAAAAAAAAATAAACAGCACAGAAAAAAGGTCTAATAAAAACCACTTTCCCCTTTTTTAACTTCAAATTGCTAGACTTCCATATATAAGCTCTTATCCGAAAATTATTTCTACCATGTTTGATGACGTAATCACTTGAAACTTTCAGGAATATTTGCACATCTTAGGTTGCGTCATTCCTGCAAATTTAGACTTCATAAATCAACTTGCTAATTTTATATGATTTTTTTAATAAATCATGCTTTAATATTCATGATGTCACAATCACGTGACCAAACAAATATTCCTGGCAGTATACATCACTTCACTTTTAAGTTTGTTTATCCTGAACAAATCATAATAATTTACTCAAAGTTCATGACGCTACAGCGTTTTAATTTCTTTAAAAGTACACTTTTCGTTTTTCTGCCATAACTCAACCGTTTGAACCTCGATCTTCAAGAACTTAATATCACCTGAAAGGTATTTCAAAGCAATACAAGATTTACTCATAGTGTCTAGGTAAAATACATGTATATTTCGTTTTTGAGATACCGATGGCCGAATAAAAACACCTAAAACTGACATATGACCTTGACCTTTGCGATTTTCCGGAAACGGAGGTCACCATGCACGGTGTGACACGAGGTTGCACATTAATTGAAAGTAACATGACAATCTGTCAAAAAATCAAGCCTGCAGGTCCTAAAAGCCGCTAATTTCGAAAGCAAAATTTCATATAGTGTTACGTCAAATGCCGTCACACGACGTCAGTTGTCATATAATACGAAGAAGAGTTCAGGACACATATTCTCTCCAATTTTCACGCTTCTAACTTATCAGGAGCCTTTTAACACTAAATTATATTTTTATGACCAAAGTTTGAATCTCGATTTTGACATAAAATCTAGAACTTTTGGAATTTTGAAAATTCAAGAATGTATGCACATCTACATCCAAACTTATACATTCTGTTAAAATATCAAGTCAATCGGACCAATATTGGTGGCTGCAGAGCGCGAACCAAATTTGGTAGCTTATTTGAACTCTGACGTCAAATGACGTCATATGAAGATGAAAATGGTTGCCTTCAAAAGGGCCAAAGTCACTCTGATTACTGTTAAAATTTCATGCTGCTGGTTTATTGGCAACCTGTTTTAATTTGAACCTCAAAAGGAGGACAAATAATAGCTTTCTGCTCCTATGGCCCAAGTGTCATTGTGACCTTGACCTTTGACTTTGTTACCTCAAAGTCATAGGTCACAATATACAGGCCGTGGGCAATGTCCCCAACATGTTTCACAGACATAGGCTTATTCCTTCTCAACTAATATGTAAAAACTATTTTGTTCTTGCCAAACTCAAGTGTGATATATACAGAAGAACTGTTCTCTAACGTTCCATATTTATAGCCAAATGTAACAAGTTGAGTAAAATGTACACACACGACTGGGGGACCCTAGGGGTTAGAGTGGGGACCACTTTGTTACGGAGCAAGTGCTATACAGACTGAGCTACCAGACCCTTTACACAAATATTACACTAAAAGCGTTACTTATAGGCCATTACATACTCCCTCGCCTCTTTGGAATTTGTCCCAAATTCACCGGACAGAACAAATTGATATGTTCATGACAAATCCAATGGTGATTATACTTGAGAACTATACTGTACCAGCCCTACGTTTAGTGCCCAATGTAACCAGATGAGAAACATGTGCAGCCAGATCAGACTCGAACCAAGGACCTGAACGAGTACCATACAGATTGGAATGCTTACTCAAAACTCATAGCGACAAGGGTATGTGCCGAAACCTTGTGAAGCTAATATGATTAAGTGGTTATGGTTACTACATGTATTATAAGTAAGAAAGGAAACTTGAAATCAAAACATCTGTTGAAAGTTGAGTTAACACCTAACACAAAGGCCCAAAATATGAAAATAAATAAAAGAAGCGTCCACATCTTGTGCATATGTTTTGAATTAAGGTTTTATATATTGCTATATATTGCAATTTTAGGTTCGAATATTGCAAAATCATCATGTTTAATTTTCATCTCGTTCGTTTTACTCAGCAATACTCTCAACAAAATTAATGGTTTAACATTTCTTTCAAGCCAGTAAACATCGCCTAAAGAATACAACATGTAACAATGTCCTTGCAAAATTACAAATTGAGTTTAGTGCCAAACTATTGTAAGGGATTTTTATTAATTTGAAGTAACACTATTTTTGCACCAAGCCATGAAACGCTACAGGTTGAGGTTCTCTATACATGCATTCAAAGCTAGAGTAGTTTGGCCGGATATTATCATGTCCGGGTGCAGGATTGCTCTGCAAAACAAAGGTAGAGTTATAAAGTGCAGACTGATCACTACCTGGGAAGATATATATCCAGGTTGGACTTTCCCAGCCATTTCCTTAGATACAATAATACCCTATATTGTTATGATCAGGGTTTTTCAAAATTTGTCTTACCATGTGCTTTTGGCTAGCCACTTCATAGTTTCATTAAATGATGATTTACTGGCACTAAGACATGATTTAGATCATTGTTCTATTTAAAAACACAGAACAACAAATCCTCATTTAGTATTCTTGCCAGTGTTTAGCTCTATTTGTTCTTCTGTCTTCCTATGTTTTCTATGTCAGAACTCCATATGAATATATCCAAAGTTTCCATGAGTTCTATTTTCATTAATTATATGCAAATACATCTTTGTATAGGCACAGGTCCTACTTTTCCTGTTAAAGTTCATGATTCTTCATAGTTCTGCCAAATTTGTTATCCTAAATCCTCCTTATTGTTGTGTAAACTTTAGCAAAGTTTAAATATCTACATTGATGTGTATTGACATTGGCAGCCATTTTGATTTTTAGTGTGGGTTGCTATTGGCGACTCCAGGGATGCTGAAGTAATCTATTTTTAGATTGATACATTCCACAATGTTCAACTTAAATGGAAAAAGACCTTTTGAGGTATTTATTTATATTATTTTGTGTAAAATGATATTTTGTACATTTTAGGATTAAATGCAATCACTTTAAGCAGTAAAATAATTATTTATATTGTTTAAATAACTTCCCACAGTTTTTGTGGGACAACCCCACAATTTTGGTGGAATAGTTCCACAAGTTTTACTGTGGAACCCACAGGTTTAAGTGTGGGATTCCACAGATTTTTCTGTGGGCCACAGTTCCACAACTGTGGAACTGTGGAAGTCTGCTAGGGTATATAAACCCCAGGCTCCCTTCACTCCAGGACTCCAAATTTCTAGAAATTGTAAGGTGTTAGGGTTTTTTGGCTATTTTCTTTATTTTCATTCTTTCTTTCTATCTTTATATTTAATTGCATAATAAGAGATATACATAGGGGTTATCCATTTATTTTAGAGAACATTAAGCTTTATTCTAGGATTTGCGAATTGTTAGAATAAGTTGACTTTGCTTAAATATAAGTACATCTGTTGTTTACTTTAAGCTTTGAGGTTGTACTAGCCTGTGAATTAGAGTGGATATAGTTTTAAGATACTAGTTCATTAAATTTTAATTCATTTAATTTATACTGTCTCACTTAATTTGTTGATCCCTAATTTTGGTATTAGTCATTTACTGGAGTCCAACACATACCCAGCCAGCCACACACTCACACAAACAACATTAGTAGCTTGTGAGAGTCCAAGAGAAGTGCACAAGTGACGTTTAAGGTAGCTCTAGAGACGTGTGACGTTTAAGGTAGCTCTAGAGGAGCATAACATCTAAGGTGGCACCTCAAGAGGAGCGTAACAATATTAGCTTGCTGGGTGATCAGAGTTCTGACGATTTGCATCACATCAACGAAAAGTAAAACATTATTATAATCTTCTCAAGCATGCAAACATGTTGCAAGTAATACAATGACGAACATGCAATTTATGTAAACGTAGCTGTTCGGGAGTTATTTGAAACTGATGAAATCACCTGCTGCATGGAGTGAGACGTATTTTGCATTCAAGTATTATAGTAATGTATATTTCGACATCGTGTAAAAAAGCATACCTAAGTAAGAAGACTGAATTTGAAATGTACAATGAATAATTTGTACATGTCTTTCAACTGCCATTTTATGACATAACAATACATTAAGTGTTAAAGATCTGTTAAAATTATGCCCACATTGAAAAAGCCATTATTAAAAAATATGTCGGTAAATTAGAACCTAACAGATTAACATTGTGGCATGAAAATGATTATATAGTTGATAGAACAAAATAGATAGATATGTAGTACAGAAATGATGACTCGGGAACGCACGTCAGTTCTGAAAAAGGAAAATTTTCGTATTAATTGAACAATTGTTTTAATGCCTTAATCAATGGTAGATTAAGTCGTTTTGAGGAATGAAAAAGTGGCATAGTGGTTATAGCCACAGATAGAATACCACGTAGCCCCGCATCGCTGTTGGTTCGAGTTTCGGTAGGTTTAATGTGAGGAAGCCATGCAGCGGTCTTGTGGTAGGTCCCGCGCATCAATGTAAGCAGAGGTCTTCCCCCACCTGTATATATATATATATAGCTTGATTGTATAACAATGTCCTGCGCCTAGTTTGTTATTAGCTGATTGAGTTGTAGTTGGACAAAATAAAGATCAATGTGAGAAGAAAAAAAACACACTGTTTTAGGCGCCAATTAATTATACATGTGTATATTGTAAAAGGAGGAAAAACATACCCAAATTAATTTTTATACTTGCTTGGGGTTAGAATCAGAAAAAACACCCAGAATGTCTTAATTTTAAAATTTGAAAGAGCAAAATCGATATAACCGTTACAATTGAAGTTTATTTATGCTGAGTTTACAAATGAGATCGGGACCTTCCTTGGTGGCTGAGTAGTTGAATTAAAGCGTCCTTTACGTCCTCTACGACTCTTACCTTCGGCAAACAACAACAACTACAAGAACAACAACAATAAAGTAATAACAACTAAAAAATGCCGAAGACGCACGATTAAAATATCAGTGTCTCCGGTTATGACCGAGTACATAATTCATTGCCCAATAATCATGACGTGTTGTCTGTAATTTAGACATTTGTGGTCTTGTCTATCATGCCGTAGACAAGTGGCATGAAACCGGAACCACACCCAGTTACATGAACCTGACTCTGGGCCAACCAGCTATCTTTGTTTACTGAGCGCTAGGTACAAGGAAGATATAAAGAACTCCTTTAGCTGCTATGGTATGTCGATGCAGGGAACCGAACCCATAACCTATCGGTTATTGTGCGGAAGCTATAACCACTTGGCCACCACAAAAAAGAGGGTCTAAATCTTCGAAACAGGAGCGGCGCGTGTTTGAGTTTTGTGACGGGATGTGTGTGTATAATCCGATATGATCAGGGACAGAGTGTTGATATATTTAACACAAAATTAAAAAATTCAATATTGAGTTTTATAAAGTAAAATTTATCTTTGTTTTCACCAAGAGGATGGATTACGTTATCAACCTGGTTTTTAATTAATAAAAATACTTTTTTTATTTGTTTGGATAAAGAATTGGTTGGAAAAATATTGTATATTAAAATATTTATAAAAATAGGTATTAATTTTTAAAATCTCCTATGTGTACATGTTGAGAAATGTGAGAAAAGAGAGATAATATGTTGAAAAAAAATAGAGAAATAGAGAGTTGCATTTCAACGAAGATGCTATCGTTTTTGTAGTTGCTTTCTCACATTGGTCAGTCCTTGAAATTAAAGACATTAAAGACTTATTAGACACTTAAATGTGATACTTAGAACAGTGAGTATTATTTCAACCAATCCTTATGTTTTGTTACTTTTGAAAGTTTACACCAAATTATTGTTAAGCCAAATTGATTATACTCGTATTTTGGCACATTTTCACTCTTGAGATGGCTGATATTATACAAAATGACTTTATGAGAAGCCGAGCGAGCTCTTATTTACGATACCACGGAGGCAGTTACCGATTACAAGCGATGCATTGTCCTGGTTAGTCACAGATTCCAAATTCGACTATACATATATCATGAAGGGTGGTCACCTTTTCTGAAGAATAATGACCCGGGCAAATGTCTTATAATTGAGGGATAATAACCCGGGCCAATATCTGATATATATCGTCAAAGGGGGGTCGCACTTTCTGAAGAATAATACATATCGATGCAGGAGAAGAATGATGACCCGAGTCAATATCTTATAGATATCATCGAAGGTAATTTATTTCAAAGTTATCATTTCATAGAAAGGGGATCATTTTCTCTGAAGAATAATGACCGGGGGTCATTATTCTATGGGGGTCACTTTACTTCGTTACACCGGGCGTATACAATAAAGCATATGTGTATTTCTTTTATTTGGCAATCATTGCCGAATTGAAAAACATCTAACATAATTTCATAATCCAGTATGCGCGGTAACCAATGTAGAATACTTTTTAGACAAAATAAATCATAATCTTATATCTATAACACCAGTGTAAGGTATGCGATATCTAAAATGCACTTATCTGAAAGCTTCGTAATATTTAAATAAAACTTCAGGTCCAAAATTCGAATCTTGGTTCAGCCAAAGATCCTTGGTCTGTTTGAATGTTGCAAAATGTATATAATCCTGCACAACTAAGTCTCAATCCATACATTCTGTGAAAAAAATTAATTCAATTGGTCAAGAAATGACGACTGTAGAGCGCGTACAAGCTTTGGTAGCTTTTTTCAACCCTGAGGTCACGTGACATCACATGAAGAAAAAAACAGCGCCAAAGTCACTGTGCATACTGTTAAAATTTCATGCTGCTGCCTTGTCGGTAACCTGTTTGAATTTGAACCTCAAAAGGAAGAAAAAAGTAGAATAATAATAATAAGAAAAAACATAACAAATCCAATAGGTCTTTCTGCTTGAGACAGAAAGCCCTAATAAACATAACAAACCCAATAGGACTTTCTGCTTTAGGCAGAAAGTCCTAATTAATAATAAATCAGTGACTTGAATACAAATACTCGAAAACTGTAATTTCATATACAGACTGTACTAAGATTTCCAAAACTGTATAACTTATGGTAAATATCAAATAAATACGATAAAATGAATGGCATTGTCATTTGAACTTTTTATCATTTATACAATCAAAAATAATATTTTACAGTTACGTTGTTACCAACCAAAACCGCTACTTTGTCTGAAATAATAAAATGAATAATTCGTTGACGAAAATAAATCACCGTCGACGATTAATCAGCGTGGTCTTCAACAAACGATTCATCGACGAAATGATTAGTTAGACCAGCACTAAGACTTATATCGAAAACCGAAAACTGCGGATAATACATATGCCTCATGTCTATAATGCCAGGTAACACTTTGTGTTTTGTATTGTTTGTTTTTTTCGCTCACTAAGCAATATCATAAAGTTCAATGTACCGCAAATAAAATGTCAGTAAAATATTGAAATGATTATTTTTTTTATTTAAAAATATTTACAAAATGCATAATTACACACGATTTCTCGCATTACCTCGCGTGCTAAAATTCGCACTTACATTGAATCAAAGAAAGAAAAAAATGACATTTACGAAGTTATCAAAACACACTTGTATAAGCCTAAACTCTGTAACAGATTTTTAACAGATATCGCCCAGGAACTTTTTTCAGGGTTTGATTTCTAAATCATTACACATCATATCATACACAGCTTTAATATATTTAATTTCATCTGACTGCACCACTTTCAACCAATACTTAACAACTGTTATTGCTCTTCTGGATTTAAAGACATTCTACCTTATTCTCCATACATGAATTTTTTGGGGGTTTGCTTTCTAACCTTAAGTAAGTTTTTACAAAAATGCATATGTACCCTCTCTATTTTTGTACTTTGATTCAAACCCCAAACTTCTGACCCATGACTTAAAATTGAATATATCAATTTATCAAACACGTCAAGACTATGTTTTACTGAAATACCTGGAAATTTTATTAAATGAGACTGTATCTTATACCTAGCTTTTAGTGCCTGACCTGATAACATATCATAAGTTGCATTAAAAAAGGGAACCTTGTTGTAAAAATAACCCCAAATTTAATTTTTTTTCCCCTTTTAAAATTTCATCTAATAATACTAACCCTTTCTGTAAACCCCTATCTGTGTCTGACAATATCACAATGTCATCTGCATAAAGTAACAAGAACATCTTCAAAATACCAATATCAACACCTTTATAACCATTTAATATGAAATAATCTTCTATGTCATGTAGATACATCGAAAATAAAAACGGTGATAACGACTCGCCTTAACGAACCCCTAAATGGCATGAAAATTCTTCACTAATCATATCATTGTATTTAACCTTTTATTTAGCATTAGAATACATAAACTTTATAATATCTAACATCTTACCCCTGACCCCAAGTTTAATAAGCTTATACTTATACCACAATATATCTCTAACTAAAAAATCAAATGCCTTAGTAAAATCAACAAATGCACAATATAACTTCTTAATATCATTTAACAAATGTGTGATAATGCTATGCAAGACAAAAATGTTATCAACTGTTCCCATATGTTTTCTAAAACCAGCTTGTGCTTCTATATATACATGATAATTTTCTGCCTATGTTGTCAATCTTCTGCTCAAAATATTTGTAAATAATTTTCCACAACAAACTTAACAATGTTATCACCCTAAAATTACTTGCCTCATTAATGTCACCTTTTTTTTGTAACGGTACAATAAAACCATCAGTCAAATCGGCTGGAAAATATTTCAAATAAAACAATTTATTAAAAAGCATGATTAAAACATTGGCCAATATACTTGAATCAGATCCATAAAAAAAAAACTCATTTAATAAAAAAATCAGGCCCAGCTGACTTACCTGACCTTAATCTTTTACAAGATTTATTAATTTCATTCCTTGTGAAAAGAATATTTAACTCTGAAAACATAACTTGTAGTTCACCATCTAAATACCTGAGCGAGCCCGGACTTCGGTACGTTCCGAACAGCGATTGCTATTACACAAGAACAGTTTAACAAGTGGAATGCGTAATGAATCAGAAAAACATACAATAAGGAATCAGAAAAACATACAAATTGTTGTTGTTTTTGTTTTCGGCGGTCTAACCTCACTTGTGACCTACTCAATGATGATCGCGATAGTCAAGTCAATGTCAAATGAATATTTGCACTGTGTTGGTAACACATTGAACTACATGTATGTTTCTTTTTCATTCTTTCATGATCTTTCTAGAAGTTTATTTCACTGTACTTTATTCTGTATATTTATATGGAAACACTTTTACTTTTAAATGATGTTTCTTTTTTTTTCTTCTTTTTTTGTATTATGAGCGTCTAGTATGTTATTTGATGTACGTTCATACCTGCCTGTTTTACAAAAAGAACTAATGCTTAACACGGAAAGAAAATGTCACTTTTAACCGTTAATGTAGTTTTAAAGGTATTGATGGTCTAAATGATTTAACAAAGCGCAATATTTATAATAAAATAAGAAGAATGCCGCTCCCGGGAATATTTGTATACGCGACATATCGTTATTGATAAATTGCCTCAGCAACGTCATCCAATATATCAGCTTCAGCCATCATTGATTCGACAGTTATTATAACGACAAGGACACGGAAGAATAGCTGAAAGAAATTATAACTTTTTGATTATTAAATGTGTGTGTGTGTGTGTGTGTGTGAGGTAACTCGTTTTTACTAATATTTTGGTAGAAACTCTGGTTCACTGTCATAGTTGAAAAACACAAAATCCATTTTATAAATTTCTCTCAACTTCATCAGTTGGAATCGTGATAGCTCTGCGTATGCCTTTTTCCTTTCATTATATCGTGAATATATTAGTTAGTTCTTTTGAAACATTGTACTTTTTTCGCACGTTTGTCACAGCTTTAAACAGGTTTACTTTATTCATTTTGCCTTCTTTTAGGCTGTCTAAGTTGGGAAAACTTACATTTCGCGGAATATATCCATTGAGAATAAACGCTTTCCATATTCGTTTTCCAAGTTCATGCTTAGACATACATTTAGAAATGCCACCGTAAATCCTATAATTGTAATCTATTTCGTCTTTTATTTCGAAGCTGATTGGGTCCTGGACTCGTGTTTGATTCAGTACTGAAGCAATGCCCAGCTTCTTAAGGACAAAGCTGTAATCACGCATAAATGTTTCTTGCTTGTTGATGAAATCTGGCTTAAATTTACATAGATCACAGATATCACTTACAGGTAGCCAGTGAGAAATTATTCCAATCCTATCCTTAGAACGACCTCCCCGGACGATATACTCTATAAATTCCGAGAAGGTAACATCATATCCACACTCTTTTGCGTCGGTTGATGCATTCTGTCTTACCATTGGAATAATATTATTTCTTCCAAAACCCCAAAAGTCTGGAAGAACGAATTTGTCAATATAGGCGGACCAGAGTCGTGAATATGGGTCCTGACAGTCATTGCTCTGAAGGAGGACTCAATGAACTTCTGACTTTTAATACGCTTGTGAAATTTCATGTCTTCATTATGTACTTCGTACTTGGATATGGTCATCGGACCAGCCGAAGTTTTCTTCTGTCCGGCCAGGAATTTCAGGACACGAATCCACATAGTACATCCAGCCTTTCGGACCACGCACAGGGAAAAGTTAAGTGCTTCAGAACCCGTGATATCGATGACTCTTCCGGTTTTAAACGACTGTCTGTACTTCTTACAAACATCTTGGACTCTCTCCTTTCGACTAATTAATTCATCTTGCGTTTCTTCTAACTTCGTGACCTTCAAATGGTACAAAAAGGGTAGATCTTTATTTCCTTGATAACTTAAAGGAATTAGGATTTTGATATGTGGAAAATTATGTTTGAATGCCTTTATACTTTTCTTAAAACTTAATTTACCATCAGTATGTTAAATTGAAAAAATAAGTACTTTATTTTTGGTGACGTCCAGTTTCAATAGTAAAGCTTTGTAATGATAACCCTAATTTTGCCAAAGCTTTTCAAAACATGGGGTTATCTATAATTTTCAAATCAGATGACATACAAAATGATATTATTGATTTTTTTAAAAAAAATAACATAAGGAACAATCATACATTTCCATACAGAAACATTGGGATAAAACATTAACTGGCCTGATAATATGCTTACTTCAGTTCGGCTTAGTGTGCGAGAGAATGCCCAGAATGTCTTGAAATAAAATATTTCGATACCATTATAATTTGCGAGTAATTTTGCATATTCTTCAAAAATTAAATTCTATTTCCGTGACTTAGGTTTAATATTTAAATGCCGTTTTTTTTTTAGTCAATCGATATTAGAATTTGATGTATTAACGCATCAAATTTAAGTTATCAGATGGGGCTATTTTCGTATTGTTAAGTTGTGAGCGAGTAAGACGACGTTGATATTTCTGCAATGTTGTATTAGTCTTTTTCTCAAGACGATGTTGATATTTTCAGTTTAGAATTAGGTTTGAGAATTATTCTCCTCCTTTTCTTCCTTTTCCTGTGGCATTTGGAACGGGTGAACATTCTTGTAAATTGTAGCAAACAAATTTTATCATCGTGGTTTTAATCTTAATTCTTTTCTCAAAATATCTCTGCATTTTTTCTAGTATAAGAACTTTTTCATCGTTTGTTGCTCTTTTTGTAGGAAATTATGTCTTACTTGTGCGGATGGTTGTGGATCTTTGTTTGGTACGCGGCCGTTGTAGAAATGGCGCGTTTCTCGCTTCCATTGAACATGGCTTGGTTTACAGAATTCAAGTTCTTTTTCTTTTCTAAGTATAAGAACACTTTCAGCTATGGTAATAAGTAATTATTAATTTTATTTACCGTGCTATCATACGGTAATCGTAGTATTTCTATTCGTGTTTTATTTTTATTTCCTTTCGTTTTTATCCAGACTTGCCTTATCAAAAAAAAAAAAAAAAAAAAAAAAAAAAAAAAAAAAAAAAAAATTACAAACACATGTACCATTTAAATTTAAAATAATGGAATATTAAGTTATCCTAAAATATTAATGAAAACATAATGCAGCTTAAATTTATCATAATATATCAAATAATAAGAAGTCATCAAGTTGTCAATCCTGGTGAGAGTACTGCCTTCGGTGCGGATGACCCTAGTCCGAGACCTGTGACCCTGTCAGGCGAGCAATTTGCCGAACTGTTGGCCTCTGTTAAACAAGCATGTCCTGGGACTTCCCAACAGTCATCCACAGAGTCGGACCCAGGTAATGTGGATGGAGTTTTGTCTATTAATTCTTCATTAGGTGTGCATGTTTCACAGAATATGAGGCAGAAAATTATTAATGGAGAGTATGTTGAAATAGGTCAGCTTCTTGTCTCGCATCGCTCGAACCAATCTAGCAATGTTCTGGTTGTTGATGGCCAAATTGTTGTTCAAAACAAAGTTAATTCTGTCAAAATAACCTCTATAGAGCAGTGGTCAGATGCCTTTTTAGTGTTTATGAGAATCTACCTTACAGCGCATCCTGAGGCTCTGCAGGGTCTACTGAAATATTTTTGAGATATTCGGCTTGCAGCAAGCAGATGTATTGGGTTAGGATGGAAAGAATATGATGAGCAATTTTGTCTCAATGTAGCCCGTGATCCTACGGCAGAATGGGGGGTAATCAATCAAGAACTTTATCTGCTTTATGTTCGTAGTCCTAGTTTAGTTTCCCAGAAAGCATACTCTAACGTGCAAAGTGCTACTTCTTCCAAATACTTAAAATGCTACGACTATAACACTTTTGGCAAATGCAGTCGTACCCCTTGTTTCTACATTCATAGATGTTTGTCCTGTAATGGTGATCACCCCTCTTGTAAATGCACAGTTGTGAATTTTAGATATGGATCGGTTCACCAGATGTCCCCACCCGGTAGATTCCCAACTGCAAGGGCTCCTTTCAAGCCTCGGGCATTCATTTCGCAAGCCTACAGGGGTGCTTCAAGGGGTGTTGTCAGACCACTCGCATCTGGGTTCTTCTCCAATTCAGGTCGCTAAATTAGCCAAACATCTTGAGCATTACCCCAAAACTGATGTTGCAGAAGAGTTAAGTTCGAGTTTTAAATATGGTTTTAAGTTACAATATTCAGACCCTAGGGTTAAAACTGACTCCCCCAATCTTGTTTCTGTTAAGCAAAATCTAGTCACTGATCTTCAGCTTGTTATGAAGGAGGTGAATCTTGGCAGAGTGGCAGGTCCTTTCACTAAACGGCCCATTTACAACCTTAGATTATCTCCCTTGGGCTTAGTGCCAAAAAATGAGGGAACATGAGGCTAATTCATCACCTCTCTTATCCGTTAGGTGGGGGTGTAAATGCTTGTATAGATCCAAACAAGTGAACAGTGCATTATTCATCTTTTGATAATGCTGTACAAATGGTTAGTGATTTAGGTCAAGGGGCTCTGATGGGTAAAATGGATATAAAGTCTGCCTTTAGAATTGTGCCTGTTCATCCCGATGATTATTACCTTTTAGGATTTCAGGTTGGAAAATATTTTTTCTTTGATAAATGCATGCCAATGGGTTGTGCCATCTCTTGTTCAGTCTTTGAAAAATCTGCGACATTTTTGGAATGGGCAGTCAAATTGGTTTCCTCTTCTCCTAATGTTGATCACTATTTAGATGATTTCTTCTTTGTTGGGCGTGAAGGCACTAATGAATGTTCATACCTCATGAATAATTTTGCTGATCTTTGCCAAGACATAGGGGTTCCTTTAGCTGTTGACAAGACAGTTGGGCCAACTTATGTCCTTCAGTTTTTAGGCTTAAAAATAGACTCTTTTAAAAGGCGAATTCGAATACCTGTTGAGAAGATTGAGGTTTTGAAAACAAAATTGTTAGACATGAAAAGTAGGAAAAAGGTGACGCTTAGAGACATGCAAAGTCTTGTAGGATCCTTAGATTTTTGCTCCAGAGCATTACCTGTTGCGAAGGCCTTTATTCGTAGGTTTTATAATTCTATGTCAGGAGTGTCAAAACCGTTTCACTTCATAAGGGTCACAAAGGATTTGAAGGAGGATATTGATATGTGGTTGGTATTCTTGGATATGTTTAATGGTTATTGCAAATTCCCTGACCGTTTTTGGGTTTCTGACAATGATCTGCACTTGTATACAGATAGTGCGGGAGGTAATTTTGGCAGTGCAGCATATTTAGATCCACATTGGTGTCATTTCAGTTGGCCATATAGTTGGCAAGGGAAAGATTTGATAAGGGATATCACCTTTTTAGAGTTTCTTCCAATTGTCCTGGCTTTTATAGCTTGGCTTAAGCAACTTTCTGGAAAGAAAATTACATTACATACAGATAACAAGTCTTTGGTCTCGGTTTTAAACAAAAAAAAATCACATTCAAAAAGAGTAATGCATCTTCTGCGGCCATTTCTCTTGCATGCTATGCTTAATGATATTCAGTTTAGGGCAGTGCATATAGATGGTTATCGAAATGACATTGCTGATGCTCTTTCTCGTCTACAGTGGGCTCGGTTCCGGCATCTGCCTCCCAGGGCGAACAGATCCCCCACAGTAATTCCACAAATATTTCTATCACTGATATCAGATCCGAAGCTGATCGCTTGCTGACAGCTTCTATTGCTCCTAACACAAAACTTGCGTATGAAAGTGGCTTGAAAGCTTTTCGAGATTTTCAATTATCACTAGGCGTGAGTGAGTCGTGGCCTCCAAGCATGCAAACTGTTATGGATTTTATTTCCTACTTGTCTGAATTGGTTTTAAATGTAAAGTTTTAGATGTGGCAGACACAACACAAAATTTTGTAATAAAAAAATTACTTCTTGGAATGTCAAGGTCTTCGTCTGTGCGTGACAAGAGGCTCCCTATAACAAAAGATATCCTGAGTAAAGTTTTATGTAATTTGCCTGCAGTTTGCTCTTCAAATTTGAGGCCGTTTTATTTGGAGCAGCCTTTTCAGTATCCTATTTCGGTTTTTTTCGTGTTGGTGAGCTGGTTGCAGACAGCTCAATGAGGTTAAACCATGCACTTGACATAACGAATATCCAGTTTACAGACCAAAATAAAGTTTTAGAGATCCTCTTGCCCCATTCCAAGACTGAC
Organism: Solen grandis; assembly: GCA_021229015.1. Taxonomy (NCBI): domain Eukaryota; kingdom Metazoa; phylum Mollusca; class Bivalvia; order Adapedonta; family Solenidae; genus Solen; species Solen grandis. The sequence goes on along the minus strand of CM037778.1, from coordinate 41,594,387 downwards.
CAAGCAGGAAAGGGGGTTGTTATATCATTGACAGCGGTAGACTCCCCAGTATGCCCTGTGTTATTAATGAAAAAATATTAAGCAATTAGGCCAAAATTACAGGGTCCTTTATTTAGGCACTTCAGTGGTGCTGTAGTCACTCGTTATCAATTTTCTGCGGTGTTAAGGAAAACATTGCAATCATTAGGCATTGAAGCAAAATATTTTAAATCTCACAGTTTTCGTATTGGTGCTGCTAGCACAGCTGCAATGAAGGGATTCCCAGAGGAAAGTATAAAATAATTGGGGCGGTGGGAGTCTAAAGCTTATAAATCTTACATCCGGGTACCTACACATGAGCTTTTATAATCATTTGATGGTAATTTAACGAAAGGCTAAAGTCTTTCCGGTTTCAACAGTATTTGGATAGTTGGCTCCTCCATTGTAAAAAGGGCATTTATGCATGCAAGGATGGCATCTGTGGACGGAGTCAACTTAGGTTTATCTAGGGCTCGCATCAACCTGTGATGGCAGGGAAAGAGTGGATTGCGGGTCAAGGGAACCATTGGCTTCTTAAGGACTCTGCTGAAGTATGAAGACCCTCCTTCAACAATCCTGCTACATGTTTGGGGTAATGACATTGGCCAAGTGCCACTTCAGTAGCTGCGGGAAGATATGGTCAACTTGTTAAATGGAATTGCTACCCTTTTGCCGAACACCACAATTATGTGGTCCCAGATTTTGCCCCGTTTGCAGTGGAGGAACGAAGTGTCACATAGGGCTCTAGAAAAATGTAGGCAGCGTTTAAACAGTTTTGTTGCAACTTTAACTCTAAGGCAAGGTGGCCGTTATATTCGTTACCCCGAAATAGTTGAAAGGGATACAAATTTGTTTAGTGATGCTGTCCATCTTTCCCATATTGGGAACGGAATTTTTTTTTATATAGGATTAGCCAAGCCCTCCAGGCATTTTCTGAATCATCAACTTGTGTAGTTTCACCACCTGTGGGCGAATTTGGTCCATGGCAGATATTGACTTAGTCTCTCAAAATTTATGTAATGTTATAGTAAGCATTGCATTGTCTAATAATGCAAAACACTAAGTCTAGAGTTACACATACAGGTATTTATTTGAATATGCCAGTCATAAGAACTTGTTTATTTACAATTTAATGTATGTATGTATTTTATTTGTGGGCTGCTATTTTACACCTGATTTTCCAGGTCGGCGTCCAAGTTATTTAACTAAAAGGTATAATGACAGGTTATTAATCTTCATGGAATAATAATGAGCCAGTTTAGTTGCAATTTAAAGTTTATTCCCCCCTTCTTAATTTAAAATGTATTGTTGGCGTCACAACTTACAAATTTTCATGAAATTTTAAGGAATAATTTTCTTTGCAATTTCAAGCATTGTTTGTTTGCGGGCTGCCATTTTAACATCTGAATTGGTTGGCGCCAAGAATTTAAAAAAAAAAAAAAAATATGGATGAAGGGCAGGCTACTAATTTTTTCACAATGCTTTTGCGGCCTTTTTTTTTTTAAATTTGTATTTTTGTTTTGAGTGCGTGGCACTCAAGTAATTGAAATTTAAAGTGCATTTGGTTTTGGGGCTGCCATTTTACATCTGATTTTCCGGGTCGGCGCCCAAGTTATTGAAATTAAAGTGCATTTGTTTTTTCGGGCTGCCATTTTACACCTGATTTTCTGGGTCGGCACCCAAGTAAATGTATGAAGGACAGGTCACTAATTTTTGTAATGTGTTGGGGGCAGTTTTCCTTGGTTTACAGTTTACACTTTATTTCCTAATTTTGCTAAAGGTATGATGGAGAGGTTTTTGTATTCGTCTTTCCTTTTGATGCTTTTTGGCGGTGCCAGGCTGCAGCCTGGCATGTTGCATACCGCCAGGCTGCGGCCTGGCATGTGGCGTTTTGGGTTAAAAAGCATCAAAATAGTAATCAGTTATTTTAAGCTTTGTAAGTTGTCATTGAGTGGAGCTCATCTAGGCACCCAGTGAGCATTTACTCAAGCAAATCCCAAAGTCAGCAAATTCGTAAAAAGAATTTAACTCCTATTTAGTAATGCTGTGGATTTTCTGTATGTGTATGTTATATATATATCAAGATAGTCAATAAGGGAAGCCGTGGACAAATTCTGCCAATAAATAATAAACTTTATTTGGGCTTGAGTATTCTTTATGAACAGGCATATGTGGCGGTAGACAATAGTATGCAGGAGTTCTTAACTCATGTATGCTTTTTGCTGAAGCAGATGCTTGTCATTTTTTATCTCCCCTATCTGATAAATATTATTTCTTCATGCGGTCGTATTGCTTTGCTGACTCGGAATTAAAAAAATACATAATGTTATGGGGGGGGGGGGGGTAATAATATCATAATTTAAAGCCGCTTTTACACAGATGATCGGTAGAAATAAATCTAAGCTTTTTTTCCTGCCATCCCTCGTTAAAGTTGGTAAAGTCTTTGTTTCATGACAAATCAACTCGGCAAGTGTTATATTGCGCGGGGTAACACTATTTTCGTAAACGCCACTTCGGGAAAATCGATTAAATATAGAATACAATATCCCCAAAGCTGGTTAAATATAGGTTCAATACCATTCGTTACGCTATTGACTGTAATGGAGAAACCACCCATTATTTTTACAATCACGGATAGTTGCACTGGGTGACCATGCGTCTGTAGATTGGTATTTATAGGCGTAATACATACATTTAGTTAAATGTCACATTCTTAGTCAAGGATCATATGTAAACGAGCTACGTTAACGTCAAAAACTGTTTATATATATATATAAAGTCATTATTTGTGTAAGTTCCGAACTAGCTCACATATTCGTATGAAATGGGATGCGTTTACAATTCACAGACATGCGTTCATATAATTATCTCCATAAAAGGGACTAATTCAAACTTGACAAATAACATTATAAATTTAATTAAAGTATAGAAACTTGCCATATAGAACACTGCACTTCTAGCACTACAAAACACAAACAATTATGTCTTTCTTCCATCAGCAACTTTCAATTACTTTTTCAGGGCTAACTTTTGTTGTGATAATTACCATATGTATGGGATAGTTCTTTTTAAAAGATTGCATATACCGGAAGGGCTAATGCTAATTGATAGTGTAGTTACAGAAGAGGAGTTATGTGTATATATATTTATAAAATCTACACACACATATCTGAAAATTAATAATCATCCCATTCGAGCTGGTCACATGTGATATCGGCGCATTCAGGAGGAATTATTTACACCAAGTCATTGCTCATAAAAGTTACATACAACAAATGTTATTCTAACACGACTCTTATTTTTCTCTAATATACAAAAAAAAGTATGAAAAATACTCAATAAAATACAGAAAGCAGGGCGTGTTCGCTCACGTGGTGCGTATTATTACTTATATTTTATCATATATTTATTATGTTTTAAAAAATATGTTGATGACGTCAATACCAAGACATTAATTAGCCTTCCACTTGATGTTCATTTTAAAATTCAAAGGGGAAATATTTACTTTGATAAAAGAAATACATAAAAGAGAGGTTGAGAGAATTGGAAAAAAGGTATGAAAAGAATGCAAACAATACGTATACATTTGTCTCTATTTATTATAGTCATTTGTATACATTTGTATATAGAGAGAATAGGTTATAGATTTTATCTTGCTTGTAGGTCCCGCGTTTCAAAAAATAGTACGGTTGAAAAATGACGACTTTGGGTTAGAATCGAAATAAACAATAGCATGTCCGTGTTTTGTTGTGTATTTAACCACAGTTACGAGTTCAGGGTATTATATCGCGGGGGCTTCTTTGGCCGAAATACTGTGATAAATTGGTATGGGTATCTCTTGTAAGCATGCATGTTATAAGGACTGGTTGGCCCTGTGTCAGATTTATGTAACTTGGTGAAAATTTTTCGATATGTGATATTGTAGGGAGACTGTATCTTATTTATCTCTCATTGAAATTGTTCCCAAATGACCAGAACACTTTAATTGGGTGTTAAACAGGGAAATGTTAATAAAGCATACCCAGATAAAATAAGTTGCACTGCTACGTAGGATTATTTGTCTCTCCTTTCAACCTAAGATATTACTCTATCTTATTTAATGAATTGTTTGTAAACACAGATAATTTGACACGTTTGTGTATGACCCGAAATAGAGACATGCTTTAACATAAGTAAAACTTCCTTCTAGCCTAGGAGCCATAAGCAGAGTTGCTGAATGTACTATTAGACATGATAAGACGATAGTCCTCTTCCGCTCACACCAACCATTATAAATTCATGACGTTAAAATACGAGAGTTACAGTGTAGTCCACGGTAAAAATCACACCCACGGGCCAAAAATGCATAGATGCACTGCAATTTGTTTCTTAATCTTAATGCAGACGACATCAATATAATAAATTATAAACATCAAATTGACGTCGGGTATATAAAGTACAGAAATGAAAATGACGCAGACGACGTCAAAATGACACAAAGGACGTCAGTAAAATAATTATAGCCATCAAAATAACGCAGAAAACGACAGTGATATAAATCATAGAAATCAACATGATGCAGAGCACATCAACATGATGCAGTCACGTTATGAAAATAAATTAAATACAAAAAATATGATAAAAACTGTGAGAGAAAGAAACAGGGAAAAAAAAAACAACAACAAAAAACTCTGAGAAAATGTACATGTAGATAGTCACTCGATGTTTACTTACTGTAGTGTTTAGACTTAGTAAACCATCGCCTTTGAGTTTATCAGCAAATTTGATGGATTTGCTTTTCGAAGATGCATCTGAAACAATAAAGGGTTACAGTATATAAATACGGACAGCAGAACTGACGCACTTGTAAAAACAGACCCTAAGAGTTAACTTACACAGGAGGTAAAGTGTCAGTCTTATTGTTCTGATTCTTAACTGCCTCCATTGTACACGTATTAAAGCCAAAACACCGTAGATATTTAGAATATATTTAGGGTTAATATTTGTTTCCCAATAAAACATCAGACAGAAGTAGAAATATTCGACCAGTTCTATCCGATTTCCAAACAAACTTTTAGCATTTCCTCCAAAATCGGATGTAATATGAATGGTAAAACAAAGAAACAAGAGGGCCATGGTGGCCCTATATCGCTCACCTGAGTACCCCTGCTCTAAAGACAATCTTTAGTATTACTGACCATAATTTCCATACAATGCATAATATCATTGGTTTATTATCATTATGTAATTATCTGATCAAGAATGTTTTATAAATGTAGATAGTAGAATGTAAACAAAGTTAAATATGACACTGTTTTATACTTCAAATGTCATACTTGGAGATAGTCGTCCAATACCAAGTCAGACTTGGCAAGTAAATAGTCAATAATATTGCCACCTCAGAAGAGGGTGTCCCATAGAATATCTTTGCCAAACATTTTAAAATCTGTCCAGTAGTTTTGGGGCAAACGTCTTTGAAAGTTTTCACTATATTGTATAAATTAGAACCGCCCCTGGCTGCCATGACTTTTAATGTATCGGAAATGTTTTAGCAATATTGGTAGAGGGTTATCAGAGGATCATCTGTACTAAAACATTTTGAAATCTGGCCAGTAGTTTTGAAGGAGATGAATTTTAAAGTTTTAATATTTTTTCCATTGCACAGGCAACCAAGGTTTTACATGAATCATGTTTATTTTAGCAACTTTTGTGAACGTTCACCCAAGGATCATCTCTGCCATGTTTAATCAAATTCTGCCCAGGAGTTTTAGAGGAGATGTCTTTTAAAGTTTCACTATATACATTTAAGGCAAATTAGCCCCGCCTCTCGCGGCCATGTTTTTTTTATACGGATTGGAAAAATTTAGTAATCCTGGTAGAGGGTAAACCAAGAAACATCTGTACTAAAACATTTTGAAATCTGGCTAGTATTTTTGAAGAAGATGATTTTTAAATTTTTCTCTTTTTTTTCCCACTCCGTTGCCATGACAACCAGAGTTCTACATGAATCAAGTTTATTTTAGCATTGTTAACAAAGAGATAGTTATTGTGTGTACACGTATGTATTAATGCCTTTATTTGTTACCTGTTTTACCGATAAAAGGGTACATGTGGGCGCTTTGGGTTTGCTTGAGAAGAATGTTCATCTTAAATACACATGAAAAAAATGCTAACTAAAATTAGTGAATTCTTTGCACAGACATTTATCGCGTGCTGTATATTTTGAGTTGCCCAAATATTCGTATTTCCCGCAGCATAAAGTACAAATTGATAATACACCGGTCAGTTAGAAGAAGATGTACATAAAATTGTATCGGACTAAAGAAAGTAACCTTCTGCTCTAAATTCTGAAATTTAGTTACTTGCATCTGATATATCACGTAACAGTTTTTTGTCAAACTCTTTTTGAAATATTATATATAACTCTATAAACATTACATGTGCAGTCGATATAATGCGGAAATACAGTGTACGAGTGTCTCTTAATATATTAAAGAAAGGTGAGCTTTTTTTATAACGTTAGCTCGGTCATAACGTTCATTTCATCACGGTAACTTGCGTAATGTTATAACCGATCTTTACTGTATCATTATTTTATAAAAAGTTAAAATTATCATTTGATCTTCATTTTCTTGTTTATTTTTATTCTTCTTCTTTTCTGTTTCATTTGTTATATCTGTGGGCATTGTTTTCCACCTATATCATCAATTTTACACCATGATTGAAAGCTAATTACAATACGTTTTGGATCATGTATGCCTATGGATATCCACTGTATACTATATTCATAAATTCATTTGGAATACACATGCATTAGTATTCACCTTTATCAGCTACTTTAGAAAAACTACAAACTAGGATAACTTCCGACCGTACCGTTTCATCAAGTTTACTTATGAATGAATTTTCTAAGAGGTAATGTTTTATTGATGGTAGACCAACGTTTTCTTCATTAACAATTTAACTTCAAGACTTAAAATGAGCACAATTCTCATCAGAACACATGTTCTCGTGACACATGATAGCTTTACATAGTACGTAAAAGGAAGACTTTTTCAGCTGTCTAGAAGGGATTACTTATTTCCAATGACAAACAATGTCTCCCCTGTATACTCTATCTATTGTTACGTAAGTGTAGAAATTGACGAGGTATTTGATGTTGTTTGCCTTTCTATTTCAAAGTTAAGAAATGCTCTGCGAGAAACCTAACTCGCCATTATGCAAAATTACATGTGAACTACTTTAGGTTAATTACATACACGCGAACTTGCGAAGCGCTACTTTTTTTTCTTTTTACAGGAGTATATCTTCGTTTATATAAAATGGGTTCTGTTCTGTTTCATAAATGTCACGGATATTTTGTTCACGATATTTCCAGAGCAAAATAATGGTAAAAGAAAACATGTTAACAAAAAACAACTCATGAAAAGCGGTTACGGTTATGATGTAAGCATATGTGTAACATATGCCACTCGTATTCGTTAGTGAAGAATCGCTTTGCATGGATCCGCACTAAGCGCGGAAAGGTACAGTTAAACTTGCCGTGTCAAATATGCAAATCAGCAAGGTCAGCAAGGCCTGTTTTCAGTTTGCAGCTACGAAAGACGACTAGCGCCGTCTAACAAAACTGTTAAATTGTGGTGCAATGTATAAATTCCCGTTTTACCTAATGAAGCGCATGTTTATAGCTTTATACATGCTTAACATCACTGATTATGTATGCTATACTTTTGATACTCCGTGTCTGCCAGAGGGAAGTGCATGTATTAAGGTTTATGCCCAGTAATATCGACAAACACTGCTACATCTTGGACCACTTAACCTCTACCAAGATAACCAAGGTACCTTAATGAAACATTAGGATACAATGGTTATCTCCGTTAAAGGGCATGAGGTCTGAAAAAGTAGCGGAACCATTACAGGGGCTATGATTTAAATTTGAATAAGTATTTACTTTCTTATAGTTTTGATGATATATAAATATTTTGCTCAAAACTAGAAGAGCCCTTTATATCTTATGCATGTACTTCTTTCGGATATAGTTAATATATATTATATTTTGATCAAAGCTTGAAACATTATCTAGATGCATCTTTCATGATAAGCAATTTAAATGTCCATTTAAAATTGTTGAAGAAAAATGATAATATTATTCACAACAAAGTACAGGTTGGTTGGCAAAATCGTATATTCTCAGCGGAGTTCAGGATGTTTCGCTTTGTTTAATAGTCCCTTACCGGTGTTTACACCGGAGGGGACAAAAGGTTTGCCCTCCGTCTGTCTGTCTTGTCTGTCTGTCCGCCCGTCTGTCCGTCCGTCCGGATGTTAGGAAATCTGGTACCACAATAACTTAAAAGCCGTTTTTAATGATATGAAATTTGGAGTATGAATAGAAGGCTGTATGGAGATTCTGCACGTCTCTCTCTCTCTCTCTCTCTCTCTCTTTTTTTGTTTTTTTGTTGTTTTTTTGTTGAACCAATCTTCTGGTATTATACGACATCTTCTTTGAAACCATTGAACAGAATTTGGTTTAACTTGGCAGTGATGATCATAGGGTGAACCTTCAAAAAAGTTGCTAAAATAAACTTGATCCATGTAAAACTCTGGTTGCCATGGCAACGAAAAAAAAAAGAAACTATAAAAATTATCTTTTTTCAAAACTACTGGCCAGATTTTAAAATTTAGTACAGATGTTCCTTGTGTAACACACTACCAAGATCGCTAAAATTATTCCAATCCGAAAAAACAAAAAACAAAAAAAAAAAAACATGGCCGCCAGGGGCGGGGCCAATTTGCCTTATATGTATATAGTGAAAACTACAGAGACCTGTTCTATAAAACTGCAGGCCAAATTGTTTTGATTTTATTGAATAGGTGTTCATTGGGTAACTCTTTACAAATGTTTTTAGTCCCCTACCGGTGTTAACACAGGAAGGGACTATTGGTTTGTCCTCTGTCTGTCTGTCCGTCTGGATGTCCGGAAATTTGTTTCCGGCGATAACTTTAAAAACCGTTTAAGATATTTTTATGAAACTTGGTATATGAATAAATGGCAGTATGGGGATTCTGCACATTACTTTTTTTCTCAAACCAAAATTCCGGTTACTATGGTAACGGAAAAATTATGCACCTTACTGGTAGGAGACTCATGTGTTGCGTGCAACACCAGTTACTTGTTATAAATAAATATGTGTGATTTACGGATGTCCCCCACCCCAGTTTTTTACTTTCTGTAAGCTGATAGAAAATCAGTTAAATCTGTGAAATTTAGCTAGATTTGATACTTTTTGTATGAAATGTAAAACTCAGTACAGTAACATATGTTAAACAGACCACGTGATTCTTGATTGTCCGTATGTAAACGTTCTATTCCTAAACCATTTACTAACCTAGAGAATAAAGCACACATTTGGTAATAATATATGGCTTTGTCTGAAGGTCACTGGTCAATACCCTATTAGTGTCGCGCTGTTCTAACTGCCATCAGCGATACTATGATGATTTTTAGACGGCTTGCTGCCGTTTTTAGTAGCTAGAAACGCTTACCAGGCATCGCTGACCTTGCAAATTCGTATATTTTCCATGACAAATTTAACTGTACCTCTCCGCGCTTAGTGCGGATCCACGCAATGCGATTCTGCATTTATGAATACGAATGGAATATGTTGCAGACCTTTTATTCATAACCGTAACAGCTATTCATGTGCTGTTGTTTGTAAACGTGTTATTTTGCTCTGTAAACATCCATTTTAAGCGTGAACAATATATCCGTGACACTTATAAATCAGAACAGCAACCCATATTACATACATGAAGATCTACTGTAAAAAGAAAAAAAAGAGAAGCGCTTCGAATGTCTGTAATTAACCTAAAGTAGTTCACGCGTAATTTTGCATGAAAGCGAGTTAGGTTTCTCCAAGATCATTTCTTCACATTGAAATAGAAACAAACATTCAAGTATCTAAAACATCAAGTACTTTGTCAAGTTCTACTCTTAAGTAACAGTAGAGAGTGTATATAAATCGGGTCCTAGGGAATGACCTACTTCATACAGTTCATACAGTCAGGTTCATGACCCTAATTCCGGATTGTTACAAAACAAACAGAGTGCGTATTCGATTGTCTTACTACCGACTATAGTTGCAGGAGAATGTGTGGAGTTTTGCGTTATGTGGCTTTTGCCTCAATTGTACTAATAATTAAGAATCACAGCTTTTTTCCTGTTATTCCGGCTGCCGTCTTTAAGCGCATTGAGCCCTTTGATTTGACTGCGAATTACTTAAGCCAGCCATTGAAGTCTTGGCGAATCACTTTTAACATTGATGCATTACTACGCTTGAGAAGCTGGGAGGTCAAGAATAGTTCATACTGTTACATGTCGGTTAAGCATTTTCATAATTTCATTAGCAAAATTGAGTTGTCTGTATATGTATTTTATGAACTTCACCACAGTACTTTAGTTAAAACATGTAAAGCAAGCGACATTTGTCACGTAAGGTCTTCTTTATCCTTCGTTCCTTTGCTTTCATGTATCAAAGCCTTCCGCAATCAGAGTCAAATAGAACTGTAAATGCACACCTATTGGTCATTTAATTTTCAACATGCTCTAAACCGATGGCTGCATCTTTTATTGCTAAACAGCCTAAACATTAAATAAAGGTTAGATGTGTTCTTATCGCTTCGCAGTCTTCTTTGTGATCACGGTATTTGACTTAGGCCTCCATCACACCGCACGTAGACCGCGCTGTGCTCTCCACGACTTACACAACCAAATAGAACGTAGGTCGGTCACGGAAACAATGAACAAGCTCTTTCAATGAGAACGCAATCTCGACGCTACTATCCTCTAAGTACATGCAAAAACAGCTCTTTCTCATTATATTTCACGTGCACAATGCTTTGTAAGAAATACGTTCCTGCAACGTAAGCCCACGATAGGACCTCGCTACTGGCCCCACCTGGCACGACCGCGACAAGATACAGCTACGCTCTATACGATGGCGCAACGATCTTACATCTGCGCTACTTGTCCAGCGTGGTCAGTCCTGTTTCATATTTTTCGACAACCAAATCGCGCTAATTGATGATTTTTTTATGAAAAAAAAAATAGATTGCATTATTCTATCCTTTGACAAAAGACAAATGCACAACACAGGAACTTACCTCCCAAGGAATATCTTGTACTATAAAGCAATATCAGAACTATGCTGATTATTACAAGCACAATGAACATATTTCGTTTCGACATGTCTTCTTGGAAGAGTATATCGCACTGTGTCCGTCAGATATCGCTACACTACCCATACGACCTGAGTGACGTCTACAATTTCCAGGCCCGGATTCAGCGGGGGGGGGGGGGGGGGGGGCGAAGGGACCTTGCCCCCCCCCCCCCCCCGGTTATACAATTTTTCTAAGCTATAAAATCCATTGATTACATAATGTTTTAGCTGTCTAGATGAAATCCCCATCGTGAGCCCCAATACTGAACCATCCGCATAACCACCTGACCAGCCAGACTCCTATTGTCTTATGGCCCCCTGCTGTTAATGTGTAGGTAATCCGAATCGGCAGTCTTCCATGAGTGAGTGATAAGCATGTGTTTAGGGTACTGTTTATGCAAATTAATTGATTGACACGCTCACTATTTCACAAGCTATTGTCGAGTGATACCTGAGGACATCTCGTCTGCCGAGCAATCTAATGATTGAATAAAAATAGGCAATTACAAAAACTTTATATCAGTAAAACTATTCTAGACAGGTGATGTTTAAGAAATAGCATATAAAAAACAACTGAGTTGGACATTAAAATGTAATTGCTATCGAAATATTTTCGCTAGAGCCCAAAGGAATTATTGATTTAAAAAAGTAACTTTGACAAAATCTAATCAACGAAATTTTTAATTCACCTTTCTCTACATGTATAAACTTTTACATTAAAAGCGGCAAAAAATTGCCGATTTTTTTTATTTTTTTTTGGTTATAAGCAAAAACATCTAAGTATTCTGCAGGGAAGATGCATACCTATCGCTAGCCATGTAAATTAAACTTTATCAGAAATGGGTTGTGTTTCTAAATGTCATCAGCTTTACGATTTTTATATAACTTGTTAAGTATTTTTTAACGAAACAGTTGAATTCTTCTTAACTATCTCCTCTAAATATATAAATACAAACAGTAGGTCTATACATCATCATGTTCACTTTTCATAATATTTACGAATATAATAATCTTTGTGTATTTTAGTTTTATAAAGATAATTAAGAAATGAAATATTTTGAAAATGGTTAACTGCCATATTTTGGGACAATGTTCATTTAGATTATGATTACTTGATTACTTATTAATTCAGATCAAATCCTGGTAATCAGTCATTGAGCAATGTTACTGGTAAGTCAATGAATACTAATACACAGAAAACACAACTTATGTGCGAAATTAAACGGATATTAAAGATTTTATATTAAATATCAACATCTATTGTTTGTTTTGTCACTGATTAAACACTTAGAAAAACCAAAGTGTGTCAATTAAAACTAAAATGCACAAAAAAATTGACACACGGAAGGGGCCCACACCTACCCTAAAACGTGCGCCTGAAGTTTTTTCTGAGAATTTCTGTGTGAAGATTGCTTCCAGATCGACAATTTGACAGCCAATATCAATAAGGTCGAACCTATTCCCTTCCACATTTTGACAAAATAACTATGTTTAACGTGAAAATTGATTTTTTCTCAGTCTTTAACAAAACTGTCTTTTATACTGTTGAGTCCAAAACTGATGATTATTCAATGCAATCACTAATAGATAGTGTACACTAGTCACTTTTTTGTGTGGGTCCAGGAAACCCTCATTAAATAGTTTATGCCAGTTTGTGAATGAAAATGCACGATAAGCCCGTATTTCTTACCCGGAAGAAGTAATGCCCTTTCAGTAATATCAGTGTCCCCCCACCACCAACGCTACCATCTCCCCACCGTTATTTTTAATTTATTTATTTTTTATTTTTGATCGGGGCCTGTAAATGCAATTGTAATCAAATACGATTGCACAGCAGTTATTCAATAACATGGCTTTGCGCCGGTAAAAGATAACATTATATTGCTCAATCTTAAGGCTCGGTCCCACTTGTCATTTTTTGCCTCGGGGATGGGATGTATACGTACTCCCGATGGAAATAGCGTCGCGAGCCATGTGGAGTCATCGGGAGGCCTCGGGTGAACTGCAAAAAGAATTAATTAACATTTTTCCTATGTGTTCCCGATGCTTCTGTGATGTCTCGCCGAAGTTCAGGGGGCATTCGGGGAAGGGTTGAAAAGCGCACTCAGAAATTAGTTTCTGTTTTGATCAATCTTACACTGAGACGGTCAAAAAGGCCATTGGGCATTGCTAAGGGGATCCCCTTAAACCCCCAAAAGTCTTATCTTGACTTTGTCGCTTAATTCCACCGTCAAATTCTCATAACAACAAAAACCTTCACTATTATCCCCAGATACCCTTCAGAATGCATCTCCATCATACTAAAAACATTTTCTTCCGGGAGAGCATGCCCCCGGACCCCCTAGCACTCCCATCACATTCAGATCCCCCCCCCCCCCCCCCCCCCCCCCAGCAAAAATTCTGGCCTGCATTTCTGTACCACGATACAATGAGTAAAGGTAACCTACTGTTCTGTGTTGTGTTATTGAAGCCATTTGTGTTGTGTTTTGAATTATTTTGTAATTTGAGAAAAAAATCACCACGCTGTACATTTTTCGTCATTTACGCCGAAACTTGAAACTGTTTGCACCGTGATTTAATAGAAAAGTATGGAAGCACAGAGGGGACATGGTGTTTTTCTTTTTTTATCTCGTTGCCACGAGATAATAACTAAGACAAAAATCTTGCCAACTCGTTGCCACGAGAAGTAAAAAAAGAAATATCGCTTTCTCATGGCTTGCTATCTCCTGGTTACAAGTTAATTGACAAATTTTCAGAAATCTTGACTATGAGATATAAAAGAATACTTATTTTATTTCATATTTTTTTTTGTAACCATAGTCAATATTTTGCTAAGTCACTGAAATATTTTTTTTTTCTCTTTCTCGATTTAATTCATAAACGTTTGAACAGTTAAATAGTAGATTTATATTCTTATGATACTTTATCTGTTTATTCTTACCCGTAAACTCTCTCTCTCTCTCTCTCTCTCTCTCTCTCTCTCATTTTAGGCGTGTTAGGCTCACCATCCCCTCAAAATTTGTATGTATATACATGTATGTATGTGTTTGTGATTTTGATATAGGTCTGTTTGTTTACCCGTTAAATGTTGTTTCACTGTTCCTATAAAATATTTTTTTTTCTGTTGTATTTGTTCACATGCTGTTACAAATGTACTTTGTAAACTGTGACACAATAAAAGATATGTTCTGTTCTGTTCTGTTCTGATATGACTTGATTTGACTATTTGAGTTAACCGTCGCTTCAACAGTATTTCAGTCAATAGCGACGTCCAGCTAATTACAGGTGGAGGAAGACCCCGAATGCACAGAGGCATCCGGGTAGAACCACCGACCTACCGCAAGCCAACTGAAAGGCTTCCTCACATGAAAATCCGAATGACCCTGCCGGGAATCGAAACCACGCGGTGAGGGGCTAAGTGAGTGTTAAAGTTAGCGACTTTACCCTCTCGGCCACTGAGGCCCCCTCCCTCCCCCCGAATATGAGATATACTATAAAATGACATTGCCATCTCTGTGGTATCAAACAGTACTATTTTTTGAGTATTTCTATCTGGTTAGGGACTAAAGGTTTGCGCGTGTCTTTCAGTCTGCCCGTTCATCCATCCATTTGTCCCGTATTCGTGTTCGCTCCATAACTCGGGACATCTACGGATGGATTTCAATAAAACCAGGAGATAAGGTAAGTGGGGCGCTATATTAAAAACATGTTGGCAGCGACAATGCAAGCGGCTTGTCGTTTTGCCTGAGCCGTGAGAAGGATGTAGTTCCAGTTTGATTTGGCATCCAGGGGAACTCCCATGTGATTTATTTTTATTTATTGCTGTGAAATAGTGCATTCTTGTGAGTTTTGGGGGTTGTGTGTCTAAATTTATGTATGTTTGCTTTAAAAGTATATAGTGAAAACTTTAGATGGCATCTCCTCTGATACTGCTGGACAGAATTTGGTTAAATTTGGCAGGGATGATCCTTGGGGGAACCTTCACAACAGTTGTTAAAATAAACTAGATCCATTCTGAACTCTGGTTGCACTGGCAATGGAAAGAAATGATTATGAAAACTTTAAAAATCATCTCCTTCAAAACTACTGGCCAGATTTCAAAATGATTTAGTACAGATATTCCTTGGGTAGCCTTATACTCAGGTGAGCGGCCAGAGCCTCTTTGGCCCTTTTGTTTATTTCTTGAAATGTCACCTAAACATGAGCAATTTATGAATATGTAGCAAGATAAATTAAACATGTATCAGTTAATGCAAGTTAAGCAATGCATTTAAATATACATGAACATACAACATATACATTAACCAATTGGTTTCCTTTTGTATCCATAGTCATGTTGTCACCGACATCAATATGGAACCATTACTGAATGACTATCCGCAACCCTGCACAATGTTGTTAATTCACGTGCAATATCTTCATAATTATTGGCTTCGCTATCTGGACTGTCTGACGTGTTTTCCTGATTTAACCGAAAAGTCACCCCGTTATACGTGATATGGGATATGTGATAGCGCAGTTTGTACGCATTAACTGAATAACAAAGGCGTGCTTCTATTTTCTTAAAGCTGGGTAGTTTAATGTTACATTTGTAACCGTTACTATTTGTATTGTTTACATAATATATGGTATTTAGCAAAAAAAAAAAAAACACGTGGAAAGTTTCAATCCCCCAGCTTTAGTTCTTACTGAGATAAGAACTTGCATAGAAAAAAATCTTCGAAACTTCAGAGAATCTGACATATTTTAAGTGGACAACAAAGAAAAATCTAAGTTGAAAATGGGCAAACCTGTGAACAAATGAATTTAAGTGTAAGTTTGAGTTCATTTCCCACTTTGATAGATATTGACCTTAAAAAATTATTTCACACAGAAAATGCAAAGTTGAAAAGAACTGTGCCAAGATGATTTTTTTGGTAATTTGCCCATTTGAAATGAATGTTTGATGGTTTTTGAGAAATTTAGCTTATCGAAAAACTTAACCTACCTAGAAAATTCAAGGATAACTATTCCAAATTTAATTTAAAGGCATCCAAAATGCTCTTCATTGTTGACCCCCCTAAGATAAGATAAGTTAAGTAGGAGATAAGAAAGTGACCCTGCTGTGAGCTCACATAGGGGTTCCCCAATAAACCAATCAGTCTGTATGTCACGCTTAGATCACATTGGCTCACTGCCAACATATGGATAGAGATAGTCTCTGTCACAGTTGAATGCACCCATGAAGGGATAAATTAACATAAATTTTAATCTTTTTGCAATTTCTGTGTGTGTGTTGCATTACTGGTATTTACTATAGTATAAACAATCAAGAATCAAAATTTATTGATAAAAACATTTATATCTCTGATGCACAATAAACCTACACTTCAAAAATGAAGACAATTCAAGTTCACTTTCCTTATAAAGATATGGGCAGATATAGAAAAATAGATGTTTTTAAACAATTTTACCAATTTATTTAAGATTTATTAACAATATGCATCACCATAACTTTTTTATGTTTTCACCCATTTCCTTTTTTTATCATATAAGTCTCAACCTATCCTATTACTTTATCATCATTATTCTGTTTTTCTTATTAAACATCACGTGATCAAGTATACATTTATCCTAAACAGAGGATGAACTAATTATCATGAGACAGACATATACGTAAAAAAACAACAGATTTAATAAATTTTGCCAGGTTAAATAATATGAAAAACCATTTGTCTGTAACAGTTGTATAAATTTAAACATGCTTGGTCTTACATAATAAAATTTATCAATATACTCTTTTCTTAATTCCAAAAAACAAGGGCATTTAGAAATAAAATGAAATTCATCTTCAATATCCTGTCTTCTACAATATACACAATATCTTTCTGACCTGGGAATTATATTTAAACCATATCGACCATTTTGTATGCGTAAACTATGAGACGAAAGTCTAATTCTACAAATATAATTCCTAAATCGTGTGGTAGCATATCTAAATAAGTTTCATATCCAAATACATCTTTAATATTATTATTAAAACACATAATTTCATTTTCTTTGCCTGAATACCACGTTTGACAGAAATTATCAATAAAACGTCGATTAAATATTACAATGAGCTAATTTTCATTTAAAACAGATTTCTGATCCCATATATATGCAAAACCATTTTGACAAAATAAGTTTTTTACATTAGACAACCAACTTTTTCTCCCCAACTCACAATCATCATAAGAAATTTTATACATATGTTTTAATATTATGTTATCAGTATTTAACAATTTACACCAGTACTTCAAAATTCTTACATAACGAGATATATATAAAGGATATCTTCCAAGTTCCACCATAAACACCTATATTTGGAGTAGTGGTTTTTACACCGAGTATAGTTTTACAAAATTTCAAATGAACACGCTCTATTTCCTTTGATATACTATAACCCCAAACCTCCGCTGCATATCCAAGAATAGAACAATGAAATAATCAAATAGTTGACACAGTAACTTAGGTTTTAACTTATGCTTTTTACAATTTATCAGCAATACATTTAATGCCTTTAACGCTTTTTCAACTAAATGTTCTTGTTTACGTGCAAAGTTACCAGTATAATTAAAAACAGTACCCAAATAATTGAAATCATCCACTATATCTATTTCTTGTCCATTAAAATTAAATGTTTCATTTTGTAACAATCTATCTCGTTTTCTGAAAACCATAACTTTCGTTGTTTTTTTGTATTGATTTCTAAACTCAATTTCTTACAATAGGTATATAAAAGGTTAAGACTATTTTGTACATTTGTGCCTCAAGCCAATAGCGTACTCAAAGAAATCTGAATAATTGTTGCACGCTCGAAAGCATGATTTCACCTTGTTATACATATTTTTAATGACTCGTAAAATCTTCCCCCAAGGCCCATAATCCATTTCGATACACACTATCAAAGGCCTTTTTAAAATCAATAAATACACAATATAACCTCTTTCATTAAAATACTTCTAAACAAGTGTATGTAAAATAAACAACGCATCTACTGTTGATTTACCTTTTCTAAATCCAAACTGACAATCCGAAATAATATTGTTTTCACAGTATGTATCAATACGTCTATTCAGCAATGACGTAAATATTTTCGAAAAACAGCTGACAAGTAATAGAAAGTATTTCTTATCAAGTACTATCTCTGATGTCTGCATTTATCATGTTGTTATTGTTGTTTAAAATATAAAAGGTAGCATATAACTTGCCTTAAGTTCTCTGCTTCTGTAGTTTATTGAATGTTGATGACAACATTATTGTATTACACATTGTTGGTATATTTGAAGTGTACTACTGCCAAAAAAGTTTATCTTGATCTTTAAATACTTTCATTTTCATTTTTTTTCTACTCTTAAAAAAGCAGCCTTGTTTATTTTCTACCTAAGAAATATATGGATACTATGTTAAAAATAATACTGCTACTATTTTTTTTGGTTTGTTGATATATACAATACTTATGTAATTGAGAAAAATGAAATTAATGAATGATAAAGCTGCACAACATATTCATCTGTATATCTAAAATCAGAACAGCATCAGTAATTGACATGAATTCAAAATATTGATATTATTTGTCATTGTCTTTTTTTTTAACTTGTAAACCCACATCATTTTCTTGATATTCACTATGTATTTACATTTCTTTGTCAAAACAATATATACAGCAAAATTTTAAAAATGATAAATCAAATTATCTGGCGATATAATATGCATGTTCTTATATGTATTTATAAGAGTTGTGTAATTATGAAAATAAACGGGTTGCAGTTGCAATTCAAAAAAAAAAAAAAAAAAAAATACGCAGCATTTATAGCATCCATTAAATATATTCAGTCATATTGTATTCTAAATATTATAAAGTCAGTCGTGGACTATGCAACCCTATCATGAGTAACTGTTTTAAATAGAAGTATATTGTTTGTTTTATTTATTATTTGATGTATATATTATTGATGAATGAGTTGTCTTTAGATGCTGTTATAAGCATTACATCACTACAAAGGCATTTAAATAATTCTTATTTATGTCATATTTATAAACTGTATTTCTTTGTGGGGAACACCTTTTTATTAACATGAATGTAATAGTTGTATTCTCTGTACAATTTTACAGGGAGTCTTTGGCCAATCCATGATTTGTATGTTTGGTGAGACGGATGAGATATAGGAATGAAATGTGAACTGACTTTGTACGCATTAATAAATTGTGAATATTTTGGGTGTGTTGTGCTGCCTCCACCCCCTGGTGCTGTATTTTACACTTATGATAAATATCAAATTATACGATAAAATGAATGGCATTGTCATTGGAACTTTTTATCATTTTTATCAATCATTACAGAACAAAATATTTCTACAGTAATGTAGACCAAAACGCTCTGACAAGCGGTGTCGAACTATACAATCAGAAATAATCTTATACAGTTACGTTGTTACCAACCAAAAACCGCTACTTTGTCTGAAATAATAAAATGAATAATTCGTTGACGAAAAGGAATCGCTGTCGACGATGAATCAGCGCGGTCTTCAACAAACGATTCATTGACGAAATGATTAATTAGACCAGCACTAAGAAAACCGAAAACTACGGATAATACATATGCCTCATGTCTATAATGCCAGATAACACTTTGTGTTTTGTATTGTTTTTTTTTTTCGCTCACTAAACAATTTTATAAAGTTCAATGTACCGCAAATAAAATGTCAGTAAAATATTGAAATGATGATTAAATTTTTTATTTAAAAATATTTACAAAATGCATAATTTCACACAATTTCTCGCATTACCTCGCGTGCTAAAATACGCACTTACACTGAATCAAAGAAAGAGAAAATGACATTTACGAAGTTAACAAAACACACTTGTATGCGTTATATATGTCTGTACATCATGAATAATACTAACACTGGCATAGTGCCTTTTTTTTCGTGAGCGGTTAACCCTCCACAGATTTGAAATTAATTTGAAGCTTTTATAATCATATAGGGCGCATGTAAAAATAGAGACCTTCTATCAGGGTGCATGCCATTGGGAAATCATGATCATGATTTTAAAGTTCTGGAACTCGAATGCATGACTGCAATAGGCTCAACTGCTACGAACTGCTTTGAAACTATTATACAGAGTTCGAATCCCAGTAGAATCAGTTTTTTTTTTAAGTTTTTTTTTTTTCTCTCTCTCTTATCATCTTTTCTATATCACTCAATCAAATTTGGAAAAGACTGTTTTGTTTACGGTATTAAATTATATACTTGCTTCACTTGGTTATTTTTAAAATCTAAACGCCGTGGTAAAAGTTTAAATTTTTTTTACATATTTATTCAACAATTCGATGCTACATATTTTGAAACAAAACACATGATTATACCTATGTTACAGATTAAAAAACAGCATGTTTACAAACATTGTTAAAATAAACACATATTTTATTAAAAGTATGTAAAAGAAATTAATTGAAAAAAAAAAATGAAAATGATATAAGAATATGTGTTTTCTTCTCTGTATTGCTTCTGTTTAATATATAGAATTGTTCAGCCAAATTTAGATAAACTACCCGTATGTATACATTTTATTCTAAAATGTATTTTTGTGCTTTTATTCCTTTTAGTTTTTCTGCGTCAAGCTGGACACAACGGTTCAGAACAGAGTATATCATAAATTTAGTTATAGTTTGTAAAACTCATTAAAACTTTACCATTGATTGTCTTATATATATTTTTACAGATATATATTTTTTTGCGATTCTTTATATCATGCATTAGAATCCCAGAACTTTAACCATGTTCATGTGATTCATTGCCGTCCATAGAACCAGCTTCCAAAATCACTTGCCTAGATGGGGTCATGCGCACATGGCTTTCGGATGCCCTATGTTTTCGTAGAAACCCTAGTAGCCACATAAAACCATTACGGATAGAAGATCTTACGCAGGATAAACTATACATTGGACATGCAAGTGAAGCATTAAAGATCAGATAGCATATTGCAG
Organism: Solen grandis; assembly: GCA_021229015.1. Classification (NCBI taxonomy): domain Eukaryota; kingdom Metazoa; phylum Mollusca; class Bivalvia; order Adapedonta; family Solenidae; genus Solen; species Solen grandis. The sequence goes on along the minus strand of CM037778.1, from coordinate 41,573,159 downwards.
AAATAATGGTAAAGTATTCGCCATGAAAAATAGCAAAGACGTGACTAAGTGCAACGTGTCCAAATGCGTAAAAGCAATCAATAAGCAATAAACAGATAAACCACTCTTTGGTTTTAATAACTGTCCCAGAATCCTCAATGAACTGATCATAGGTAACTTCTGAAGATCCCGCCTTTCGGTAGTACACAATTGCAATAACTGTAAAAATGATAGTGGCAATACCGACTAGCCAGTAGCAAAACGCCGTTTCGAATAGCAACAAAGAATAATGCCGAAGGAAGCATTTATACCATCCTGA
>CM037778.1:41548558-41572761 GCA_021229015.1 Solen grandis | reverse complement strand
ATAGTTCAGATAATTAATATTCATGAAGTCAAAAATTTGTACATGAATATTCATGAGTTAAAGGGTTAATGTCTATGATATTAAAGAATGGGGATGTAGGTGCAATTTCATTGAACCAGTAGCTGACTCTCGATTTGTAATCATGATTGTTCACATGTCAGACATCACATGGCCAGTGTATCATTTCAGCATGACAGTTCAAGAGCACATGGAGCTGTACAGTACTATGAAGTCCTCGACCGGCAAGGCAGCCAAACAAAACATCAAACAGTTAGTTCTTCTTTAGATTTTGATCTTTTGATATAAATGGACCTTTCCTATAATCACATAAAAAAAAATAATCAAATCACTGGATTATCCAATAGCTACTCAGGAATATCCTGTGATAAATGGTTGACCTAGTTTTCTAGAAATAGCACAGTTTATTTTTTTATTCTGTCTCAAGAACATGTGAGTCTTAAAATCTTTGTTATTTTAATTTTTGATTAGATATAAAAATTTATCCAATTAAAAGAATAAAAATCTCCTGCCAACAAATTTTTTGCGTATTCTGCAGATTGCTGAAGGAGGTAGACCTGTGGTATTGCCGCTACTCTATTGTCGGGGAGCTGTCGGGCGGAATGCAACGTCGACTCTGTGTTGCCCTAGCTTTTGTCGGTGGATCCAAGGTTGTCATACTTGATGAGCCAACCAGCGGTGTTGATCCCAGTGGACGACGTGCCATCTGGAACCTCATCCTTCGACGGAAAGAATGTATGTATACTCATTGTATGATACAAACTGGGTTTATAAAGCAAATATATTACTAAACTTAAATACTGAGAATTATATGCAATTTATATATTTTCAATTTTTTTTATAAAAAAATAAGTTTATAAGAGTATCATAAATCAAGCACTGATCATAAAACTGTTATAATTGCAGATAGAAATAGAAGGAGATAGAACAGTTTCGCAGTCAGCCCTTGAAATATATTTAATGAATGAGTTAATCATTATACATGAATTAAAGTTAATGAAAGAGCTCAGTGGGCTATGGAAACTTTCTATTTCTAACTTTCATTTTGTTATCATAAGGATTACAAAGTTCAGATTTAGTACAATCTTTTTAGAGAAGTTTTTTTTTTCTTACATTTTTAATTTTTAAAAATTAAAAATTTTTTAATTAATTTTGAACAGAAATGTTAATAATGAGAGATGAACCAGCTTATTAACATGGACAGTAATTATTCCAGTTGTTAAAAGAAAAAAATATTAATTTCAAAATGGGTTAGCAGATTTAACTATAATGAAGAAAATATCTGTAGTAAATAAAGTTTTCATCCAATCTGCTAGCTCAGCTTTGACTTACTTGTGTGTGTATTAATAAGGATCTAACATTTCAGGTTTGCGATCATATTCATAACTTCATTAAACAAGTGTTTAACCCTTTACCTCATGAATATTCATGTACAAACTAATGAATTGATGAATATAAATTAACTGAACTTAAAATGAGGTATCATGAATTCTTTTTTTGCTGCACAGACTGTGTAGAAACTGAACTACGATTAATTGTATGAGCAAACAAAGGAGACCCTGATCAGACTGCTCCTATAGGAGCTCTCTGATCTGAGTCTGCTCTGTTTGCCAGTACATCAAAATGAGACTATATGAAGTAAAGGGTTATAAAATATTGGTTAGATACCATTTAGTTGTGCTAAACATTTCATGAGTTGCCAAATGAATATATATGTATAATCTCCATCATGGTGGTCTATGAAAATGAAACCCCTTATTTATTTCACCTTATATTATTCTTGGGGTATAAATCTTGGTTTCATACAAAACCTGATTGAGAAGTTTATAATAGATAATGTTTGTATATCTATATATTGTATTAAGCAGTAAATTCTCAGCTTGTCTTATAACAGTGTTTCTTTTAACAACATCCCATCTTCTAGGTAAAGACTCAAAAGGTATTGTTTTCTTATTTTTCTTTACCAGTACTCAAAGTTCATAACGCCTAACTCTGTTTTAATGCTAAGCTAACATTATGGATCAGTTTGACTGGGGCACTGATTTTCTTATAGCATCAGCAAAGTGATTAGTTTACTCTAGAATCATTCTAAAAAAAATCATTGTTATGTATTGTTAAGTCTTTTGACAGGGCTTCAATATACCATATGTTGTAGACTTAGGTATGATATCAGTAAGATAATGTAGGAAAATGTGACCGATTCATGTTATACAAAAATCACAGCCCCAAGTCTTGTATGTTAAGTGACAGTGGCAGAAATAAAAGAGAATCAAAGAACATTGTAGATCAAAATATATTGTTGTTGTTGTTGTTGTTTTCTCACATTTTTTCCTTATAACATTTGAACCCCACTTTAAAATAAAGTGTTTATGATCAAACTTCTTTTTACGTCAGTTAGGAAACAAATTCTTACAACCTCTATCTTTCTGCCCAGGAAGGTCATTAAGAATTCTGTTTTTCCACATCCTGCCAGTGGGTTTTAAATCCACTTTCTTTGTCTCAAAAAATGTATATGCCTGCTCTTGACCTTGCAATCCATCCATCATTTAATCATAATCCTGGTCTTTCAGATGCTTATAAAGATTTCAGTGCAGATGCAAGCATCCATTGACTTGAGTTATAGGCTATTTTGCTCATATTATTATCTTATTATTTTGCTTTTACATTTATTATAAAAATCCTAAATTCACTTGATTGACCATGATCACTATTTAATGATGGATGAATTTCCTTTATAATAACCTTGTACTGAATTGTAGTGGAAAAAAAAAAGATTTATTAGATATTCTGTCCATATCAGATATAATAGATTCTTATTTTATTAACATTGCAAGTGTAATGGTAACTTCAATTCTTTTTGATTCATTTATTACTGCCATTTATTACTGTGTGTGTCCGTCCAAATGTCATATCAGTAGCTCATGTTTCTTAGTGCTAATGTAATGAATTATAACTATCTGTTCTGTTAGCCTATTATTTCTGATCAGGGTATCTTCCAAAACGTTTAGACATCATGATTTAAAAAAGGGGGATATTTTTAATGTTTGCTTGTTTTTGTTTTAGTAAAAATGGGGATAATTTTAATATTTGCTTGTTTTTGCTTTAATAAATTAGACATGTTTCTAATATGTCAGAAACTCAGGAAACATGGGTTGCATGCATGCAATATTTCATTGTTGTTTCATTGTTGTTTGTATGCCATGCTGGTTGTTAGAATATTTTTAGATGGTAATGAAATATATTTCATGGTTCCTTTATTAGCTCACATGAGCACAACGTGCTCAAGGTGAGCTTTTCTGATCGCCTTTTGTCCGGCGTCCGGCGTCCGTGCGTGCGTGCGTCCGGCGTCAACAATTGCTTCAAACAACATCTCCTCCTAAATGGCTTGGCCAATTTGAAAAATATTTTGCAGGAATGTTCCTTGGATGAAGCTCTACTAAAGTTGTATAAATGGTTCTGGTCCATCGCATAATTAGGTCACAGGAGCTAAAAATAGATTTTAAAAATGAAAATTTAAAAAATCTTCTTCTCTGAAACCACAAGGCCTAGCCTTTTGATTTTTGGTATGTAGCATGATCTTATGACTCTTTACCAGGATTGTACAAATTATGACCCTGGGGTCAAAATTGGCCCCGCCCCAGGTCCGAAACCACAAGGCCTAGCCTTTTGATTTTTGGTATGTAGCATCATCTTATGGGCCACTACCAAGATTGTACAAATCATAGCCCTATGGTGATAAATGACCCCGCACCAGGGGTCACTTGTTTTACATAGAGTTATATAGGAAAATCTTAAAAAATCTTCTTCCATGAATGCATAAGGCCTAGAGCTTAGATATTTGGTATGAAGCATCATCTTATGGGCCACTACCAAGATTGTACAAATCATAGCCCTATGGTGATAAATGACCCCGCACCAGGGGTCACTTGTTTTACATAGAGTTAAATAGGAAAATCTTAAAAAATCTTCTTCTATGAATCAATAAGGCCTAGAGCTAAGATTTTTGGTATGTAGTAGCATCTAATGGTTCATTTCAAAGATTTTCAAAGTCTTGGCCCTACGGTGATAAATGACCCTGCGCCCAAGTCTTCTCTGAAACCATATGGCCCATTGCTTAGATATTTGGTGTGTAGTATTGTCAGGGGTAAAATGTTTTAGATTTAGTTATATCAGAATCCTTGTCTGTTTAAAAACCTTGACATCAGTTGAAGCAATGGTACTCAGGTGAGCGATTCAGGGCCATCATGGCCCTCTTGTTTTTTCCCTGCCAGAAATGAAACCAACTTGTGCATGCATACCTTATCCTTTGCTAGAATAAAGAACAACCCATACATTCCTTATTCTTAGCCAAAAAGAAAAACAACCCAGATCTTTTTCTTTGCCAGAAAGAAACCAACCCTTGCATGCCTTTATCTTTGCCAGAAAGAAAACCAACCTGTGAATGGCTTATTTTTACACCATATTGTATTATTTATAAGTTGCATCAGAATTGTTTCACAAGCTTATTAACCCATACAATGATGTGGGCAATGTGACTAGTGCAGACCAAGATCAGACTGCACAGACTGCAAGGTCTGCATTGTTTACTAGTCAGTCAACAAATTTTCTGCAAGAAGCCCCATTAACACTTAAAGTTACAGTCCAAAATGAAGAAAGGATAAGTCCAGTTGAGAAATTTAGCATGGGAAGGGTTAAGTTATAAAAGCAACTAGAGAGGTTGAAGGGATACAGCAAGTTATTTAACCTTTTACCACTCTGATATGCCACTTTACACCTTTGTATTACGTCCTGCTCACATTACATGAAGGTTGGTTACTGTTATTGAATATGCTTTCACACTTGGAATCATGATTTATTCTGATTAGACCAATCAGCAGACAAGTGCAGATAACTGTCAAAGATTTTGTAAAAATTATAGCCCCTTTTCTGTGTCAAAGCTGTATTTAGAGGTATTAATCACCTACAGTGATAGTTCTAGTTAGTTTTAGCATATTTTCCTGTGTTTCATCCTGATCAAGATGAACTTTGTTAAACCTGATCCTTACGCAGACTGCTAGGGCTGATCAAGCCCTGTAATCCATGAAAAATACTTGAATATAATCTCAAGCTTATACTTAAATATCTACTTAAATTTAAGTTTAAACCAGAGTATGATATTTGAGTGGTGTTCTTAAAAAATTAAATCACACTCAATTTATTTTCACAGTTTTTGTTCCTGATTCAGTTCCTATGTCAGGCCAAGGTTTTCATTAATGTATTTTTCACCATACAATGGAAGTTGATGTTTAGGTAATATATATAGTAGTTATCACTTGGGCCTTGCCTTGCCTATATCATTGTAACAACTGAAGCTCATACACAGCAGAGTGGGTTTGTCAAGACCTTGACCCAGGGGTCATATGTTAAAGGTCAAGATCACAGGCTTAGTAATATAAACTCCTTGTCAGACTCATGTCTTTGTAACCACTAGCTCCTATTTTCCACAAATGTTTCTTAAAAACAGATGGGTATTTTATGACCACCTTGACCAAGTTATATGTGCAAGGTCAAGGTCACAGGCTAAGTCAGTGCACATTCACTTTTATATTAGCCTTATGCATATATTTATGCATGCATTTATAAAAAAGCATATTATGTATAGTGCATATCATTATAATGCAGTTATCTTTGTGTTTATAATTATCTTTGCCAATACATCAGATTATCATAGCAATGGCAGAAGCATACTGTAGAATTCTGTCTCACATTTAAAAATTATTTAGGTACTGGTATATATCATTATTACATAAACCTTAGCCTTTCTGCATCATTCCCGATATAGTCATTCAAAAGGTTTTTGACACATGTATAATAAAATAAGGTTTGCTTTGCTTAAATGTGTTTTCACAGGTATTTACCATTCCTAAGTATTGTTTAGTGTTTTACTTCAACCCATTTTATGATATTAAGGAATTATTCTTACCTCTCCAGAATTGCCTCTCTGAAAATTTCCCATTAGGAAGATATACTGAAAGTTCTATATATACTTTGGTGTATTTTGGTATTAAGTTTTTTTTTAGCCTATTGACTTGTTGTTTTTTTTAAGCTTTGGAATAAAGCTAAACAAGATGTAAATATTTATTTTAATGCTGATTCTACATGTTCTGAGTACTTCATTTAAGGTCAGACACTTATAAATATAATACATGAAAGCTGGCATACGCTTCAGATGTATTATTCTGCTTTTCAAGGATAAAAAGTCTTTCTATTCATTGTTGACATTGTTCACCGTCTCATTTTTTAAAACATCATACCTAAATATTTTCCATTTGAAATCTGAAACAAGTACTTTAATCATTTAACCATCATAAATTATAGAAGAGTGAAAATAATTATTTTCATGAAATCACAAGTAATAAAATTACACTTATTTGATATTTAAAAGGGCAATATATGAAATCAAGGGACATGGTGCCTTGTATTGAGTTAAGTTTGCATGCAAGCTTCAAATAGGTATACATGTAGCTTGCATGAATATTCATGGATTCACAGGTCATATGTCACATGCCATATTTCACTTTACAAATTGTTTAGCTTGTTGTACATCAGATAGGTTTGTTGATATAGGAAATAATTAAACTGAATTTTACTTAATGTTTAATGCATAAATGAGAAATGAATGTTGTCATTGAATAACAGCAGTATACCAATAATGAAATGAGTTTACTATTTTAATTGGAAATTAATGTGTCCTTATGTAGACAAATTGATCATCGCTCACACTAGAGGTATACGCTGGAATGAAGCAGTGATTAATTGTGTCAAAGACCTATCAAACAAAGATTTGGAACTAGTCCAAATCTCACAAAACCATGTAACAAATTGTCCAAGTCTCGCAATGTCATGTTTTCAAATATCTCCCTTTCTATTGAAGATATGCAAAAGCAAATTGTATTTTGCAAGAGAACATTACATTACCAACAAGATGATAATTATATTATGTATAAAAATAAGTCAAGAATTGAAAAAGGCTCATGAATAATAGAAAAGTACCTACATAATGAAAGCTATGTAAAATTTGTGTTTTTCTGGTACACTGCTTGAATTTAAATCATGATTTAAAATATTATTTAAAATGAATTAAACGGAAAATAGTCCATGCAGTACAGAAATGCTTATTTCATAATATTGTTACATTTTTCTCTGTGATTTTTCCATACTTTTTTGAAAGTTTGCAATTTTCATTGATCTTAGTGAACCTAAATACATTTCCACTGGCAATAACGGAAGTTTCCTATTTCTGTTTAATGTGTCTTTGGTTGTGTCAACCATTTTGGAAGTAAGTGTTTTATAAAAAAAAAATAAAAAAAATATCCTTTATGAAATGTAAGAGCACCTAACATGAAGGTCTGCATCTTTTTCTCAATCAGTTTCATACATTTAGTTGTCTTTGTCAGTGAACAGAGTGATATACAAATATATAATGATAAGTAGAATTCACACTAAGATCACAAATGTTGATAAATAGTTGGAAATAGGACCTCCATTTTTTTATAAAACACTTTTTTTTTCAGGAGAAAAAGGTGAATTATCATATCATTCATTATTTAGTATATGATAAAGCTTATATTAAAATTTGGAAAGAAATCTCTGGTCATTAATCCATTTGCAGTGTTGCAGGCTTGCTTTAACTTTAAACAGGTCAAGAGATAAGAGACATCAGATAAAGAACCCTGTCTTTTCATATTCAGGTGTTGGCATCCTTCTCTCCACCCACCATCTTGACGAGGCAGACACCATCAGTGACCGGATCGCCATCATGCATCAGGGGAAGCTACTCTGTGAAGGTTCCCCTATCTTCCTTAAGCAGCACCTCGCAAGTGGCCATAGACTCACGATGGTGCGAGAGAATACATACAGAGGTGGGTGTTGAGACATTGTTATTGGCACGTGACCGTGGTCATGAAGATTCGAAACATTTTGCCAGTTATGCCACACCGGCAGTACCCTGAAATATTGAAATAAAGTATCTTGTATCTCATCAAGGGTTTAATAAAGAGCTATAGTGACTACATGAAAATAATGAAGCAGTTTAAAATTCACCAAGGGAACTTTTGATAGGCTAACATTTGCCTATCATTAATCCCTTCACTGCACTCGGGGTAACATGCTATATCCTTACCGTCACTTGAATTTATTACATAGTAAATAGTCTAAAGTATGCAACTCTAACTAGTGTAAATCAAGCCAATATGTTACACTAGCTTACAATAATCAGAAAAGGAGTAACAGGAAATATCTTTAAAAAAAATATTCAGAATTGTCAGGGTCAAATATTCATTTGGCCCTATGTCAAAAGTGAGGTTAGCCAGTTATGCCGAAAAATATTTCATTTGCATTTACATGATCAAATGGGATGGTTATATTAAGGAGGGCTATGATTACAGTATTTACATACCATTTACAATGTATGATAATTGTAATAACAAATTTTATTTGTAGATGTTTTTGTGGTTTTATTGTGTTATTGAATTTGATTTTTGAATGTAAAATGTAACCAAACATATATCAGTATTCATTAGGGATGACAACAAGCACAAGTCTGGGTAACTGATTACTTGAACATTTGCCCAAGTATTGAGTACTAGATCTGCTATTTGAGTACTTGGATTTAAGATTATTTTTTTTATCAATACTGTCCTAGTGAAATAATTTTCAAATACTTAACTGTTAATTTTTTTCTGTATATTGATGCAGCCCAATATATTTTAGCGCATATTTAGGCCTTAAGTACTCAATCATATAAATGTCTGAGTAACAAAGTTTTAAGGTAATCCTTCCATCATTATATTATAATCATGGTTCTTCAAATGTTTAAAATTCTATAGTGCAGATGCAAGCATCCATTGACTTAGAGTTACAGGCTCTTTGCACTCTATATCTATAAAGGCTTGCATTTATTATAAAATTCCCACATCATTTGATGCAAACTCGACACAGTGATCTCCCTTGCAAGCAAAAAAATCACTGCCGTCACAAATGTCACATGATGATGGTAAACTAACAAAATGGCATCTTCGTCTGCTGTCACAACAACAAAAATATTTTTTAAAATGATTTATTTTTTTACCACGAGATGTTAATTAAAGAAAACATACTTAGGAAAATGACACTCGCAGTAAAAAAAATTTTTTGGATATAAGAAAAAATCTTTTTACTTGTGGTGGCAGTGGTCATCTACAACTGTAAGGGGAGGTAACTACTGTGGTGGAGTTTGCATTTGATGGACCATGATCACAACTTATTGATCACTTGATGGACCATAATCAAAACTTAAGGATGGATTACCTTAAATTAGAACCTGTTGTCATCCATAGTATTCAAAGTTGCATGTGTTGATATCGTACATTTTCATTGATACAGATGATGCTTCAGAAGGTATGCTCAGAGTCATAGTCAACTATCCTTGTCACCATACAGTGTTCTGTAGATTCACTTGTAGCTATAGGTTTTCCAGTTCTGTAGCATGCCATATCTTGCTGGGTTCAAAAGTGAAAAAATTGAGTCCTCACCCTTTACCTCATAATACACACAAACCGGTACTGACACATTGGCAAATGGCATAGTGATCTGCTATAGCAACGAGACACAATTTTTAATAAAACATTTGTTTCATGTCAAACAATAGTCTAGTGAACATATTTAGAAATTTTTGTAGATCTCTGAGACTGTGTCATTTTGAACTTAAGTGAATTGTGTCATTTTGACTTAAGTGAATTCATCTCATTAACACGTTACCTCATATAGACTCATATTTATGCATTAATAAACAGAGGAGACCTAGATCAGGTGGTTCCCTCCAGGAGCAGTCTGATCAGGGTCTCCTGTTTGCTCATACAATATTGTAGCTCAGATTCTACAGTCAGAACAGCAAAAAAAAAAATCCTTTTGTTTTCATATAAAATTTATTGTTCAGTTAATTAACATTATTCAGGTAATGAATTTGCTCATGAATATTCATGAGGTAAAGGGTTGAAATCTCCCTGTGGTATGTTATGTAAGACTTATTGATAATTATTTACATGTTACTGTCTAAACTATATGAAAACACTCTGAATGTTCAATACAACATTTATATTATACTTTTCATACTACACTATCCTCTTCACTCTTCATGTTATTGACCCTCCTCAGTTTCAAAATGTATCTGATAAAGATGTATGCATGCCAGTCAAAGCACTGTATAATTCCTATATGCTAGGTAGTAAAATGTTATATAATATAAATAAGGCTATGTAATTATTGTCATTTTACTGTTAGTATCTACTTATTGCATGTAATTGCTTAGCTGGTGATTGTTGCCTGTTAGATTAGGTTTCTTGCTTTCTTTCCTCCAGTTCTGAAAAATTCAGCTATTAATCAGAGCTTTAAATGCCAGTCAGTTGGTTTGATTTCAAATCAAAATGCTGTCACCAAAGATTTTTAGCTCACCTGAGCACAAAGTGCTCAAGGTGAGCTTTTGTGATCACCCTTCGTCCGGCGTCCGTCGTCGTGCTGTCGTGCGTCGTCCGTCGTCAACAATTTGCTTTAAACGACATCTCCTCTGAAACCGCTGGACAGAATTTAATGAAACTTGGCAGGAATGTTCCTTGGGTGAGGCTCTACAAAAGTTGCTAAAATAAAGTTGATCCATGAAGAACTCTGGTTGCCATGGCAACAAAAAGAAAAATAATTTGAAAACTTTAAAAATATCTTCTTCATAACTACTGGCCAGATTTCAAAATAATTTGGTACATATGTTCCTTGGGTCAACCTCTACCAAAGTTGCTAAAATTCTTCCGATCCGTAAAAAAACATGGCCGCCAAGGGCGGGGCTTATTTGCCTTATATGTATATAGAGAAACCTTTAAACAACATCTCCTCTGAAACCACTAGACAGAATTTGATTAAACTTGGCAGGGATGATCCTTGGGTCAACCTTCACAAAAGTTGCTAAAATAAAGTTGATCCATGTAGAACTCTGGTTGCCATGGCAACAAAAAGAAAAAAAAATGAAAACTTTAAAAATCATCTCTTCAAAACTACTGGCCAGATTTAAAATAATTTGGTACAGATGTTCCTTGGGTCAACCTCTACCAAAGTTGCTAAAATTATTCCGATCCGTAAAAAAACATGGCCGCCAAGGGCGGGGCTTATTTGCCTTATATGTATATAGAGAAACCTTTAAACAACATCTCCTCTGAAACCACTAGATAGAATTTGATTAAACTTGGCAGGGATGATCCTTGGGTCAACCTTCACAAAAGTTGCTAAAATAAAGTTGATCCATGTAGAACTCTGGTTGCCATGGCAACAAAAAGAAAAAGAAATGAAAACTTTAAAAATCATCTTCTTCAAAACTACTGGCCAGATTTTAAAATAAATTGGTACAGATGTTCCTTGGGTCAACCTCTACCAAAGTTGCTAAAATTCTTCCGATCCGTAAAAAAACATGGCCGCCAGGGGCGGGGCTTATTTGCCTTATATGTATATAGAGAAACCTTTAAACAACATCTCCTCTGAAACCACTGGACAGAATTTGATTAAACTTGACAGGAATGATCCTTGGGTCAACCTTCACAAAAGTTCCTAAAATAAACTTGATCCATATAGAACTCTGGTTGCCATGGCTACAAAAAGAAAAAAAATATGAAAACTTTAAAAATCATCTTCTTCAAACTACTGGCCAGATTTTAAAATAAATTGGAACAGATGTTCCTTGGGTCAACCTATTTATCTCAGGTGAGCGATTTAGGGCCATCATGGGCCTCTTGTTTATTTTCTTCCTGATATCAAGACAGTTTCCACACTCAGTATCCATGCCTTTAATGCAATGGATGTTCATTTGCTTGTTAGTGTGCAAAATTTCCAGTCAAGGCAGAGACTGACTTTGCATGCAAAATTATCTACTATTCTTTGTACTTTATCAAGTTGCTGTTTAATACTAGTTAAGCTTTTTAATTGCCTGTAAGTTTTCAGCTTTGCCAATCAAAGTATTGTCAGTTAAATTGTTGTGGATAATTGCTTCTTATATCCTACCAGGAAGGTTGTTTTGTTTACTTGTAAAAATGCATTTTCTTATGAAATAACTTACTACTCACACCTTTTAGGTCAGTTATCCATACTAATATTCTTACAAACTATATAACATTTGCATAATAATGTTGCTTATTACTTACTTTGACATGCATGTAAAAGTTATTTTAAATCAATAATTGCCCATGTACCATATTATTCTTGCTTTAAAAATGAGATTTTTATTGTAAATAAGTTAAATGTGATACTAATTTTATGTCAATATCATAACAAAAAAGGATAAAGATGTAATTATAACAGAGTAACAAGAGTGTGCATGTTGCATATACATGTAGCTAACACATTTTGCAGAGGTATCAAGAGGTTAACAACTAAATCACTTTTGTCAGCCAAAGAAAATAAATTTCATAAACAAAGGTGGTGTTTTCTATTCACAGCATTTTGAGTCTTAAATTATACATACCATAAATTCTTCAACAGGAGATATTGTCATTTACAGGAAAAGATCCTTCGGGAATAATGTCCGTGATTCAGCAGTTTGTGGCAGGTGCCAAGCTTCAACAAGTTGTGGGTTCTGACATGACATTCCTGCTGCCTGCCAGCAAGGCCAGCAACTTCTGCAGACTCTTCCAGTATCTTGAGACCAACAAGCAGGCCCTCAGTATCCTTAGCTTTGGTGTGTCCGACCCCACCCTTGAGGAGGTCAGTATATGTCATAGGTCTTCAATTTAGCCTGTGCAGACCATGCACCATTTTGCAGTATACCACAGGCATGCTAGATCAGTAGCAGAACAACCATAAGTCTGAACAGTTATAGGATGTTACCTCATCGTAGTTCCTGCTGGCAGCTACCTGTTTTAATCTTACACACCACTTTACCGTATTCTCTGAACAGGGTTTCATGAGGTTACCTCCAGATTTGGCATTTACTATTTGATATACAAATGTTTAGATATGATTTAAAAGGATATTTTAGTGTCCCTCTCAGATTTACTTTCATGTTTGTAAACAGCATTGTTTTTTTGGACAGCATCTCCATGCATACTTACAGGACCTTGGCCTCCATGTGACCTTGACATTACTCTTAATATCTCAAACCTTGATATTTACTACTGTATTATGCTTTAAAAGTTATGTCAGTCATTTTAGCTTGAATATTCCTTTACAGATCTTGGCTATTCTAGCATAAATACTCATAATTTTTATATATTGTTCTATTACATTGACTTACAGACTTTTGACCTTGACTTTCAAGTGAGATTGACTTTTTCTAATCACTTCTTTTATTGATTTTGGTGATAAAGTGGGGTTTTGAATAGCTCTCGGAATGGTTCTGATACATACTGGACAATGCAATGTATGGTTAAATGCAGGTGTTCCTGAAAGTATGTTCAGCCGCAGACTTCGGCCGTCCCATCAATCCACACACTGTGACCTCAGAGGATGTGACCTCTGACCCCACAGATGAACTCAAGAAGGAGTGGCGACAGAATATGGATAACGAAGGTACTGACAAATATAGGCAAATTTTTAAAAAAAAATCCATTATATTATTCATTAGTTACAATTATAATGCTTCAATAAACTGAACTGTATTGAAACTGTCCCCTAGATCTGAATCCAATCTGCTTATCTCAAGCCTCACTTTGCTGAAGTAATATAGGTAGGTTGACAATCCAGATAGTGACCATTCACAAACTTTACAACTTGGGTGGACAGAATTTTAAAAAAAATGTGTTTTGGGCAACTCGACCCGCCAAGTTTTTAGCAGCTGTTTGTAGCAGCCATTTTGGGACCACAATTTTCTGAGATTCATTCACTGGACTTAAAATTTAAGTATGTAAAAAAAAAAATTATAAAAAAATGCAATCCCCTACCCTACCTTACTTTTTTAAGGACATTGCCCTAAAATACATTTTTTTTGCCTAATAAAAAAACATCCATTCTTCATATGCCATTTGAATTTAAATTAATATTCATCAAGTCATAAATTTGTATGAATATTCATGAGTGAAGGGTTAAACTTATAGATTTTAGTTTTTAGCAAGTACCTGACTTCTAATTTGCTTCATTTGTATACTAGCTTCCAGCAATAGGCCTATGATCAGTAAGAAGCGAGTGTCCGGTTTGAGTCTTGGCTTCCAACATTTTGGTGCCCTGATTGCCAAGCGTGTTCACCACTATCGCCGCAACTGGCGCATGTTCTTCTCCATGTTCATCCTCCCGCTGGCCCTGTTTGTGATTGGCCTGGCGATGTACAGTATCCGCCCGGATGCCACCAAGGCTCCCAACCTTATTCTCTCCCCAGCCATGTATGGACCCAACAGCTACATCTTCATGAAGTAAGTGTCACCACTCAGTTATATAGATCATTTCTATGGGCTTAGTTATACATGTAATTAAAAATTTCCAAAAAATTAATTTAAAATTTTTAATATATGTGTATGCATGAATTCATACATTTGACTGATGTTTTGACTTTAAAGAGTTGTAAAATTACTACAACATTCTGTGTTTGACGAAGGTGACTCTCTATATACCTTATAATAATTTCTGTGTATCCCTTCTGTACACACAAGCATTGCTCCTTGTTGCAATCTACTGCAATATTTTGACTTTGACATACAATTTGATCTTGATCCAAGGTGAAAAAATCTAAAAACATATGAAAGGATGAATACATAATTATGAATGCAGGGTCCTGTAAATAATATTCCTCTTTGATAGTTTTCGGTGTTGTTAAAGGCGAAGGAAATATGTTTTTTATCTTGCTACATGCATTGACATAATTGTGGCCTATCAAATAATAAAATCATTCTTTACTACAGGAAACCCTGAATAAATAGCCATCATAGGGAGGGTTTTATTTGTGTGATTTTTAACATAATTGTTAATTCAGAAATTTATTTTACTACGACTTTTTCTTGTCCCGGCTGGATGAAAAATATGATAACTCCTAATATTGTTGTCATTTTTTGAGCCAGTCCTAAAAGTACATTTTTAGCCCTATGATGGTGTAATACCAGTTTAAACATGGCTGGTTCTGCTTCAGGCAAAATTCTCGTCACACATTACCGAATTCCATCGTCAACACATTCATGGAAGATCCTGGCATGGGCACCACGTGCATGGAGGGAATGGACCTTGGGTAAGATCAAGTTAACCTGAATATCTTAATACCATAACTTAACCCTTTCCCTCATAGAGGAAACCATGAAAAGACCTATGCAAACAACATAAAACCAGACTAGCCTGCGAGTAACTCGCAGGCTGATGAGGTTTTATGCTATTCGCTGCTCCTCAGTGTCTGGAAGTGAGGACTTTATAATTAAATTTGGTAAGGTTTAACTGTGGTTTTCTGCAGATCAGGTTTTATGTGGTACCTATTGAGTGCGTCAAAATGAGTCTATATGAGGGAAAGGGTTAATCAAGTGAAGTTGGGGCTATGTAGGAAACACATTGTTCTATCTCCCATGTGTCACAAAATGTTGCTTCTGATAAGAGTTTGGAAGAAATTAAATAGCTTGGATATTATATACCTGTTACGGGGACGTTAGTCCACGTTATGTACATGTATTTGTTTCATATGTATCATGTCATCTTCATTATTCATCTTTGCAAATAAAGACCAAAAATAAAGAAGACAATATACATGTAGCCCCTCGGCCTACCTATCTACTCATTGTTATTTATGACTAACTATTTGGTGTCAGGTTACCTTTCACTTGCGAACCTTTATTGTTGTATGCGCACTTCCATAAATATAGAATCGTTTACCGAGAGGCTACATGTATATTGTCTTCTTTATTTTTGGTCGATGTGTTGCATTTGGGATTTATTTCCAGGTAATTCTTTTATACACATGATTGTTAGCCATCATTCTCACGTTCATTAATATTCTCATGTTTATTATTTGTCATTATGCTCATTTTTCATTCACTACTTCCATAAATACAGAATCGTTTGCCGGGAGGCTACATGTATATTGTCTTCTTTATTTTTGGTCAATGTGTCTCATTTGGAATTTATTTCCAGACCCATGGGCAGCAACCTTGTGAGAACCCAACGGTAATATACCTTTTGTGTTTGATTTAGTTAAAACCTGCGTTTTTAATTCTAGGAAACCATATCAGTGCGTAACCCCCGACACTCAGTTCACACTGCCACCATATGACCCCTCAACCAACCACTCTTGTAAGTGTGAGAAGAACCGGTACACCTGCAAGGGCCAGTCAAGGCCACCCCTGGAGATGAGAACAACAACCACTGAGATCCTGCAAGACCTCAAGGACAGAAATACGGAACAGTATCTGCTGGATAGCTTTTCGGAGTTTATTGAGAAGAGGTTGGTGTCTTGTACTCTTTAATTATTAAAAAAGCTATGATGGACATAACCTTTGCATCAAGTTTAAAACCAGGTCAGTATGTGGGGTAACATACAACTGATGAGGTAATATGCTATTCATTGCTTATCAGAACCTTTGACATGAAATGTAACTCCATAACACCTGTCCATACAAACTCCACACAGTGGTTGTTTCCCTTGCAGAACAAATACAAAGTCATATAATAAAACAGTCAAAATCATATAAAATAAAAATAACTAAAGATTTGCTTTTGTTGTTTTGAACAGTTTGCTGTTAGAATAGAACTGCTATTAGAATAGGAGAACAGAATTTTTTAATGTCATAAGTGTCATCATCATTTGCATCAAAAACTTCAGGTCAGGTCAAAATCATTTAAATTCCCTGTTAAAACAAAAATGTCGGAATGAGGCATACCAATAGATGTAATGTTATACAACTTCTATAGGTACGGGGGATTTTCGTTCAACGATAACTCAGATGATGGTTCAGCCGAGGCTGTGGTTTGGTATAACAACAAGGGCTTCCATGCCTTGCCTTCCTTCTACAATGTGTACAGCAACGGACTGCTGCGGGCATCTGTTAATGAAGCGCTTCATGGCCCAGCAGACCAATTTGGTGAGCAGTTGACCTTACCCTGTATTTGTGTATTATTAATTAGGCCATTATTTCTTGCTTATTTATTTTGGATAATAAAAGATAAGTTGGCTGTTTTAGTTTTCCTCCTACAACAGAGTCGGATTCCTTGGTGTCTGTAAAATAATTGTCAAAAGCTATAATAAATCATACAGTTGAACTATCAGCATTATTTAAGCAACTGTAAACAGTTAGAAACATCTTTATTAGCAATAATGTTGAGATATTGTAATTTATCAAAGTAAGAAAAACAGGATGTCATAGTGACAGAACTTGGTTGAAAGCAAGAATTATAATCAAACATGACTTGAGTGTATATGCACAAAGTATCCTATGAAATAAACCTGAAACAATGTGTGTCTATCTCTTCATGCAGGTATAACGGTTCACAACCATCCCTTCCTGTTCTCCAAGCGACAACTGGACCGAGACACACTGTAAGTGAATACATACTTGAATATGCAAAATTTTTGTACTCTGGTAATCATGATCTGTATCAACTACCATTCAAATTCTTATTTTCATTGAGCTATGATTTATGATGTATTTAACCACAATGTGGATCATTATATCATGAGAATCATGCATTTTATTGACAAACCTGTGTTAAATACAGCTCATTCTACTGATGGAAATTAATTATTTTGATTCAAACCGAATTTTCCTAAGACACTTAACCTAAAAACCAAAAATACTTGACCTAAAATCCCAATTTCTTTTTGTTTGGCTGACGCATTTGCCATCTATATAGTATACATTAACTAATGAAAGATACATATCCATTTGTATCCAGTAATAAAATGCATTTTTAACATATATTTTAACATATTTGGTATAATCATGTTTATCCTGTTGTATCTATAAATAGGCTGCAGAGTGCCGTAGACGTTGGTATTGCCATGATTATCCTGGTAGCCTTCACCTTCCTGCCTGTCGGAGCGTCCATGTTTGTTGTCACGGAGAACATCACCAAGGAGAAACACCTGCAGTTTGTCAGCGGCATTCGATCCTTTACATACTGGCTGTCATCTTTCGTATGGGACCTGGTATGATAAATTTGCTTACTTTTTAGCTCACCTGAGCACAACGTGCTCAATGTGAGCTTTTGTGATCATCCTTCGTCCGTCGTCAACAATTTGCTTTAAATGACATCTCCTCTGAAACCGCTGGACAGAATTTGATTAAACTTGGCAGGAATGTTCCTTGGATGAAGCTCTACAAAAGTTGCTAAAATAAAGTTGATCCATGCAGAACTCTGGTTGCCATGGCAACCAAAAGAAAAAAAAAATTAAAACTTTAAAAATCATCTCCTTCAAAACTACTGGCCAGATTTCAAAATAATTTGGTACAGATGTTCCTTGGGTCAACCTCTACCAAAGTTGCTAAAATTATTTCGATCCGTAAAAAAACATGGCCACCAGGGGCGGGGCTTATTTGCCTTATATGTATATAGAGAAACCTTTAAACAACATCTCCTCTGAAACCATCGGACAGAATTTGATTAAACTTGGCAAGGATGATCCTTGGGTCAACCTTCACAAAAGTTGCTAAAATAAACTTGATCCATGTAGAACTCTGGTTGCCATGGCAACAAAAAGAAAAAAAACTATGAAAACTTTAAAAATCATCTCCTTCAAAACTACTGGCCAGATTTTAAAATAAATTGGTACAGATGTTCCTTGGGTCAACCTAATTATCTCTGGTGAGCGATTTAGGGCCATCACGGGCCTCTTGTTTTATTTGGAATGGTTACAAATTCCAATATTTTGTTGGCTTTTAAAGAAATTATTCAAATATTTGGTTAAATATTATATGTTGACTCAAGACAAGTTTTGATTCCATACTTAGATTGGCCTCCATAGGACTTGGATCTAAATTTCATACTAGAGATAGACACATACCTACTGCCTTGATATTAGTATATTAGTGTACATTTGACTTTTTTATAATCCACACCTCAATAACTCTATATATGAAGAACATGTGATCAAGATAAGGAAAGAGAAAAATGATTTCATGAAAAATACAAAACATTTACTTTCTTCCAAATATTATAATCCTACATGTTTATAATTGATTATTCTAGATGAATACAAATATTGTAATATTTGTTGCCTGAACTGCATGTACATGAATTAACCCTTTCCCTCATATAGACTCATTTTGACGATCAATAGGTACACATTAAAGCCTGATTGCAAAAGCCACAGTTAACCTTACCAATTTAATTACAAAATCCCCATTCCAGACATGAGGAGCAGCGAACAGATAAAACCTGATCAGCCTGAGTACCGCAGCTGATCTGGTTTTATGCTGTTCGTATAACTCCCTAGCTTGGCGCTCAGCATATAAGGGTAGTTCCAGGATTTGCTGTCTTTTCATGGTGTCCTCTATGAGGGAAAGGGTTAATTTAAACTTATTAAAAAATACATAGAAACCAAGTGGTTAGAGCATCTGCCTTGAGAACGGGAGGTTGTGGATTTGATCACTAGCCATGACATTAATGTTGTTTATAATGGTACTGGTATAACTCCCTAGCTTGGCGCTCAGCATATAAGGGTAGTTCCAGGACTTGCTGGCTCGGTATCAGGTTAATGTTACTGGGTGTGGTATCATGCCAAAAGTCTACAGCATGATATTACAGTGTGGCAGCACTATGTCTGTCTCATGTAGACATGGTCTCCAAATGACTGAAATACTGTCAGTTGGACATTAAACACAACAACAAACATAGATCAGAAATATAAACCAAAAAAATGCAGACTTAACAAAATAAGTAACTATGACTCACAGAATTAAGACTTTTAAAAGAAAAACTTACCAAAATACATTGAAGATGCTTTCCAAATAATTCCATGATATCCATATTTTAAGAAGCTTTGTACTTACCCCTTCTCATTAAGATTCATTTCTTCTCTTTACTGTTTTGATACCCCCACAAAAAACTAGAGGGGGTATATTTGAGTGAGCTTGTTGGTTGCTCGGTCTGTCCATCCATCTGTTGGCTCTGTCCAATTAATAACTAATGAAGGGGTTGACACTTGTTTAGCCTAATAAAATAAAACCCATGGAGGTTCAACTTTGGACAAAATCCATAAATTTTTGACATTGTGACTTAGAATTTGCTAGAGTTTCTTTGCCAAATTGATAACGCTTCATATTCTGTATCAAAGTACTGTATGGGGGTGTTCATCACATTAACTGATATTTCTTTTTTATGTTACAGTTCATCCTTATTGTGGCTGTTGCCTGCTGTTTCGGCTTCGTGGCTATATTCAAGCATGCGTCATTCTGGGACCGTGACAATGCCGCCGCAGTTATTGCCCTTATCCTGCTATATTGGTAAACTACTTAATACTGGTATCTGTAGTATTGTGCTAAAATAATCTCAGCACTGAATATATAAAGCTTCTTTGTATACCTTTGCACAATGCAGACATTAACTCTCTACCTCATACAGACTTGTTTTAAGGTATTGGCAAACAGGGCAGTCCCAGATCAAACACTTTCAGGAAGGAGCTATCTGACCTCCTCTGTTTGCTCATTCAATATTGCTGATCAGCTTCTACACAGCCTGTCAAGCCAAGAAAATTTAATGATATTAAATACATTTTTAAGTTTAGGCAATTAATATTCGTCAAGTCATAGATTTGTACATGAATATTTATGAGGTAAAGGGATAAACCAAGCAATCAAGGAAGTGTATGACTCGACATCTGTGTACAAATATTCTCTTTATTTTTTCTAAAAATCTAATACATTGTCAACAGTGTTTCATACATTTCTTGCCATGTTTCAGCTGGTGCACACTTCCCTTGTGCTATTGCATGTCACGACTGTTCAAGAGTGCAGCCTCGTCTTTCTTCACGATGTTCTGTACCCTCATGTTTGTCGGCCTGATCTGTGTAATGATCATCTTTACCCTCAACTTCTTCAGGGCTGATGACAGTGTAAGTACTCAGGTGTTTTTAACCAGATTTTTAATGAATTGGGTATGGTCAGTGGGCAGGCATCAAACAGGCCTTTTCCGTGAATATCTCAAGTTAGAATAGAGACTCCTTTTTAATTATAACTTGGTAGGTAGAAACCTTATGGGAAGAGGAAGATTGGGAATGATTTTCCGTGTGATAGAGTCAAGGTCACTGTTACTTTAAATAGACTTTTTTGTTTCTGGAATGCAACTTCTTTTAGGAATGAGGTATGATGATCAGATTTAGTAGATAGATACCTTATGGAAAGATTGAGATTGATTTTCAGCTCAGTAGAGTCAAGATCACTGTTACTAAATAAATAGAAAAAATAGTTTTGCTTGCCTGGGGCCACACTTGGAAACCTGGTTTGGCATCATTTGATGTTTCTTGTTTTGATTTGAAACAAGGTTTGACAGGTGATTCTAACATGGTTGACTTTTCATGGGTTGAACCCTGGAAAGGTTTTTGAAAAATTCTTGCTTCCAGCATAAATAACACTCCCAGGATGATGGGATTGAGTGTGATTGAAAAACTGTCAGTTCAATGTTATCCTAGGCAATTTTTTTTCTCCAAATATAATGAAAAAGGGTTTATCCATAAATAGATGGTATATTAACTGGACACTATCACATGACCAAAAATGTAAAAAAAAAACAGCAAGACACCTCAAATCACAACCAATCAGATTCCTCTGTTCATGACTTGGACGTAATGGTGACCATATAAGAGATTTCATATGGTAAACACCCTGCTTAATTGGTCTATTACAGAGCCTAGGAGATGCATACGAGATCTGTCGGCAAGTTTTCCATTTCCTTCCACCATATGCCCTTGCTGGGGGGCTGGTCGATATGATCACCAACCAGCTGAACACAGAGATCATGGAGAAATTCAATGTGGATGCCTACGTAAATCCATTCACTTTTGATCTCATTGGCTGGAACTTGATCATCATGGGTGCTGAAGGCTTCATCCTCTTCATACTTTGTATTGTCATGGAAACAAGATGCAACTGCTCCAAGTAAGTTTGTTTTTGGGTGTTGTTTTGGGAATGGGAAGAGAGGCTTGATTCAAGGACCTGCTAATTGAAACTTGATTTTCAATTTTGCAATATAGTTGTACTTTTTAGTTGGACTGAAGAAGGATGTTAATATGTTATTGATAGCCTAGTAAAGAGATGATGCATGATTGTTAAGTGTTGCAGTTGCCAACCACACAAATAATGATCTAAAATTGATTCCATATAACAAGCAATATCTTAAGATCTCCAGTCAAATGTCTTATTAATGATCACGTCAAAAGACAAGAATACACACTTTTTAGTTATTTAGGATGAGATAGTAGGATTGTTAAATGTCAATTTTCTGTCTGCCTTCCAAGGTTGGTTTATCAATGCTCATCAATGCTGTTACATCTTCATTGCTTAAATCATCTTGATCAACCTTAGAGACAGTGTTTATGACCAAAAGATCTCTATCAGTTTTGCTTTGATATTTCATCCGTGAGTCAGGTGTTGTGGCCCTTGTCTTGTGTAAAAAAAAAGATTTCAGTTTGAAAAGCAATCAGATAAAATAGCTTTGTAACCAACAAGTTACTTATTGTATTTCTTAATGTATTTCTCATTAGCTCATTTAGGTATTCATAACCAAGTCAAGTTTCTAATTTGTGAATAAATGCTTTATTGGTTATAGTCATTCTTGCTATTAAATGGTCTAACTTTTTATTAAACCACACATCCATGTGACAGATGTTGAGGAATCACTTGGTTTCTGTGTTCAAACTTGGTTTGTGTGTTTCAGGGGTAACCTCCCCAGCACACATCCCAGTGATGGTGAATTGGATTCAGATGTGATGAACGAGAAGGGACGCATTGACACAGGCAACTGTCGTGACGACCTCATCATTGTTCAAAACCTTCACAAGGTACCAATTTGAGCACCTTTAACCCTGTATTATTTCTATATATAATGTGTCCATTTGTCCTATCTGATAGCTTCTTGTGAATCCCATCCTTAAGCACTACTGAGGGCGTCCTATTACATATGAAGCACCTCAGCGTTCCTCAGGCTTAGAAGAAGAGGTAAAATTTAAAGATTGACCAAGGGTATAAGTCAGTTGTGGATAGCTCTAGTTGCTATTACTGTATTCTACACCATTTTAATTTTCATTAAAAGGCTTGTGCATAATTTTGAGGAAATTCATTTTATGAATTTTCATTTACATTTTAAAAGCTTCTTGGATCGCAGTATTTTTTGCACTATCTGATTTTAAATGTCAACAAATGATTTTTATATGCTGTCTTCTTCAACCCAGGTGTATTTGAGCAGTAGGAGAGAGGTGCATGCAGTCAATGGTTTGAGTTTTGGAGTACCAGGTGGCCAGGTAAATACATCAGGTGTATAATGCAGAAAAGTTTGAGTGCTGAATGAGGCATAAGTCTTCGAAATTGAGTAAAACAGGAGATCTTTGAGTTAAATGAGGTAGAAAATCATGTTGATTAATATAATTAAAATCTGGGGAGTTGAGCAAAAAGAATGTCTATGAATCAATTATCTTTTAATGAAGTTATATTTTGAATGATCTTAATTAAAATATAAATTCAATGCAACACATTTACATGTATAAGAAACTTGTATATCAAATGAAAGTTCTGTCACAGAAAGAATACATTTTATATGATTTATATATTTATGATAAGTATGTCAGCAATAATTAAACTGATTAATAGCTGTGGTTTAAATCCCAGTCCAAAACAGTGAAGGTGATTTTACAAGACTGAAATTTTCATAGGATGTTGATTATTTTGCAGTGCTTTGGACTACTGGGAGTGAATGGAGCGGGCAAGACTACAACCTTCAACATCCTGACAGGGGCCCTTGAGGCCACTAAAGGGGATGCTTTTCTGCTTGGTAAAAGGTACGAAGGAGTTGTCAGAGGGTCAGTCAGGGATTAAGCAAGGGCCATACTAGGGCCAGAATGAAATATATATTAGGTCATGTCATGCTGGTCATATAGAGGTCAGTTATTTCCAATTTGATGTTCCTCATAGCATATTCAACTACAAAGAGGACACATGTGTATAATGTCATCAATATTTCCTGTTTATTGGATTTTTACAAGGACTTTTTAACATCCAGATAGATCATTGCACAGTGTTGGA
>CM037778.1:41498458-41548458 GCA_021229015.1 Solen grandis | reverse complement strand
TTTATTTTTTTGTTATTTTTCGGCGTAAACTGTATAAAATGGATTTTGACCTATTTCTTGAACCAATTAAATCTCGGTTAACAACCGAAGAGTTCGGAAAAGCACTCATTTCATTGGTTTGCATAAATCATTTTAGGATATTCCATCATAAAATGGGAGTTTCAGGGTGCATATCTTTCTGCATGATTGTCAATTGGAAAATGACAAGTTAATCTACCTATTTAAACATAAAAATCATAAAGTTGAAAAAGTAAAATAATTGTAAGTCTTTTGAAAACATAGTTAACCTTGGTAGTTGACTCGCCCCTCTAAGTAGCAACATAAGCTTCTTATAGTGCTTATAGTGACAGAATACGTGGTGCTTACCTGGTAAGCAAAGGGTCCCGAGATCGAATTTCACTGACAGAACTTTTTTACCCATTCTTTAACATCTAAATTAAGCAACAAATACGTTTTTTAGCATTTTTTTTAATTAAAATCGCAGACCATTTAAAACTTGCCAGCATTATTATATTAAATATAGTGTAACACTTTTACTTTCTTTAACTTTCATATGTTTTTTTTCTTAAGCCGAATATCTTTTTTTAAAGATATTTCATGTTTTATTAGACATTGAGAATTTCTATCCGTTAACAGTCATTTACCGCTATTATCAATTGAATTATTCAAAATAAATAACTATATATACCACAAAACACATGTTCGAACAGCAAATAGATGCACAAGCTCTCTATGTACGCCTTTAACATTTTGAAGGGTTGTTTTGAATTGTTACTGAAATAAAATTATTTCATGCTATTTCAACACGGCAATTTGCTCGTTTCTATCCTTTTTATTAGGATAATCATTAAATAATACATACTTCAGTAAGACTTACAATCAATATGTACCCCAAACGGAGACTTGAACGGCGACGTGCAAAGATTTTAATCAGCGAAGCGCTTATTCGTAAAGTTTAAATATATCTGTTTTCAATTTTATTCCCTGTTAACATTACGCACCTTTGAAAAAAGAACACAATAAAACTCTCCATACTCTTATGATTTGGTAAACAGATGACGTGTACATCTACCACTCCTCATTCGTAACAAAACACCTGGATTATATTCACCATAGTTATCTTTGACAAAGATTTTACAAAATTATAACTACAACAACAACAAAACCGTTAAAAAAAGACGATGTGTATCTGTCGATTGCACATTACAGTACGTACAGCTCATGGGGTCTACGTGCAAAACAAGACACCTGTCGGATATTACATTACCAACAAGGGAAATAAATTTTCTTCTTATTCGTTCCTCAAACGCAGAAAATTTATATTTCACTATTTACATATTTTATATATATTAAAAAATTCACATGCACCATATTTACGTAATTGGCGAGTAAAAATTAAAACCCAATCTCGACAGGATTCGAACTTACAATCTCCTGATTCGTAGTCAGGCGCCGTATCCATTGGGCCACGAGACCACCAGTGATTCGATGCCACCAATGCATTATGTTTAATTATGTACATACTATAAAAAGATCCTTGATTAAGAAAATGTTTCTCTCATACTTTGCATTTACATGTTAATCCACAAGTGAATGGTTAACACATAAATGGACCTTGAGTCTGATGAGATTTTAAAACATTATTTAATTACAAAGAAACGCCAAAAACTATTAATGATTCATTCCAAAAACTAGAAACAGTAATCTAATAATTTTGCTATCCTTGTCATTAATATTGATGTTTTAATTTTCATAATCAGACATTGAGGATCAATATTTTTATCTGCAAACCGTCATATAACGCCTTTCGCAATTCAATTTATTAAATTCAAAATACCTAATTCACTGTCGACAAATTAATATATGTCCCAAAAGATACGTTTACTTACAGCAAATAAATACACATGCTTCAAGTATGTCTTTACTATTTGGAAAGGTTGTTTTGGTCTGTCACTGATATCAAATCCTTTCCGTGCTTTTTACTCTCCTCTTCGAATTAAGAGTATCATTGAAAAATACATATTTCAATTCCTTTCATGCCAGTCTCGAGGATGAAATACAATCAATATGCACCCTTATGGAGACTTAAAGGGCGACAGGCATTAAGGCTTCAATCAACAAAGATTTTGTAGTTGAGGTTCTTTCAGTTGGAATAATTCAGCAGAAAACGCGGGATTGTGAAAATGTCATTATTTAAACCTCTGCTGTGTAGAGCTGAACTTATATCTTTACTGGTTGGTAACGTTTGCTTATGAATCGTATTTGTTAAGGTAGAGGCTGATCAAGGTTTGCTTCTGTCTATTTTTTTGTGCTGTTGGTGACATGGTATGAAATAAAAGACGGAGGAAATGTATGAAAATTGAAAGGTATTGTTAAGTTATAGTATGCACTAGAAAAAAAACCCACGAAATCGCGGGAATGTTATTTACTGTTGAGATTCGTCTGAATAGATATGAGTTATATCATGTCCCACTGCCCAACGGCAGGATAGGGACCATCGGTTTCACATAAATAAACCGGCCCTGATGGCACTTTGCTGTGAAGCCGAGTGTTGTGGGCTCGATCCCGAGTGGTGTTGGGCACGGTCTCCGTGATGAATAACCTACAATTTCTTTCTGATGGTCATTCGTCTTTCACGGCTCTTCTTAATTAAGTAGTGAAATGGACATCTGATAAATAATTCAAATAAATCAAATAAACTTAGTTCAATACACAAAATAGAAGATAAGATTAAAAAGGACTCATTGCTGTCACATGTGTAAAGGTGTGTGTTTTTCACTGATATTGTGGCTTTAGTTTTTCTTAAGTCTTACACGGGAGAGATTGGCGAAATTCTGTCGGTCAGATCTCTTTTGACCAAACACGTTTTCGACTTTGCGAACTGTTGTAGCGCGATTCCTTTGGCAAGGATGTGCATTTTTCGAACCTGATTGTCTTTATTCATCCCGTCCAGGCAAAATAAAACAAATTTTATGAAAATCTACCAATTTTCAATGAGTTTCGGCAACTGAAACGACATGACTTACGTTTTCAATGGAAGAAGTTACCTATCTTCTTATTGTTTATACGGTCATTGATTTTTGGTTGTGTGTGACGTCAGTCACAACAACTATAGTACTACGTTTTCAACTCAGGTTCTCCTAGATCCGAATAGCCTCTCAATAGTGTTAGTATGGTCGAACAATTGTATATATCGCAACAACATAGGTATACTAGAATCAAGCAAAAATGCTGAAAAATCAATGCTGTGTCAAAATAAACACTTAAAGGCTAAAAAATCGCCTGTGGCATGAAAACATTGTATGACTTATTTTTCTATGCTGATGTAACTGCAGTCGACTGATGAAATTGTTTTTATCATGTGATCACTTTACTATGCGCACGAATATAGTTTGTTTCGAAGCAAACGTGGCTCGCAAATAAATTTGATAGTAAATGTGCAGCGTTCGGTCATTTTAGGCTGTTACAATAACCCATGTGAAGTCGAAAACAAATCATTGTAACATACTTATAATCACATCAAGCTTTCGACCCCAGATATCTCCAGGGGTTATTTTTTATACTAAAAATGACCGAAACTATCCAAAATGAGTTCGGAGCCTTTGACCTGTGCAGAAAATTTGCATAATTACTTCAGTCTATAAATTGATACTGTTGAATGAATGCAAATCAAAGCTCTGATAGCGCTGAGAGAACAGGAATGCCGCATTTCATTTGTTTATCAAAGTAAATTTAATTAACGGTGATCGACTTGCAGCTCTTTGAATACTCTTTCACACACAGCTTCAGTGCCTTCTGCGCTGTAATTTCTAAATGGGCAGCAACATACCGGGTACCTTTGGCATGAATGTGTACAAAGTGCCGACGTTCGTAGTCAAGTGATGTCAGATTCCATTCCTTACTATGTTTTGATATAGAGTACCGGAGAGAAAAAATCGTACATGTATATTTTTGATAATCATTATTACAATGAAATTTGCAATTCTACAATTCCAGTGCCAGTAGTTAAGTCATCGTATTTCTTATTGTATGTTTCAAAATAATTTGAGTGTGAATGCCAAGTCATGTTATTTTTAGAATAATGAAACATTTCGTTTTTACGACATTTATAATATACTCTCAATGCACGTTTATCGCTAAATAAAATCTATTTTATTCAGTCAATTTTCATCACACATAATCAGTTGTGGTTATTGGTATTTTAATGATTGTTTCTTGTAATAGAATGATATATTTTTTGTTTATGATTTTTTAAAAGTATGAAATCTATACAGATGGCGTCAGCTGTTCCCACTAGCATATAGCATTGCATAAAGGTTGACACACGGATCTGCTTCTTTTCAAGATAGTTAGACTTAAACATTTTTCCACCACATCATATAATTATACAATTCTAGCATCAATGTAGACAGATGTTTCAGGACATAAATCCCTTTATAACAGAAACCTCGTTTCATTTTTCTCGCTGCAGAATAACTTTCGTCAATTCTTAAAATCTAAAATCTATTTAATTTGTCTTCACATTTCATCGACAAACACCGTGTTTAATCACATTTAAGCGCTGCGTTTTAGACATTTATATATTCACTAGAGCTATAGTGATTAAATTGTTTTGCTGTCTTTACCATTACTATTGCCGCTTTGTTGTTATGAAATGTATTTTCATTATCCGACATTGAGCATTCAGACTTCTTCCTGTTAACACTCATATATCGCCTTTCACAATTTAACTCTTTTATTTTCAAAATACGTGTACCTTAAAATTTCCGAAAATATAAGTTCGCTTTAGCAAACACACACACATCAAGTACGACTTTAACATTTATAACGGTTGTTTTGCACAACGGAGACTTCAAGGGCGACAGGCATTAAGACTTCAATCAGCAAAGATTTTGTAGTTTAGGTTCTTACAGCTGAACTAAATCAGTAGAAAATGCGAGATTGTGAAGACAGCATTAAACAGACTATGTTAAAAATAATCTATAGAAATAACTAATCTTTTTTTAATTTTTCATAATTGTAGCTTACTGATAGACCGTATTTCTGACAGGTCACTGAGAATTTTCATGTGTGGAAATTTTTGACCAGAGTGTCTCTGTTTATTTGAATCTTCCTTTATTGATTTGGCTGACGTCACTGTAAGACATATTGTATATTCCAATATTATTCAATCGATTTATTGGATAATTTATCAATCTTTATTTTTTTGTTTAGAAAAGAAATATGTGTTTCTACGTTTGACATTACTGAAAATAATAACGAACATTTATCTCAGAATGGAAATGATATGATTTGATAGCACCTGATTCGACCACATATATACTCGTATAAATATACTACTTACCTACATGAGTAATTTGCCGTAATACCTATCTATTTTCTTTTGTTTTGCTCTTAAAATCATGGACTAGCATACAAAATGCATCTAATAAATGATAAATTGAACAGATCATGCTCACTTCTGTGGATATGCCCCTTCACTCCATGTAAGAGATTCAAAGATGAATAGATTGAATTCTTTTCCAACATAAATAACTTCTTCAGTAGTTATGATTAGATTCGTGGGAAAAAACAGGATCACATTGAAACAAATGTAAACATATTCGTTTGGTTAAAAAAATTATACCCCGTTAAGAAAACGCGCTATCAAGGAAACTGTGGTATCAGTTGACATCACATCGTTATATCAGTGTTGTATTTTTTGTTGTAGCTTTACTTTGAAAGAATATCAGAAAAAAATCGTTAAATAAAAGTTCATTCTAATTTAAATCACGGCAAGATTATTTTGACATTCTAATATAATTGTTGTTCCTGTAGTTTTTAATAGATACATGTACATAACAGTTTAACTTTTGAAATTGAATGTAATGTTATATCCTCTGTAACGGATTTTCTCATTTATGTAATTCCAGAAAAAAAAACACTACTTGTTTCTAATTCGAGGAATAAAAATATGTATTGTAATAAAGCTAAACGTTCATTCTCTCTCTATTGTATCTTCAATTATTTCTAGAGATAATAGCTGATAACGTCTGTGTACTCTATTATTGTATTTTTCGAAGTGTATATATTTAATTTTATCTTTTATTTCAATCATCTTAAAATATCAAATTTATTTACTTCTTCTGTGCCTCGTTATGCATTTTCCATATTAAATAAAAGTAGTTGTTCTATTCAATGAATATACAAATTATACAAAAAGTTAGGACTTTCAAGATTCCAGATGACAGTTGACATTTGTTACTTGAAACGAATGCTGGTAAAATTAACTGTATTTAATTTTATAATATCGCCCTACTTTTCCTTCCTTTTAAACCTTACATAAAACCCGATCTCTTTATACTTTCATACATGACAACACAAATTTTTAAATTAGCTTTAAAGAAATAAGATTAGTGTAAGGCTAATCACTTTGGTAATAAATGAATTAAACACAACGACATGCTTTTCATCTCCAATTACAATTTTCATAACTTTTTGAAAATCATGTTCATACTCTTATACTGCTGTAAATTCATCTGTGTGACAGGTCACTATTGAATACATTTAATGGCTGTTAACATCAGTATGATATTTATAAATATAGATATATCGAAATATGTGACCAGACGTCATTTTGAAAGTTTCACAGGTTTTCATTCAGATGTTGTATTACATTTTTTTTGAAAGTACAACATGAACTATAAGCGCAATGGCGTGCACAGAGTCACTGAAAAAATATTGACAGCTTTTATAACATTATGAAAGATTACGCTTTCATCTTTTTTTATTTACTTTTTATGTTTGTTTGTTTGGTGTAACGTCCCACTATTTACTTCTTAAAATAACTAAGTAAGCGTTTGCACATAATGATAATAATGCAGTTTCAATTTTTGGTATCAATCGTATCGTCACTGAATTTCACCTATTATTAATAAACACTGGTACCAAATTATTATTGAAATGTTAATTGCATGTCCTTTCAAACTTGATACCTGAAATTAAAAATCAATTCACAAGAGATTTATTTCGCGTATATTCACTTTATGTCACACATTATCTAATATTCAAAGTATAATATACAATATATACACTCTATTATATATAACTCATCTAAAGCTAACGATAAGTTAATGGCTGAATTGACACATAAAACCTTATTTATTCACTTAAAATGCATCTAATTTGTTTATTGGAAAGAGTTATAATGGATTGCAGTCTGACTTTTAGGATTTTAGGATCTTCTGTACTTAAGCAGTACTAAAGCCAACGTGTTACTGGTGGAAATAGGGCAGTTTATTTCGTAATAAAAATGACATATGTTTTTAACTATTTCCTTTCGTTGATTGCTAGATCCGTTAGTGACGTTCTTTAATGTGGGCGAAGTCACATCTCTCAGAGCAGAAGCATACGGCATTATTATAGGAGACAAACGTTCACTGCATCAAGTTGAACACCGGCGAGATTAATTATTAACCTTCGCCAAGAGACCTCACAATCGTTGTTTCTCCTTATTCACTGTTGAAGTATTTCTCTCGCTAAGATAAAAAAATATCCCAGTTGGTTCTCTTTCTTATACATGTTTCATCAACATTAAAAAGAAAAACTGATTGTCTTTGAGTTGAAGCCCCTGGAATAAAAACATTGAAAGTTGCATATCAAAGTAGAATAGGTCTCGGTGGAATTGTTAAACGTTTTATCCAAGTAACATGCTGTAAAGGGATCATCCAGATTTCCATGCTTCAGGTACAGATGCTTGACACCAATACAGTTGAGCGCTGTGCCTTTCTTCGCGTCTAGAATAATTCATACTTTTCTAACTTGAGAATCTCTACAGCGTAGGTGGCAGGATGAAATGCTTAACTGTGATTGGTTATTTTTCCCACATAGGATGGCTGGATAAAAGTGATAAAAGTAATGACATCGTGTATTTTGAAGAAAAGAGTGAAGGGGAGAATTCGCGGTCATCTATATAGTTATTAGAGCTTCCGAAATCTACTATGCATTTAAAAACAATTGTTCTAAGTGTATGTTCTTTGGCAATTTTTGTTTCTTCATACGGTTATGTAATTTTCGAGGTAAGTCATTTTAAGCACCTGAGTATAACTGTCTAATAGTCATTTTAAGCACCTGGGTATAACTGTCTAATATTCATTCAAAGTATATACTTGTCATGCTTTGAAAATTAACAAATTACTTTTAGTAATATTTACAATTTTCATATACACAAATCATACGTACAACAAATATATTTTCTGAATATATGTTTTGTTCGAAAGGTATATATTATTGAAAAAATTTTAAAATTATAGGTACTTAATGACCTGACAAAATATCATAATATCTGAATTAACTCATCCAGATGATATCACTCTGTAACATGTTAGATTTTATCTAACATATTGAGATATTACCTAATGTCATTTTTAACGTTTTATGCATTTTATATATTAATTATTCGCCGCAATAGTTGTCTGAACCCATTACCTATGATACCAAGAGATACATGTAGATAAATATGTTAATTTAATACCACCAGTACTATACTGCTAAATGCATTACGATTTGTGATAATTGCGACATGAAATTATCTTCTACATCATGAAAATTATCTGATCAATTGAAGTCGATATATTGTATTGCCTTTATTGAATTGAGCCGTTTGTGGATTATAATGACAGACCGTTTTTCGTTTTTTTGTTGAAATATCATGTCCTCCTTTGATGAGCAAAACTCTTCTTTCTTAGATAATGAAGATTTAAAAAATGAGTCGGAGAATATCAAGAAACTAATGACACCAGATTAGCCGTATAAATTATCGAAAAAAAAGAAGAAAAAAACTGTTTAAATTTTTCTCGAAAACAAAACAAACTTAGCAAAACCCCATTAATTTCCTTTTCACATAGCACTGTCGAGTCATAGGACAATTCTTGATGGTAATTTGGCAGTTCCATTTTGAAAAATTATCTTCATGGAAAACCAACGTCAGATAACGGCGTAAACATTGGTTGTAAGTGTGAATGATATTCGGGGGAATATAAACTGTTATCTTTGCGCCCGCAAGATAACCTCGGAAACTAGTCTGGGAAAACATGTTTTATTTATTTATATTCGTAATGATTTAACGGCTCCTATGAATGACATTCCAAGAATAAGTCAGTGATCCGCAAGTATGATTATGTACGAAAATATCACTCGTAAAGATAGGCACAACCAGAATGCCTTGATAAATTGATTCACTGAAAACTGACTCTATTTGTCATATTCCTTGCAGACACCAGCTGTCGTATGTATACATATGTTTAATTGCAAGTCATTAAAATGGCCGTCACAGGATTTCTTCCTTTGGCAAACAGATAATATGGTCACGAAGAAGATTACATGCAAAATTGGTTTGGCAAATACTCGTACTCGTACGTACATGAATGTTTCTTTTTTTTGTATATTGCGGTTTATGCCTCGCTTCGCCGACGGTATTTCAATCATTTGGAGAATATGTCTACTTGACAAATATAGTGATACAAAACTTAACAGTATCACGCCGTAAACATGTGACATGATGCCATGCTTTATCACATTATTCTGACACCCGCCAAATCGGTCATGAAATTGTCATTATATGCTGACCGCCAAACAAGGGAGTTATACCAGTACCATGTTTGACGGCTTTGACTGTGGATCGAATAATATAAAACGTGACTATCTACATTTAAATCATCTTCTTCCCAGATGATTGGTAGAAAGTTTAAAGATATTTTTCTACTCCCCGTCGTAAATGTTGGTGAAGACTTTGTTTCCTGACAAACTCGGTATGTGTAGGTTACATTACACGGGAAACTCTATGTTCGTGTACGCAACTTCGACGAAATCGGTTAAATATAGAATACGGCATCCCCGAGGCAGATGCTTTCTGCACCAGGTGACACGTCTTGCAACATTTATTTATTTATTATTCTAAACATAGTTTTAATGCCGTCTGTAAAGTTATTGCCTGTGATGATGAAACTACCCATTTTTTACAATCACGGATAGTTGCATTAGGTAACCATGCGCATGTAGATGGGCAATGATAGATGTAATACACACATATAGTAAAAATCAAATTCTTAGACAATGGTCATCTGTGAACGAGCTGCTTTAAATCTCATACTTGAACTTCATTTTCCTATCATTTTCCAATATTATGTTATTCATGATCATTTTTATGCATTCAAAATAGATAACATAATAAATGCTTTCAAAGTTTAAACCATTTTCATTAGTAAATCTGCTTTGATATTTATATGTGTATTTTGATTCGTGCCAGAAATCAAGCACTTATTTGCACTTTTGCAACTGATATATTGTCAGAGAAGTTTCTAGAAAGTGTCACTATATACAACTCTAAGATGAGAGCATAAAATAAACTATAAAAGATTTATAACACCTTAATCTAATCTTACGAGATGACATATTACATAAAGATTTCATTTGCTTTGATTGGTCTGATAGCTTGCTCTTCTAGCGAAACATGTAGCAAATGTCCGAAAGACAATAATAAAAAGACGCTACATATTAGTAGTTCAAATAAAATACAATAAAGGGAATTGCATAATTTATTTTCGTCACTATACATAATTAATTTAAATGCAAAGATACCAAGCATTTAAGTGATAAGGAGATGTTGAAATAAGACAATGTATTTAATGTGTTGAGCCACTAATTCTATGCAGCATATCATTAATATCATGCTGTACAAAACCAATTACAATTTTCATTTTTAACCTGTTGGAATCATTCGAGGAATAAAAAACAATCCATTCAAATTTCCTCATCAGGGTTGACGTATAGTGTTCCCAATTCAAGTAGTAAAATTTGTATTTTCTAATGTATATGTCATGCAAATCTCATTTATTTGAGCTCTGTCGACGATAACACGCTATTATCAGCTAGGCAACTTCTTTTTCCTATATTGATTCACTAACAGATGCACACGGCAGTTCATTTTGCATGAATCAAAGCTTATTTAATAAAAAAAAAATCAAACTTTTTACGATACTTACAAATTTCAGAATTACTAAACTTCCCTTATTGTAATTAGCAATAGATTAAGGCAACTATAAGGAACAATGTTACTTTGACATTTCATAAGTTGTTTTGCTTAATAAATATCAAGAAGTATTTTAGCATGTCAGTTTGCCACTTTCTACTCTTACAATTAAGGTTATCTTTGAAAATTATAATTTGGATGTATAAAAATTGTTCCTCCCTCGTCATCTGGGAGAATAAAATAAAAATGCTCATTTTAAAGAGCCGTATCAGAAGACAGACTAATCAGCAACTATTCTGTGGATGCAGTTCGTTCAACTCTGAGTAATTAAGTAAAATGTGTGAGTCGACATTGCAGTCTCTGATTCAAAAACGATTTGAAGTAATGTTATTCAAATTTTCTCTGGTGGTAATGACTCGCAACCAAAAATGGTTATAATGATAGTTGTTAAAACTTCTATTCCTCATAATGTTAGAATCTTTTTTGCTGATTACGACATTGGTGCAAGTAATACGGGAACAAAACTTTCAATATTATTCTTGTGTATGCTACATTTGAGTCTTAAATCAATAATCAAGTTTATATTTCTGATCTCGTCAGGACTCGAATCTGCAATCTCCTGATACGATGAAAGGCGACTTAGCTATCTGACCACGAGACCATCTTTTCTAAATGCCTTCATAATACCTATATTAAAGTCTTTCTGAATTATGTTAACACTATTTTTCTTTCTTCCTTTACATAAGAACGAGTAATGTATAAGATATTAAAAAAACAAAGGACTTTTGCTGATACGTGATTTGCTTTACAGTAAGAATTTGATTTTTTAAGTCTTGTTCCCTTAATGAATTTTCCGAGTGAAACTTGCTCATTCCTTTAACGTATCAGTATTCGAAGAAATCGCGCTATGTATCATACTTTTTGAGTTCATAAAATAAAAAATAAAACTAAATGAATATTTTATCGATTTTCATTCAAGTTGTTAGAAATGTTAATACTTATGGGAAAATGTTACGTACAATTAATTGTTGAGATGACAACTAACTGAAATATATGCTTATTATTCATGAAATCAGCGATAAAGAAAGTATTCAGAAAGAATTACAGTTTCTATGATAATTGTCCTCCTAGATGAATATTGGGACATTTTTTCTGGCCGAACCCAATAAACATCTCCAGTTTATGCATAGTCCGTTTGAAAGAGGGTTATAGTATGCTTGGTTACGAAATTATTTACATGCCGTCTTTATTTTCCAGTATTTTAATCCTTGTCCACGCCGTATATCCTTTCTTAATGACATTTCTTGTTTTCAGTATTTTAGCATTTCAGTGCCATAATAATCAAACAAAAAACACGACTAATCCTCTTATACTAGTTTTCCTGAAGTCGATATTTCTTCGTGATCTAAAATAATGTAGGGTTGATTTTATACGTCAATGGCATTTTAATTTCATTACGCCTTATTTCAGCAGAGCCATTTCTTTTTTCTATCCTTGCAATGAAAGAAAGATCCTTGAAAAAATACCACTTTGTAATGTGATGGTATCGCGGATATCATCTAATATAAAAGACGCAACGAAAGACAGAATTGGAACTTAAATCAGCGCATGTTTTGTGATTATATGAATTCTAAATGATCCGAGAATATGAAATCAGCATTATAACAGCTGAGAAAATTATATAATTGTTTGCTGCTCCATCTGAATGATTGGCAACAATTTGCCATTTGAATAGCAGATCTACGATATTAATGATCACACGTGAATTCCTACCCATTTAATTCATAGCGATGTGATAAAATTTATCAGGGTAAAAACTTAGTTTTAAAAAGTTTTGTGAAAATTGGTACCTGTTTGTACATTTATATGTTTTAACGATATGTTTGGCAATTCTTTTTAATATTTAATATTAAATTTATATATGTGCAATACCTCTCTGGACTTAAACTTTCAATTTCTGACCTATAGTCAGGTGCATTTTCCGTTAACCACTGGTAGCATTTTCTTGAACTATTCATTTGCCATAATTGGGTACTGTTGACTCACACAAAATCATACTTTATTTCAGTTACAGCACACTATATTAAAATAAGGAATTCATATTGAAAATAATATAGATAAATGCTCAATTTTAGTTTGATTGAAATTCTATCATTCTGACCCTTAATAAGATCATTATCAATAGCTTGCGGATAATTAATAAAGAAAGAAGGATAACATTAACTTCAATGTGTTCGTAAGAGTTTATTATGGGAATATTGAAAATCGTACTCAAACACAAATTCAGACTTAAGTCTAATTATCATGTTCAACTTAGATTAATCGATGTGTCGAGTTCACAGTATTCTCAGCTGAGTCAAACTTGTTACTCAACTAGCTTCAGGTAGTGTTTGAAAACATTGAGCATATTTTTTTGTAGTTTTGATATTTGAGTATAAACCTGAGATCGTACTTAAGTATTTTTTCAAGAACAAGGGGTCATATTCTTTTCCAGATTGTAAGACTCTTCTTAAACATTTTTCCACTTCATTATTTAATTATATAATCCTAATCTCAAGTTTTATTAAGGCAATTCGTCCATCATTATATTATAATCATGGCCCTTCAAATGTTTAAAAAGACTTTAATGTACATTCAAGCATTAATTGCACAAAGTCTATATAGGCTTGAATAGACCGTGGGCACAATTTAATGATAAATGATTACGTTAAAGATATTCCTATATAATGCAAAACCCTTTTCATATTGCGATTCAGAATGACGTCTGTCAAGTTGCAACAACGATTTTTCTAAAATCTCTTTTTTCGATATATGTATATACTCCCTAGTGAGGGAGACAGAGAGAAAGAGAGCTTAACCTACAGTCTTTGCCATTAATGTTGTCGCCTTGAAGTTTTAATGTGTATTTTTATTATTTAAATATTGAGAATTGACTGCTCTGCCATCACTCATACATTGCCTTTCACAACTGAACTCAGTTATATTCAGGATACGTGTGCCTTAAAATCTCCGAAAACATAAGTTGGCTCTCACCAAATAGATTCACGTATGTCAAGTACACATTTTACACCTTGAAGTGTTGTTTTATAAATCACTAAGTCCAAAGTATTTCATGCTATTTCAACACGGCAATTTGATCCCTTATATAAGTTCCATTGAAAATTTCTTTTGTGCCAGTCGCGAAGATTAAATGCAATCAATAAGCACACTTACGGAGACTTAAAAGTCGACAGGCAATAAGGCTTCAATCAGCAAAGAATTGGCAGTTGACGTTCTAACAGATTGAAATAATTCAGCAGATAATGCATGCGAAATTGTGAGGACTGCATTATTATGCTGGGTTAGAAATAATCTAAAGAGATGAAAATAAACGGGTTTCCATTTTATTTGAATCTAAGTATTCATATTTATACTTTACAAAGCATCTCGTTACTAATAGATTCATGTCAGACCGGTCACTTAATGTGTGGAAATGGTGTAGGCCAGTGGATTTACCAGAGTTACTTTGTGTATTCTGAACATCCTTTACTCATTTTCTTGATGTCAATGTACGAGTATGACTAAAGTATTGTATATTCCAATATTATTCAGTCACTGAATTGAATAAATTATTCAAAATCATTTTTCCTTGAATTTCTTTTAAAATATGTGTTTCTACGTTTGACGTTACTGAAAATAATAACGAACATTCATCTTAGAAAGAAAAAATATGATTTGACTGCATCTCATTCGACAACATATATACTCCTATAAATATATTACTTACTTACACGAATAATTTGCGGAATACATATCTATTTTCTTTTGGTTTATTCTTAAAATCATGGACTAGCATGCATGATGCATCTTATAACAAATCATGCTCACTTCCGTGAATATCCTTTTTACTCCATGTAAGGATTTCGAAATGCTTTCTTCAAAATGGACAACCTTTTCAGTATGATTGGATTCATGGGATTAACAAGATAACATTGAAAGAAATCTGCACATAATTAATTGGCAATAAAACGTTTCCCTCTTAAGAAAAAAGGCGTTGTCAACGAAACTATAGAATCAGCTGACATTACATTGTTAAATCAGAGTTGTTTTTGTGTTTTTGTTGTAGCTTTTCTACAAATAAAGAGTGAGAGAGAGAGAGAAATCGTTTGATTACAATTAATTCTAATTCTATTCACAACCAGGTCATTGTTTTGACACGCTTATATATTTTTTTGTTCGATGTAGCTGTTTAACATCACTTTTTCATCTTTTTAGAGATGATGACGTAAGATAATGTCGAATGTTTTTTAACGATTTTCGTTGGTAGATATTACTATACTCGCAGAAAAAAGTTAACGCACCATTGTTTGTTGAGATTACAACTAGCTGAAACGAAATTTTAACAACAGTTGTCGGAACAACACATATGCCTCCTACGCTCTCTCCACTCCCATCAAGGTCACTGTGACCTTGACCTTTGACCAATTGACCGCAAAATCAATAGGGGTCATCTTCTAGTCAAGCCCAATCACCCTAATTACCCTATGAAGTTTGAGGAATATAGGCCCAAGCGTTCTCCGGTATTGATCTGAAACGATTTTACATTCGAGGTCACTGCGACCTTGTCCTTTGATTAAGTGACTCAAAAATCAATAGGGGTCATCTACTAACAAGACCAATCACCCTAATCACCCTATGAAGTCGAAGAATATGAGCCCAGGCATTATCCGGTTATTAATCGGAAACGATTTTCACATTCAAGGTGTCTGTGACCTTGACCTTTGACCAAGGAACCACAAAATTTATAGGAGTCAACTACTAGTCATGACCAAACACACTATTAAGTTTTAAGAATATGGACCCAAACGTTCTCCAGTTATTGATGGGAAACGGTGGTCAACCGACGGACCGACTGACC
The DNA here is from genome assembly GCA_021229015.1 of Solen grandis. Classification (NCBI taxonomy): domain Eukaryota; kingdom Metazoa; phylum Mollusca; class Bivalvia; order Adapedonta; family Solenidae; genus Solen; species Solen grandis. The sequence goes on along the minus strand of CM037778.1, from coordinate 41,532,553 downwards.
AACAGACCGACCAACCGACATTTGCAAAACAATATGCCCCCCCCCCCCTCTTCTTCGAATGGGGGCATAATAAAGTATCTTAATTGAAATTCAGTTTTTTGATAAGTATAGAGTTATTTTATCAAAATACTTCTCTTTGATGCACATTCAGACTTGTTTGACCGACCGCTATAAATACCCGAAGCATATTATTGTCTGTTTCACTGAAAAACGCTGTGCTTCATTACAATAACAGTATAAAATTTGGATTTGAAAGTGATGTCATTTTTGTTCTCATTTATATAATTCGAAAAAAAGTTTAGAATTATGTATTGTATGAAAGCAAATATCTAGGTAAGAGATTTTTTGGAAATATATAGGAACAAAATGATTGAATCCACATTTTGTTAAACAACAATCTCTCTCTCTTGTATCTTCAACTATCCTCATTGATGTTTACAGAGAATAACTGATGACGTATGCGTACTCCTTTATTGTATGTGTCGAAGTGTATACATTCCATTTTCTCTTTATCTTTCATTTAAGTCATCATAAAATATCAAACATATTTACTTCTTTTGCGCCTCAGTGTGTATTTTCCATATTAAATAACAGTAGTTGTCCTATTCAATAGATAACTATTACGCAAATTATACAATAAATTAGGACTTAGATTCTAGATGACAGCTGACATTTATTACTTGAAACGAGTGCTGGTAAAATTAACTGTATTTAATTTTATGAAATTGCTCTATTTTTCCTTTGTTTGAAACCTTACCCTAAACCGGATCTCTTTGTACTTTCATACATGACTGCACAAACGTTAAAAATTGCTTTGAAGTAACAAGATAAGTGTAATGCTTAACCACGTTCGATAATAGATGAATTATACACAACAGCAAAATTTTCCAATTTACAAGTCGTCATAAATGTTCGTAAATAAGCGTATTTATCAGATAACATTCTTAGAATTCTAAAAAGTAAATAAATAAATAAAAATTGCTTTGATTATAGTTATAAGTGTTGAAAACTATTTTTATATTCTCATACCACAGTAAATTCAATTGTGTGCCTCCCTTGCGAATCCCGGTTATTATTTTATACATTTATTGGATGATAACATCAGTATGATTTTCGTAATTGTATATTAATCAAAAATTGTGACCAGGCGTTATTTTGAAAATTTCGTAGGTTTTTATACAGCTGTGCTAATATTTTGGGAGTTCAACATGCACTATAAGTATAATGGAACTCACAGGATCATTGGAAAATATATAGATAACTTTTAACAATCTACCAGCTTAATTACAGTTCATTCTATTTGAAACCTTTCTAATATTCAAAGTAATATATACAGGATAGATAATATATGAAATATAATACATCTAAACTCAAAGATAAATAAATCGCTAAATTGACAAATAAAACATAAATTATTCACTTAAAAGGCATTTAATTTGTTTACTTGAAATAGTGATACCGGAATTCAGCCTGACTTTTAGGATTTTAGGATTGTTTGTGCTTAAGCAGTACCAAGGCCAACGTGTTACTGGTGGAAAGCAGCAGTTTATTTCGTATGAAAGTTGTCATAAGTTTTTATCTGTTTCCTTTTTTTGATTGCTAGAACCGTTAGTGACGTTCTTTAATGTGGGCGAAATTACATCTCTCAGAGCGGAAGCATACAGCATTATTATAGGAGACAAACGTTCACTGCATCAAGTTGAACTTCGGCGAGATAAATTATTAACCTTCGCCAAGAGACCTCACAGTCGTTGTTCTCCTTATTCACCGTTGAAGTATTTCCCTCGCTTTTTTCTCATACAAAGATTTAACATTTAGAAATCTCCCAGCTGATTCTGTTTTCTTTGATACATGTCGCATCAACATAAGAAAGTTAAAGTAAAACTGATTGTCGTTTATTTGAAGCCCCTTCCACAAATACGTTCAAAGTAGAATAGGTCTCGGTGGAATTGATAAACGTTTTATCCAAGTAACATACTGTAAAGGGATCATCCAGATTTCCATGCTTCAGGTACAGATGCTTGACACCAATACAGTTGAGCGCAGTGCCTTTCTTCGCGTCTAGAATAATTCATACTTTTCTAACTTGCGAATCTCTACAGCGTAGGTGGCAGGATGGAATGCTAAGCTGTGATTGGTTATTTTTCCCACCTGGGATGGATAAAAGTGATAAAAGTAATGACATCGTGTATTTTGAAGAAAAGAGTGTAGTGGAGAATTCGCGGACATCTATATAGTTATTATCACTTACGAAATCTAATATGCATTTAAAAATAATTGTTTTAAGTGTATGTTCTCTGACATTGTTGGTTTATTCATATGGTTATGTAATTTTCGAGGTAAGTCATTTTGAGTACCTAGGTATAACTGTCTATAACTATTATTATTCCCAATATTTGTCATGCTTTGAAAGTTTGACATAATTCCTTTTAGTAATATATTTTTCATATACATAAAATCCTACGTACACCAAACATATTTTCTGAATTCATGCTTTGTTCTAAAGGTATAATATCAATAAAAAATAAAGCTAATACCTGAATAATTTTGAAATGAAATGGTTCAATAGGTACATGATGACTTGAATTATTATGATATCTGAATTAACTCAGCAAGAAGGTATCATTCTGTAACGTGCTAGATTTTATCTAACATAATGAGATATTATCTAGATGTCATTTTTAACGTTTTAATCATTTTATCTATTAATTATTCGCCGCAATACAGTGTAATTGTGTGTATTCATTATTAACTCATTATTTATGATACAAAGACATAGATCAAATATGATTAAAATATTAAATATAATATACATTATCAAAATGATTTCATAAGTCTTGATAATGCTAATACCATCAGTACAATATACAACATCTGACATTTGCAAATGCATCACGATTTTTGATTATTGCGAAATGAAATTATCTTCTGTATCATGAACATTATCAAATCCATTGAAGTCGATATATTTTATTGCCTTTATTGAATGGAGTCGCTTGCGGAATATAATGGCATACCGTTTTTTGTTCTCTGATTGAAATATCATGTTCTCCTGTGATGAGCAAAAACTATCCCTTTTCAGATAATGAAGATAAAACAAGAAATATCTTCATCGGCATAGCTAAATAATTGTCAATTGTAGCATGTAAACAGATAGATTTAAACTATTATAGTTGGAAACGTAAGCAAAATGTTTATAAATACTTAGATTATGGGAGGTATTGTGAAACTGATTTAATTTACAATGTTAAAAAAGCTAATCTACCACTTCCATAAAATATCATGCACTTGCTAATTTTTTTAAGTAAAGACAATTCATTTAGCCAAACGAAACCGAAAGATCATAAATCGCGTACATCCGAATATTGTTTCCAGATCCCCATAATAAACTACACAACCTCTCCGAAGTAGTTACCTCCCCTGAAGGCCGTGTCCACTTTTATAAATCAGGGGAAATTGTGGTCTAAAAACAGACATACTCCTGCTTCTTATTTAGTTGTTTTAAAATGCTTAGTATTGCCAAAGCAGCATTTCTAAATTGCTATGGAAGTGTTAAATTTTAATTACTGTGTTCCCTTTCAATCCGGTTATATCAACTAGAAAGATATATACAACCTGAAACTCAAATTGTAAATTGGCATATCCTAAATATCCTAAATATAAATTATACAAGGCAATGACAAGGCATTTACTCTGACTTCAATTGCATTCCAACATTTGTTTGGTTGAATAAGTAGGTGAAAATCAGTTTTTTTACAGCTACGCCAAAAACACCAGCTTAGCTTTATAAAGTATCGAAAAATTACACCGTTCAAAGTTTTTCACGATAACAAAACAAGCTGAGCAAAAAAAACCTTTTGTTTGTCACAGAGCTCTGTCGAGTCATAGGACAAGTCTTGATGGTAATTTGGTTGTTCAATCTTGATAAATTATCTTCATGGAAAACCAATGTCAGATAACGGCGTAAACATTGGTTGTAAGTGTGAATGATATTCGGGGGAATATAAACTGTTATCTTTGCGCCCGCAAGATAACCTAGGAAACTAGTCTGGGAAAACATGTTTTATTTATTTATATTCGTAATGATTTAACGGCTCCTATGAATGACATTCCACGAAGCCAGTATGATTATGTACGAAAATAACACTCGAAAAGATAGGCACGTCTCGAATACCTTGATAAATAGATTTACTGAAAACTGACTCTATTTGTCATATTCCTTGCAGAAACCAGCTGTCGTAAGTTTACATTTGTTTAATTGCATTTCATTAAAACACAAGATTTCTTCTTTTGGCAATTAGAATATATCGTCACGAAGTAGATTAACTGCAGTATTGCTCTGGCAAATAAATGCACGTACATGTATGTTTCTTTGTATATTGCGATTAATGCCTCGCCGTGCCGACGGTATTTCAGTAATTTTGAACCCACGATACCGGAGAGGACGCTCTTACCACTCGGTCACCGGGACAATTGATTTTATTTCTTCAATGTATAACATAAACTGTAACTATCTACAATTGAAACAGCTCCTTTACATTTGAGCGGTAGAAATTTTAATGATACTTTTCTACTCTTCCTTGTTTATGTTGGTGAAGACTTTGTTTCCTGACAAATAAACTTGATATGTGTAGGTCATATTACACGAGAAACGTTTTTTTCGTAAACGCAACTTCGACGAAATCTGTTAAATATAAAATACGGTATCCCCGCGGCAGATGCTTTTGGCACCAGGTGACAGGTTTTGCAACATGACGTCTTCACCAGTTCAAGGTAGCGATTTCTTAAGTTCAGCCTATGAAGTAAGCACATGTGCGAAGAGGGAATGTGACCAGTTTACGACGGCAAATGAAAATAGAAAATAGAAATTTAGGTTTTATAATTCTAAATATAGTTTCAGTAACGTCTGTAACGCTTTCGCAATCACGGATGGTTGCATTTGGTAACCATGCGTCTGTAGATAGGCATTGATAGACGTTATACATACATAGTTAAAAATCAAATTCTTAGTCAATGGTCATCTGTGAACGAGCTGCTTTAAATGTTATGTTTTTATACTTATATTCTAAAAGAATATACGGCCAAAAGAAAAAAATATACTTTAGAAAGAATACATTAAAAAATTAATACTGTGACTCTCTTTTACATAAGGATTTATTAATAAATGTCACAGTATAAGCAACTGTCTCAACCTCCGAAGACTTCAATAGAACTCTGACATTTAATATCTCATACATGAACTGCATATTCATTTCTTTTCCCAATATCATTAAAATTATTCATTATCATTTTTATGAATTCAAAATAGATAATATAATGCGTTCGAGTTTAAACATTTTCATTAGTAAATCTGCTTTGATGTTTCTATGTGTATTTCTTAATTCATGCCGGACATCAAGCACGTATTTGCACATTGCAACTGATATAATGTCAGAGAAGTTTCTAGAAAATGTCACTATATACAACTCTAAGATGAGAGCATAAATTTAACTATGAAAGATTTATAAAACCATAATCTATTCTTACGAGTATGACATATTACATGAAGATTTCATTTGCTTTGATTGGTCTGATAGCTTGCTCTTCTAGCGGAACATGTATCAAATGTCCGAAAGGCAGTGACATAAGACGCTACATATTGGTAGTGCAAATAAAATACAATGAATGGAATTGAATCATTTATTTCGTCACTATACAGAATAAATTTAAATGCAAGCATTTAGCGTTAAGGAGATGTTGAAATAAGACAATGTATTTAATGTGCTGAGCCACTAATTCTATGCAACATATCATAAATGTCATGCTGTATAAAACAATATACAAATTTCTTTTTTAACCTGTTGGAATCATTCGAGGTATAAAAAAAAATCCATTCAAATCTCCTCATCAGGGTTGAGGTATAGTGTTCCCAAGTAGTAAATGTTTGTATTTTCTAATGTATATTTCATGCAAATCTCATTTATTTGACCTCTGTCGACAATAACAAGCTATTATCAGGCGGGCAACTTCTTTTTCCAATATAGTTTTCAAGTGCCACTGACAGATGCACACGGCGGTTCATTTTGCATTAATCAAAGCTTATTTGATACCAAACTTTTTATTATACTTACAAATTCCAGAATTACAAAACTTCCTTTATTGTAATTTACAGTAAACATATTAAGGCAACTATTAGGAACAATGTTACTTTGACATTTCATAAGTTGTTTTGCTTAATCAATATCAAGAAGTATTTTAGCATGGCAGTTTGCCACTTTCTACTCTTACAATTATGATTATCTTTGAAAATTATAAATTTAGATGTGCAAAAGTTATTATCCCTCGTCAGCTGGGAGAATAAAATTTAATGAAAATGCACATTTACGGAGACTTTAAGACTAATCAGCAACTATTCTATGGATGCAGTTCGTTCAACTCTGAGTAATTTAGTTTAAAAATAAGAAAGTCGACATCGCAATCGCTGATTCAGAAACGATTTGAAGTATTGTTATTTAAATTTCTTCTCTGGTGGTAATTTTATAGTTGTAAATACTTCTTTTCCTCATAATGTTAGAATCTTTTCTTCTGATTACGACTTTGGTGCGAGTAATACGAGAACAAAACGTTCAATATTATTCTAGTGTATGCTACATTTGAGTCTTAAATCAAAAATCAAATTTATATTTCTGATCTGGTCAGGACTCGAACCTGCAATCTCCAGATACGAAGAAAGGCGACTTACCTATCAGACCACGAACTCAATTGAGACATTATATCATAAACATTGTCCTAAAGTTTGAAGAAGATTGCTCAAAAGATTAAGATGCTAGAGTGTAAACAAAGTGCAATCTGGCATTAATAACTATAATGTCTCGATTGAGTTTGATTATGGCTGAGATCGGTCAATTAGGTCAGGAGTTATGCCCCTTTTAATATTCAAAAAATGCCACATTTCACTTTGTTTACACTCTAGCATCTGCATCTTTTGAGCAATCATCTTCAAATTTTATGGCAATGTTTATGACCATAAGGTCTCGATTGAGATTGATTATAGCTGGGATCGGTCAATTAGGTCAGGAGTTATGCCCCTTTTAATATTCAAAAAATGCCTTTTTCACGTTGTTTACACTCTAGCATCTGCATCTTTTGAGCAATCATCTTCAAACTTTATGGAAATGCTTATGACCATAATGTCTCGATTGAGTTTGATTATGGCTGAGATCGGTCAATTAGGTCAGGAGTTAAGCCCCTTTTAATATTAAAAATGCCATATTTCACTTTGTTTACACTCTAGCATCTTCATCTTTTTAGCAATCTTCTTCAAACTTTAGGACAATGTTTATGATCATAATGTCTCAATTGAATTCGATTATGGCTGAGATCGACCAATTAGGTCAGGAGTAAAGCCCCTTTTAATATAAAAAAATGCCAGATTTCACTTTGTTTACACTCTAGCATCTTCACCTTTTGAGCAATCTTCTTCAAACTTTATGGCAATGTTTCTGACCATAATGTCTCGATTGAGTTCGATTATGGATGAGATCGGTCAATAAGGTCAGGAGAAAAGCCCCTTTTAATATAAAAAAATGCAAGATTTCACTTTGTTTACACTCTAGCATATTCATCTTTTGAGCAATCATCTTCAAACTTTATGGCAATGCTTATGACCATATTGTCTCGATCGATTGAGTTCGATTATGGCTGAGATCTGTTGATTAGGTCAGGAGTTATGCCCCTTTTAATATAAAAAATGCAAGATTTTACTTTGTTTATTCTCTACCAATTTCATTTTTTTGTGTCGCCTGCATAGCATGGCAGACACATAGGGATCACTTTGTCCGTCGTCGTCGTCGTCGGCGTCGTCGGCGTCACACTTTCTTGTCCGGAGCATAACTCGAAAAGTATTTGAGGTATCACCTTGAAACTTAAAACATGGATAGATCACATTGAGGTGGAGTGCAGTGCACAAGAATGATAACTCTGACTTTCGTATTTTCTGAGTTATTACCCTTTGTTGATTCTGAGATTTTATTTTTGTCCGGACCATAACTCAAAAAGTATTTGAGGTATCACCTTGAAACTTAAAACATGGATAGATCACATTGAGGTGGAGTGCAGTGCACAAGAATGATAACTCTGACTTTCTATTTTCTGAGTTATTCCCTTTGTTGATTCGTTTTTTTTTGGAGATTTGGGGAGTGCAGTGCACAAGAATGATAACTCTGACTTTTTTTTGAGTTATTGCCCTTTGTTGATTTTCAGTCTTAATTTTTGTCCAGGGCATAACTCAAAAAGTATTTGAGGTGCTGACTTAAAACTTTATAGATAGATAGATCTCATTGAAGAGGAGTGCAGTTCACATAAATGATAACTCTCACTTTCTTTTCTCCTGAGTTATTGTCCTTTGTTGATTCTCAGTCTTTATTTTTGTCAGGAGCATAACATAAAAAGTATTTGAGATATTGCTTTGAAACTTCATAGATGGAAAGATCTCATGGAGTGCATTGTGCAAGAATGATAACTGTTGTATTTTTGGAGTAATTTCCCTTTGTTTATTTTTTTGGATTTAATTCTTGTGTGGTGCATAACTTGTAAAGTGTTGCCTTAAACATTTATAGTAGATAGATCTCATTGGTCTGAGTGCAGTACACAAGAATGATAACTCAATAATGATAATGATGACTACAAACTTGCAACATATATATAATTAACGTCATAAGTGCTTAATGACGTCATAATTTTTCTTACAGTTAATGTTTTGAATTCATAGTCATTCTGACACTCCTCTGATGAAGACTGTATAGTCGAAAGTGCTCGGGAAAATTATTACATATTGCACTGTTTGAATATTTTATTCCCCCCCCCCCAAAAAAAAAAAAATAAAATATATATATATATATATGTGTGTGTGTGTGTTATTTTGTACCTCACAAAATAGATTATGCTTTATCAATAATTTGTCAAAAGATCGATTTTCTAGTCAATTCTTTCATCAAACATGCTTAAATGCAGGCGACACAAGTGTTCCGAGGAACACCCACATCTAGTTTAACAATCTTTTTAAACTTTAAGACAATGTTTATGCCCATAATCTCGCAATCGGGTTCAAGGTTTACTGATATTGACTAGTTAATTTAGGAGTTATGCCTTTTTCACCATAAAAAAAGCCAGATTTCACTTTTACACTCTAGCATCTTTATTTCTTAAGCAATCATCTTTCTCAGGTAAGCAATCAAGGGCCATCTTAGCCCTCTTGTTAGTATTTTAGCATTTCAGTGCTATGATAATCAAATCAGTATGACTGATCCTCTTATATTAGTTTTATTGAAGTCGATATTTTTCGTGATCTTAAATAATGTAGGATTGATTTGATACCCCAACGGCATTTAATTTTTATTTCGCTTTCTTTTTTTTCTACCCTCACAATGAAAGAAAGATCCTTGAAAAATACCAATCTGAAATGTGATGGTATCGCGGATATCATCTTATATAAATGCACAAATATGAAGACTCAACGAGAGACAGGATTGGAACTTAAATCAGCACAAAGTTATTGATTATTTAAATTATAAATAATGCGAATATATTTAATCAGCATTGCACAATTTGCTGTTCCATATGAATTCTTAGCAACAATTTGCCATTTGAACACCATATCTACGATATTGCTGATCAAACTGGAATGTCTACCTATCTTATGTATATTTTTATGATGATAATTAACAGAGTAAGAAAATAGTGGTAAAAGGTAGTGTGAACTTTGATATGTACATATGTTTGGCAAAATTGAACATATTGATAACGTAATTTAAATTTCGATATATTTATATTACGTGTGATTTCTAGCAGGAATCTGACCTTTAAATCTTTGTTTCAATGTCCGCTGACTACTACTTTAATTTCTAGATCTATGGTCAGGCACATTTCCCATTAACATTTTTTCGTCGTAGCTGTATAAAATTGATTTTGACCTACTTAATCAACCAATCAAATGTTGGTAAGCAACTAAAGCCAGAGTAAATGCATTGCTATCATTGGCTTGTTTAATCTATTTTTAGAATATTAAGGATATTCTAACATACGATGGGAATTTCAGGTTGTATATATCTTTCTACTTTATTTAACAGGTTTCTTTTCAGTTTAAACACGAAAGGTAACACCGTAATGAAAATTTAACACTTCCTTTTCAATTTAGGAATGCTGCTTTGGCAATATGACTTAAAACAACTGAATAAGAAGCAGGCGTGTGTCTATTTTTATACCACAATTTTCCCTAATTTGTAAAAGTAGACTCGGTCTTCAGGGGAGGTAACTACTGCGAATGATGTGCGAATCTGATATACGCGATATATGATCTTTCGGTTTCGCTTGGTTACATACGAATTGTCTTTACTTTTAAAAAAATCAGCAAGTGTATAAGATTTTATGGAAGTTGATAGATTAGCCTTTTTTAAAGTTTGTAAATTAAATCTGTTTTGTTATAAAGTCTTCACAATACCTCCCATAATGCTGGCATTTATAAACATTTTTACTAACGTTTTGAACTTTATAATAGTTTAAATCTGTTTTACAATTGACAATTATTTAGCTACGCCGAATATTTTTTTTAAAGATATTTCTTGTTTAATATTTTCTTGAAGCATCAATGAGCCATAGTTGGGTAAAGTGGACACAACTCCACTGATAATTTCTTTTCAGTGAAAGCACACTGTTCATTAAGCTTTTCATAGACGAATGTAGAGGCGATCTTCTTTGTTCACGTGTTCAATCAAAATCAATTACTTTATTTCGAAAATAATATAGATAATTGCTTAAATTTTAGTTTTATTGAAAGGCTATCAATATTTATTTTTTATCTGAAACCCGATAAGTTAAATTATCACTCACTGGATTTCTTACTTAATATCAGTGTGTTTTGTAAAAGATTGCCAGTTATCTGACTGGAGACGTTCTCTAGACCATGTGCAGAAAGTTTCACTATCATTGTTGCATCGTGCCAAATCAAGTCAGTTTCTTTCTTTTTTACTTCTTTTATGTTAATCTAAAAATTGAAAACACAATCATATTGAACTAGTCCAATTAAAGAGGACATTTTATATAAGAACACATGATATATATTCAACTATCTTAAACCAAAGATAAAAAAGGAAAAAACCGGCAGGGTCATTCGGATTTTCATGTGATGAAGCCTTCCAGCTGGCTTGCGGTAGGTCGGTGGTTCTACCCGGATGCCTCCGTACATTCGGGGTCTTCTTCCACTTGTAATTAGCTGGACGTCGCTATATGACTGAAATGCTGTCGAAACGACGTTAAACTCAAATAGTCAAGTCAAGTCAAAAAGGAAAAAAAAAATAAGCATAACCAATTAGTAATGAATGCATCTCATCTCAATCAGTACTTCACGGAAAACATCGTTATCTGCTCTTCACAGTCCTTGACAAGATTATGGCCACGAATGCAAAACCCATGTAGTGATTTAGTGAACAGAACATGGCACTTGCTCAAAACTTTACCGCATTGACATGACATTTGATATCATGAGATTGGTCGATCATGTCATTATAGACACGTTTGATATCACATTTATAGATAAAAAGAGGCAGAAAGTATGAAAACGGATCAGTCTGCTGGCTATCGCAGTCTCACACGGACACCTGCCTCCCTTGAAGCTTTTGTGAAAATAGACAACAGAATTTACATAAAGCCGATACATTTCTCCATGATAAAAGATTAACAGCTATCGTTCATGTAGTATTCTGATAACAGTGGTCATGAACGTTATTTCCTGTTCTATTGGTTTAAACATATTTATTAAATCAGGACATAGCAAATTTACAATATGGCAACGTATAGCTTTGGAATGAGGCTGGAAATCGATGCTTATTTAAACCTTTTCTGTTCTATTCGATTGTTCTTTCATTCTTTCAAAGTGTCTAATTGCTTCTTGCAAAATAAGTAAACTATTTGATTTTCACATCACGATCATGTCTAACGGTCATAGTCGGTATCTTGAAATTTGCATTATTGGGAAAGGTTTCCATAATGTTAAAAAATATAGTATATAATTATTTTTGTTTTTTTTTGATACACGTATTAAACATTAAATACTATTTGGTAAAAACAGCAAATAAGAATATTTGTAATACATACAGCAATTTACTGTCCGTCAGGATAGTTTTCAGTACGTGTATAACACCATTTGTACATTACAACATTTGTACATAACACTATTTGTTTGCTATTTGTTTGTGAGTTCTTTTTAAATTAGTTTGTAGTTTGTTGCTTAGCAAATATGATTGACACGAACTGTTAAATTTAGTTTAAAATAATATGTATTAATGAGTACGATGGATATATCTTTTGTACATATGCGTATATTTCGTCCGATATGAAAAAACGTCAAATAGACAGTAAAGTAATTCCTTGAATCATTCAATTCAAAGTTATTTTGACGATGAAACAGTTCTTCCTTGTAAAAAGCATCTTATAGCGAACAATTCGGTAAACGGTATTTTCCAAAGCGACAAGCATTAGAATTGTAATCAGAATTTGACATTTCAAACACCAACAGTACGTAACAATGGCCATTACAACACCTTACCAAGACGTCATATTTTGAAGATACTACTCTATATCAAATGATTCAGTGAGTGACGCAGTGCCCATTCTCTTTCTGTTGACAGAAACAAATACACATTTGTGCAGAATAGTCTTATGCATATAATCTTGTAATAATAAAATATATTCCATCAGTTTCATGATTAATTTAAAAGTACGGCGTCTGGTTATTATTTCTGGTTATTATTTACACAGTACTGAGCCTGTGACATTTCTCGATATGAAATGTAGAAATTAAGGTAAATTAAGGTAAAATGACGCATTTTGAAGCTGTAAAAGATTACTTTGAGAGACATCGATAAAAATGATAGTTTTTTCAATCATCAGACGTGGTTTACAATTACGTTTCAAAGTTGTGGATGTTTCTGATTTATGAAAAAAGGATGACGCCATTAAGCATTCTGATACATTTCTAAGAAAACTTAGGTATGATATCACACTCTACCGGTAACTAGCCGGGGCACATAATAAACAACGGCGTTGAAACCGCCAGAGCTCCGCCGAAAAAGCACTTGAAATATCACGTTGCAATGTTAATGTAGTGCTGACCTCGATGTGCTATCGAATACTTTTTTCTGTCATCTGAACGCTAGTACGGTATGACGTCGTTACAGTTACAGTACGTTGTTTATAAATCGAATGGACAACGGTATCGCATCTGTACAGTTCAGTTCAAATTAAGGTCATCGGAGAGCCGCCGATCAGCGTACTGGTTGTCTACCGACATAAGCGAAGCCATACAGGAGTATTACTGTTTTAGGTCCCGATGCTCGCTCTGCACCGCAACGGCAACAGCAGAAAGTTATGTACGTATTCAAAAATATTTATCGATATTTATCGTCTCTGGTCGTTTCTTTTCTTCTTTTTTTTTCGCCGCTGATGTTATGACTGTGTCGTACTGGTACCAATCGCCGAAAATCGCTAAAATGTGTGCTTCGGTATAGCTCCAGTGTGTTAAGGCTAGGCGTGCGCCAGAAATCACTAAGAATTAGTACCTTTTGTTACACCTAGAATGTGACACACACAAACACACATATGATAAAAGCAACGGTCCCGGTGGTCGAGTGGTTAGTGGAATCGGAAGTTCGTGGGTTTGATCCCCGGCCGCGACATACCAAAGTCTTAAAAATGTTTCTGGTATAGCTCCCTTGCTTAGCGCTCAGCATATAATGGTAGTTCCCCGACTGAATGGCCCGGTTTCAGGTTAATGAACTGGGTGTGGTATCATGCCACATGTCTACGGCGTGATACTGCAGTGTGACAGCACTATATCTGTCTCAAGTAAACATCGTCTCTAAAATGACTGAAATACTGTCGGTGGGACATGAAATCCAACAAACAAACAATATGTTTCGAATAACCAACATTCAAGGTAATGCTGACACTCATTTTAATGGGTATAAACATTCATGATAATAATTTGTTTTATTTCAAAAGATGACATTGATAAAAAAAAATAAAAAAAAAGAAAGAAATTGAAACCCACACAGTAAATGCAGAACGGTGAATTAATAGACCAATTGGACAGAATAGAACTGAACTGTTGAGAGTTTGCCCCCAAACAACCTGCGCTATTCTGATTAATAGCGCTCCTTGCTTTATTTCAAAAGATTAAATTGATATAAAAACAGATCGGAAACCACAAAGTTTATCCTTTCTTCTCCACCTTTATTACGAATTAATCGTACGTATCCTACACACGGGTGCAGTGAAAATGATAAAGTATACTTTTGATACTGAGTTCAAGAGTAGATTCTGTTAAATAGCAACATCAACTGTTTAACGGTGCCTTTATTTATTTTCGTATTTATTACCAAATATTTTCCTTTTCATCTCAGCTTGCATTAATATAACTTAATATATCTTTACCTATTCAACAAAATAAATGACTTATTATATTAATTTATTGTATCTTAATGTGTAAGCAAAAATTATTCCAGCTTTGATAGGCGTATGCAATCATACATTTACTACCTTAATGATCTGCCATTGAGTATTTGAGCGTTTTAAATTCTGTCTAACAACAGCAATGCATTGTATGTCCATAATTCAATTTCATTTATTTGAAATGCCCCAGTATGATTATCGAATACTGCCCAATAAAGTTTTATAAAAAGAAAGGAAAATAACCGGCTCAAAAATTTTAAATGCTACCCTGGATATAAACAATTAAGACTTTAAGCAATTAAATGATAAGATTGTAGCAGCCGAATTATAGACTGTTTCTTTGATGCGTGTTCTGCATTTGAAAATCATTTTTTTCCCGAAGTAAATGAAAAAATTTTTTTTGTAAATAAAGCTTAACATTATATGTCGTTAAACTACATATGGTGCATACTAGCATTTAAAATTTTAAATGACAAATGCCAAACACGCTTTATGATTTTACAGATAAGTATTGAGATTCAGGTTCTCATTACACTGCAAATTCAGTTCCAGTTTTACAAATTCACATATCTTTTTCGATTTTAAAGTATTTACATATTCACATTTCATTATTTATTTCTCGTACGAAAATATATAAGATGAGAATGTTAGTTCTGTAATTTCAGCTCAATGGTCAAAATCTTGATACTTGCCGTCTTTTCATTACTAAGAGAGTCTTATGTAGAATTAGTTAATTTCATCAACAGGTCAGCAATATTGTTCAAGTATGATTTACGCAAAGTCTCCGAAAAACGCAATTTCGCTTACAATATTAAATAGATTACATACACGTAACGTTACTACATGCAAAATTGACATTTCGATTTGCCACTAAAAATGAAAATGCTACGCGTTTTTTTTCTTCACCGCGGCCATTTATTTCTACACTTCTCTTAGACTGAAAATACCAATTTGAAATGTACGGAAAGTTTCATTTTATGCCAATCTCGCGGTGGATACAATTCAATCAAAATGCATATTTTCGGAGACTGACACTAAGCCTTTGATCAGCAAAGAGTTTGTCGTTGAATTTCAGACGGCTCGAAATAATGCAGAAGAAAATCCGAGATTGAGAAGTCGATATTACACCTGCTGTGTTGAAATAATCTGTAGAAATGGAAAGATATTCGTTTTTATCCTGATTGTTAATGATTCACCATCCGCCAAAATCTAAATAGATCTAATTCAACGAGCATGACCAAAATATTAATAAAAAGTAAACCGTTCATTGAGACTTGCTGATTCATTTTTGAAGCTGTACTAATTCCGACGATTTAGTTATACAGAGATTAAACTTGTATAAAAAAAAAGTTTTACATTATATAACCTATCTCAATTGGACTGTAACCTTTGATCACCTGGTACGTAATTATATTTAATAAATGGGAGAAAAACTGACTTTGGATGACGTTATGACGTTGTTTTAATTGAATAATTCTTTCTTTCTTTTGGTCCACATGTATTAGCAGTGAGAAATATTTGTCAGTGAACCTGTTGGTGATTTTGAAGACGAACGTAATGCTTTACATACTAAACAATCCCGTGAATAAACATTTAAATAGAATAGTAAAATATTTGAACGTGGTCATTTATGTTCATTATTGAATGTGAAAATATTAAAGGCATACATGCACAATGCAGATTTTTTTCTATATAGACAAAGAAGGTAAAAACTAGCTATGAGATATGCATGATTATAGAGAATTACATTAGAAACTAATTTATGGAAACAAAAACTGGGGTCATCGCTCTACTTTTTGAAGTTATCTACCCCTGGGAATGATTTTTTGTGTGTGCTCTTTTCAGTCATTTTCAAGGGCACATAACTCAAAATCAAGCCCATTCATACCTTATTTTATTTCACATAATTGATTTTCGTGTAATTTCCAGCCATTATACAAAGTTTGAAACAATTATGATTTTTCACTATGCTTCAGCAAATAAACATACTGCGTTTTTCTTGAAAAAAAAAAGAAAATGTCTATATATTCGCGTGTGAGACTATAGCATAAAATCTGTTGGATAGAATTTTTAAAACGTTTACACAGTGACAGAAAATACAGTACCAAACATCGAGTTAAAATTAAATGAAATGTTGCGAGCTCATAATATTGAGTTATTTGCCCTTGAAGAGCATAAAAGAGCAGCAAAAAAAAAACCCTCACTTTCAAGGACAGATAACTCAAAGGATAGAGCGGTGACCCCCAATTTATTTTCCTATAAATTAGTTTCTTATGTAATTCTCTATAATCTTTCAAAGTTTAAGAAAATTCTTATGGCTAGTTTTAATTTTCCTTCTTTGTCTATATAAAAAATATCTGCATTGTGCACGTATGCCTTTAACGAACCGATTGGCCGAGTACTGAAACATCCAAAGGGATATAATCAGAACTCCTGTTATTACTACGATATTTTTGTCATGTAAGTGGTCAAATGTTGAAAACTGAAACCGATGGTTCATTAAAAAGAATACGCGTTATTCAGCACGATAATTTGCATTTTTTTCTACACTTGCAATGAACAATATTTCTTTCTTAAAAATATGCCAATTTAAAATGTGCAGAAAATTTCACAACAATCTCGCCAATAACATATAATCAAAATGCGCAGTGTTGGGGAATTAAATGGGACACAGACATTGAGACTTTAATCAGCGACAATTTCTTTCAGCGCGGAATAGTTCAGCAGAAAACGCGATATTGAACAGTTGGCGTTATACTCGCTGAGTTGGTTATACTCTGTAGTACTGTGCTAATCGTTTGCTATTTCTTCTGAATGTTTGGTAACAGTTTGCAAATTGAACATACACGTTACGCTAATACTCATCAAGTGCGCACATTTATATTTCTTATATTTAAGAATGTAATAGTCATCAAATTGGTGTGCATATAGATTATGGCAATGTTTTAGGCAAAATGTGGTGGAATTCCTCTTAACCCACAACGAGGCGACTTTCCAACTGGCCATAAGGATGACTTGTCAATGTCTGAACTATAGCATCAATATTCCTTAATTTCCTTTTTTCACTAATTGCTTTATAGACCTGAAATAAAGAACACTTAGAACATGTATTGCAACAAAATCAATGACACTATAATGTAAATGACCTTTAAGGATTCCTTCTTTTTTGTATGCTTACCTGAACCTCATTCAGAAAACTTCCAAATATCTAGAGCTCACTTGTGACGAAAACCAAAGAGTTAAAATGAAATAATATCAGTACATGCGCTGATCCAGCCATTTATCTCAGGCAGGTCGGTTTTATTATTTTATTTATTATTTATTTTATTTAGTGGGGTGTGTGTGTGTATGTGTGTGTGTGTGGGGGGGGGGGGGTCCGATGGGTTTTCCAGGGAAGTTATCAGGTGGCTCTTTTCTTCTTCACTCTTAATGTAATGGCCAAATCCCAAAGGTCATGGCCCCAAAGCCCCCCCCCCCCCCCCCATATTCATTCTTGATCCGCACATACAGTGAATAATGGGATAAAAGGAAAGTACTTGTAGTCTGTAAATTTTCTATAAATATATTTTTGAAATTCGTGTTGTACTGGTGATTATATGAAATAAAATACACACACTAAGATAGTAAAAAATAATAACAATCGATATCCATATATCACAAACACTAATTTCTGTGATATCAACTAGTATTATGCAGGATGCATTTGTTGTTGTTTTTGTGTTTGGCGTCAGTCACTCATCACTTTTCGAGCATTCGATTTTCTACTTTGAAACCCGAAGTACTCCTTAATTTTGTTAAGAAAGATCGAACGATTAAACATATCTCTTAACACAGGTATGCTAAGATTGGGCAGAAGAGTTGAAAATCAATGTTGTATCATATATATATATATATATTTACATGATACAACATTAGTTTGTGACATGTACAAGTACAAAAAAAACAACTTTATGGAGTTGCGCTATCACTTCATGTGCGTATTTACCAAGCGTTTGTTTTTATCAAGCCCTGTGAGCAATAGATTTTGGATAATAAATATACATGTGCAAGTTTAAGTCTTTTGTGGTGTTACAATAACCTATAACCCATGGAGGTATCTCAGAAAACTTTCTAAAGACATATCTGGAATATATTACGAGCCCCTTCGCCTGGAACACTGACCTTCCTGTGTATAGCCTTTTGCATCATTACCACATAACTACAAATCTCTCAGCCCCTCACCGCTGTGGGTTCGAATCCCGGTAGGGACTTCGGATTTTTCATGTGAGGAAGCCTTCCAGCTGGCTTGCGGTAGGTCGGTGGTTCTACCCGGGTCCCTCTGTGTACTCGGGGTCTTCCTCCACCTGTAATTAGCTGGACGTCGCTATATGATTGAAATACTATCGCTGCGACGGTAAACCCCAATACAACAAGAACATTACCACATAAGCGCTAGGCATATGACGGCTTAGATCAGATTTCACCCTCGGAGCAGATCTACAACCCGTCAATTGCTCTTTCAGTTTAGAGTAACTTCAGCGCTTTTAGTTTTCATTTGCTGTTATAAAAGGTCTGTAGAAAAATAACCAGATATTACCTGGAAATAAATTACGGTATATACATGTAGTTATTATTCACTACATAATGTCTGTAACATTTACCGACATGGGTTCATTTGTTAAAAGGTTATCCGATCTCTCTGTGAAACCGATAGCGTTTGTCCTTACTATGATAAAGGCATCGATCTAATGAATGGACTAACTTACTGATAGTTTCATTTTAGGTAATCAATCCATATTGTCATTTTAAGCGTGTTTTAATGTTTTTGGTTGCCAGTTACAATTAAAGATTGTATAAAAATATAAGCAGATCACATAGACCGATATACGTTTTCATTCTAAATGACATGCCAAACGACAACAAACAAACCATAAAAAAAAAAAAAAAAAAAAAAAAAAAAAAGATCAAAGCAAACACGGTCTCCCCATTCCTCTTTTCGTGTAACTTATTGTTCAAACAAATGCAATGAAAATATATTCTAGGGAGCATAACTTTCATAATGGCGATTTTATTTCTTTTCGTATTTCACTGCCAAAACTTTCTTTAATTCCATTTGTAGTATGTATCATTATCTTTTATCTATAATACAGTGTGAACGACATAATGCATTTTGTTACATTTAATATAAATAAGTAGAATTCCAATTCTGATATCTACGACTTTCACGGTTTGATATTAAATGTTTTGCAAATTTATCCTACAACAGATATACTCGTTCATTGTGTTTTTAGAATTCATTTATTTTAGGTCTAAGATATAATTCATACGTTTAAAGATGGTTATCGAACAAATGGTAAATGAAACATCTGGTCTATAAACTGTTAAAACGCTGCCATGGATATACCGAGTTAAAATATGTTATGTAAGAAACAATGCTCGCATAGGGCTGCCTTAATTGCCTGAAACAAAGACAGCAATGTGTTTATTAACATGGCATATTTTAGCCATGGCTTCAATAAGTATTGCAGAAAAAAAAATCATTTGTTTAAAATAGAAAAAAAATCAAACAACCTAACCACCCAACCGGTGAGTCCTGGGTTCAGAAGAGCACCCGTTAAGTTTTTATAAGAATGATTTACATTTTAATATTATATTAACTCTAAATAAGTAGGTCATGCCGCTGTGCGCGCAACATTTCGTCAGCAGTATGAGGAGTGCCAGCAGCACCGCCATTAAATTATCGTAAGCTAACACAGCCCATTAATAATTTCGTTAACTAATTCTATGTTACGAGTAAGTAATCCAACATGATTTGACCACTATTTCTTTACAAAGTAACGTCCTTTGCATAATATATATTTATTCTACCTCTTGACTCATGATCGGTGCGGCTGGCCATCACATGACTTCTCTTATAAATAACTTTCTGTTTACAGCGTACCTTAACTCCTCTTGGGAGCCTTATTTCTTTCCACGAAGTAGGAAGTCAATTTCTGTACTATAAACATCAAATTTCACTCAACATTACTTTTGAAAGCTCAAGTACAACAAACCCCAAATCTCCCAAACCGTAATTTCGCTTACAACTATCAGATTACATATGCGTTATATTTTTTTCATTAATATATCTAGGGCTGTTTTTATTTACCATTTATATCGCAAATATATGCGCGTTAGTCCACTACGGCCTTTGACTCTTTCTACCTTTTAGATGAAGATGATCGATTATCTTAAATAGAAAGAATATGTCCCATCATACCATTCGCGCGAATCGGATATAAAACAATCAAAATTCACCTTTTCTGGCATTCACTTTGACTGATAGCAAAACGTCAATCAGCTAAAAATTGCAATTTAGGATTTTACAGTTCGAAATTATTTGATAGAAAATATGAGTTTGTGAGTTTGTGTTTTGCTGAGTTGAAAATAATCTGTCTAGCTGAACTGATATTCAATTCTATCTTATAATTGTTCGTGACGAATCGTCTATAGATTATGAACGTTTTGTTTTTGACTTATTGACCTACTATCCGCCAAATTTTAAATGTCTTTTTTGATGATGTGCAAAATATCTAGGAAAGAAATTTACAGTAAAATGCATTAGATGTTTGATACACTTTAAACATGTTTCTGCATTTGCATACATATATAAGTTGTGAAAATGTTTTGACTTTAAGATTAATAAAAAAAAAAGGATTTTATATGTATACCCTATCTCGAAACTCCAATATTTTCTCCAGTGTATAATCAGGCATCCTATTTATCAAGCTACGAGAGTAGCTGAACACCTGACTTAACAATACCTACATAATAAGCCTTGTTTCTTGTGCACTCTGACACACGTGTAATAGGTATAAAAAAATGGATCCATTGAACTTGTGATTTCTCAGAAATATTTCATATTTGTTCATTCTTATCAAAGAAAGACAAACATTCTGGAACCTTAATGAATCCCCTGAGTGTACCTTGCACAAGCTCTTTTTATATTAATCTTCGATAAAAGCACATTATTCTCCAAGCTTTAATAAAAGTGAAATAAAAAATGTATAATTACTTTTTTCATTCTTATGTCATAAAAATACAAGTAATGGCGAAATTATATTGTAAGCGATTTGGATATTTTCTTTGACTGTTTCATTGAAATCAATATTTCATCGGGATCTAAATTATGAGTCTTATTGTAAAACATCTCTCGGGAAACATTAACATTCCGATGCATGTAGTCCTTGTTCACGAGTGTTAATGTTTACAAGGAAAGGTGAAATGGCGAAGGTTTTTCTCTACATGATAATGGTATCAAACCTGGTCGTTCTAGAAAAAGCTCGTGGCCACCATCAGAAAAATGAAAATACGCCAGGAGACGAGATTTGAATGTGAGTTCATTCCAAATATTACCACCCTGAAGTATCTAGACTTATCAACCCTTACCAAGCTGTATTATATATCGTAATTTAACTGTTTATTGGGATGCTTGCTGAAAGTTGATTGACTGAATAACGAATAGTACTATACTAGTAAAACTTATTGAAAAGATCTCTTTATTAACACTGCCGGTAGATTTTGTGAGTAATTTTGTTTTAAATGCTTGCCTTGATTGAGACATTAAATTTCGGATGGACATAAAATCAACGCAGTAGCTTTTCATAAGAGGGTTAATTCTTGGTCCTCCAAGTACTATTATGTTCATTCATGAAAATACACATAATACAAGTCAGTAAATTGTCATCTTCGTTATTATCATTGAAATTTGTTAAGCTACATTCTACTTTCATTTTTTGATAAAGAATATATATATAATATATATATATATATATATATATATATATATGACTATTTTTAACTTTTTTGACCCCGAGGTTTAGATATCAATATGTACTTCTGCAGGATATTGAGGACAAGTTAGCTAGAGTTTCATGGTCTAATTTAACTTAGATATGAAAGATTGATGAGTTATATCTAAAAATGTAACCTATTTCTAACACACACACACGTATGCGGTTTAAACATAATTTTATTATCGTTTAATCATATGGTGTTCGATCATATTCAAGTTGACTTTAATTCTCCCGGAATGCATTCAATATCATTTGATTAACCATTGTTAGACACATTCATATAAAAATAAACCCTATTGTAGATCATGATATCGACACTAATGCTGTTTTAATGTTGCATGTCATTAACAGAATGAACCTCACCGAAACTGTTAAAGTTTAATCCACATAAAATATATAAACATCATACGAATCCATCTGTATCTGTGACTGATACTTGGCAACAAAACATTGCACTTTTTTCTCGCGTAAAATAACATGCGAACATAGTAAAAATGAATGTTCAACTGTGTTTGGCTAGTCTTCCGACATAGAAGGGAGTGATTGCAAATCGTACCTTTAAGGAAACAGTGAAAAGAGAATCGAACAAATCTAGATAGTTTCTGTTCCTTCCGAAACTTATCATGCAGTATAAAGTTGATATTTTAAGTGTTTTGTTTTTAACACTATTGGTTTATTCAAACGGTTCAGTGACATTCAAGGTAGGTTTGTTTAAATACGATTGGTATGTTCCTCTGTTTTCAGAATAAGTGAATTTGTTACACTTCATCCATTTTTAATAACTTAGTTTTCATCGAAAATAAATCCTTTTACGTATTACATTTACATTTCTATTGAATCACTTCTAGACTTTGGTAAAAAAAATAGTAGTGCATAAATTTACCTGTATCACATCTATAGGAATTTGGCAGGAATGAGATTAAACACTGCTTTTCCGCATTAAAGTTTATTGGTCCTTCATTTCATTGTCTTATCATGATTTTTAAGTACTTAGTGTATAAGTATATATTTTTAAAAAGGTAACATTTAGAGCATAAATTTCACTGTAAATCAATTATATATACACATATAATTATATTTGTTAGAATTTGTGGAAAAGAGACTCTTAAAATTAGCTGAAACTTATTTATATTACGTCGATTGGGAAAGAAGTTTTTAAAAGCTATAACAATCATTTCAACGATTCCTGGGTTACACCAGTTCTTTGCACCTGAGGAGGTTAACACAACGAGGTTCGAAAGTACAACATTCGGATCTGCAGACGAGTTCGTTACCACTGGATCACGGCGCTCTTTTGATTAAGAAATACGTGTGTATCGTAGACAAAGTGAATGATACTCCCGCGTAGATATTTGTAAGACATTTTGATGATTTACTTGAATTCCAGAAAATACAACTTTCTTTGAGGCAACAAGATATGCGTACGCAATCATATTGAGTTAGTTCTGTGCCTGCCTAAAATTCTCCCTATCGCAATAAATTGCTTGTCACAGTATTCGGTTACAAGTCTCCACGGAAAATTTTGCATTATATCTAACATCAAATAATTCTAGCGTTGTGTTCATTTGCAACATAGGTAATTTTTGTTACCAGAAGTTGACATCAAAATTTCAACAATTACAGCAGTTTGTTACAATGGTCTCTCCTACAGGTTATTGACGTGATGCCGTTTTTAGGTCAAATATTAGAATCGGTACGCGTCGCAACGCTTTTTTCTCCCCCTTTAAGTAATATAAAATAGATCAAGTTTTATTCAAATTAATAATATCCTTTGCGCTTGAAATATCATATGTAAGTAATATAGTTTTAATTAGAAAAGGAAAGACATCCGTTATTTCACTTTACAATGAAAAACGTCTTAAATAATTATCGTCATGAGCTCATGTGAAGTAAAGGTAACAGACACCACAAGTGACCTAGCTGGTAAAATCTAATCTATAATAACTTATCTCCTGAGTTAATTTACGATTATCCATGGTTCGATTTTTTGAGTCAACAAAGTAAGCAATTTAACCTCTTAGAATTATTGGTGTGATATTTTAAGAGAAACTCGCAGCCTATGCTCAAACAAGACAATATGACATAAGTGACAAATTCAAGTCAGAAGTACGCAAGTGATTTCGTTTCAAGCTGCATTTTTTAAATGGATTTAAACACAAAATACATAAATCTTCGACATTTCGAATGTCTGATGTTTTGATGACACAGCTACTGAAATCCTTAATATTTTAAGCTGCATTACTTCAGCACGTATGGCAAGCATTTAAACGTTAATCATAAAAGATATTGGAAAAGCGAGCTTAGGACACGCATTCCACTTTTATTATAAGATCAAATCTGATTGTTTCTAGAACAGTATTTGAAACTTAGGTCTAGCGCATCATTAATGAAAATGAAATTACCCGCTTCTGCATTAAATCGAGGGAAAAAAAGACGTTCACAGTCTATTTGAACTTACGAAAAACCGATAAAGTTTGATAATATCACGTTTAAGAGACCAAACACGTCTCGTTTTAGAGTACTCGTGTTGACTTTATTGTCCTCGCTTTGTTCTGAGTAAAAAGGGAGAAATAAGATTCCATATAATTTGATACTGAACATTAATAAACACCCTGTTGTATTTGTCAATCATGCTCTTTACAAAGTGTTATTTTAGCATGTCAGAAACGGTATAGACCTCACTGGAGTTGTTAAAGTGTTGTCCTTATTCACTGTTTACGTATAAATATCACCTGGATATCGCTATATAGCTGTAACGGATACTTGAGTTACAGCCAATGAATGCTAAACTTGATTGGTTATTTTTCCGACCCGGAACTGCTGAGTAAAAGTGATAAAATTAATGGAAACTCGCAATTTGAAGAAAACGGCGTAGGAGATAATTCGCACAAACCTGAATAATTTTCGTACTTTCCGAAATATAACATGCATTTTATAATTTGCATCATCAGTGTTTTGTCTTTGACAGTATTGGTTTATTCGCACGATTCTGTGATATTCGAGGTAAGCTTTATTTTTTAAAAAAAGATGAAAAATACTGTTGAAGTATTCCACTAGATGGTATCTTTTTTCTTTCAAAATACGTAAATTTGTTTCACTTATTTCTTTTTCAGCCGCTTGAAACATTGTCTTGTTCATTTACGTGTCACAGTAGGTCATTTTTTTTTCTTGAAGCATAACTCGCGTTTTAACAAAGTATTTTTCGAAAAATGCATATGCTAACTTTTATGACATCTATACTAATCTTACAGGAGTTAGATGATGTAAAACCCTCAAGAGAGTTGGTTTCTTTACATTCATCTTTTCTTAATTTGTTAAGTTGACCAGTTTCTTGCCTCACTTTTGACACGGTTATCTATCTTTTAATTTCTGTAAGTTGATGTTGCTTTGTCATTGTATCAGATTACAGTCAGTTGCATTATCATCAATATTATGTCTTTTTTGTAACTGATTCATTAAAACGTTTAAAATAAGAAGACGTGGTGACGTCCGCTAATGATATTTTAATTATTCAATCGCACTCATTGCTTTCAGAAACGGTATAGACCTCACTGGAGTTGTTAAAGTGTTGTCCTTATTCACTGTTTACGTATAAATATCACCTGGATATCGCTATATAGCTGTAACGGATACTTGAGTTACAGCCAATGAATGCTAAACTGTGATTGGTTATTTTTCCGACCCGGCACTGCTGAGTAAAAGTGATAAAATTAATGGAAACTCGCAATTTGAAGAAAACGGCGTAGGAGATAATTCGCACAAACCTGGATAATTTTCGTACTTTCCGAAATATAACATGCATTTTATAATTTGCATCATCAGTGTTTTGTCTTTGACAGTATTGGTTTATTCGCACGATTCTGTGATATTCGAGGTAAGTTTTTTTTTTTAAAGACTGTTGAAGTATTCCACTAGATGGTATCTTTTTTCTTTCAAAATACGTAAATTTGTTTCACTTATTTCTTTTTCAGCCGCTTGAAACAATGTCTTGTTCGTTTACGTGTCACATTATGTCATTTTTTTTCTTGAAGCATAACTCGCGTTTAAGCAAAGTATTTTTCAAAATTGCATATGCTAACTTTTATGACATCTATACTAATCTTACAGGAGTTAGATGATGTAACCCTAGAAGTTGGTTTTTACATTCCTTTTGTTAAGTTGACCAGTTTCTTGCCTCACTTTTGACACGGTTATCTATCTTTTAATTCTGGAAGTTGTTGTTGCTTTCTCATTGAATCAGATTACAGTCAGTTGCATTATCATCAATATTATGTCTTTTTTGTAACTGATTCATTAAAACGTTTAAAATAAGAAGACGTGGTGACGTCCGCTAATGATATTTTAATTAGTCAATCGCACTCATTGCTTTGTGAAGAAAGATTCTTAACTTATCAAATCTTATTTACAGAAAAGTATAAAATGCTTATATATGTGTGTGTATCGTACATTGTACTCTCATCCCTCTGCTAGAAGAGGTTTGCGTCATAGATTTTGATACCAAAAACCAATGAAAATACAACTTTCTTGAATGCAACAAGATTGTGTGAGCAAAATCAGATTCGAAAAGAATTAAATCTGCATGCTAGCAGAGGTAAAATTCTCGCTAACTTGATAAAGTATTGTCTATGTGCTCTTTTTGAGTCTCAAAGGAAAAAGATTGTACGTCGACTAACTCAATCTAATAATCATTTGCGACATACATTATTCTTGTTACCAGCATTTGACATTTAAACAACAGCAATACAGTTTGGTACAACGACCTTCCCCTACAGTTTGTGACGTGCTGATTTTAAAAGACGCGGTTCTGTATGAATGAGCAATGTAACGCTCTTTCCTGTCACTGTTAAATATTAACAAATGAAAACGTTGTGTTCATTAGCCATAAACTTAGCAGTTTGAAATAAATTCTGTAAGTAATTTAATTCAGGAAGACCGGCATTGGTTATTGTTTGACACCTTATCAGACTGTAACATTTCTCGGCATGAGGTCATTTGTAATTACGGTAAGAGACACGACGACCCAGCTGTAAAAGTTTACCGTTGCTATAAATAATTGAAGAATTTGTTTAACATATTGATACTCTTGGTATACTATATTCATCAGACATGTTCAGGCATGTTCTAATATGCTGTAAAATACCAAGTGTAGGTTGTTAAGGCTTTACAAAACGGAAAGAGAATGTTCCAAGGAAAAGGTTACTCTTAGCAAAGGTGACATCCGTTATGTCTATATTGAGATAGATTTTATTATGAAAAGTCATGGGCATTTTCAATGATTTTAAACATTGAAGTGGGATATATATGTAGGTTTTATTTTTGTATTTCAGTTTTGTTTTCTGTGAAAGTTGTATGTTTTTCTACTGATCCAGATTTTTTTCCACCAGATTTTGACCATTCAGGAATGATCAGAAATGTATTGTCACACGCACCTGCTTAAATGCAGTGTGGTTCAGGCTGGTTTATGTACTTTTCACAATTATAACTGGACTTGAAAACTGTGTTACAGACTGTTTGTTATTAACGGTACCGGATTAAATACGGTATTTAAAGCATGAACGCCAAATATCCTTTTGAAAGATATTTCTTGTTATGCCAATCGTTAGATTCAAACGTACAATTCCAGCTTTAAAACAATATTGTCAAGTTCATAAAGTGAATAAAAATGGTATATTTATTGGAAACATTAATTTAAAACAATTATTAAAATTGCGTTCTATACTTCTTTTCAGTAAAAAATGGAAATCCTTTTGTTTTAGTTTTAAATTTTAGTTTTAACTTATTTATCGTACAGGTTCTTACATCTTATACACTTGTGGTGAACAGTGGTTCAATAATTGGACACTCTCTTCGGGTTCGAAGGGTCCCGGGTTCGAGTCCTGCCAAAGACACTGCTAATTTCCTTGAGCAAGAAATTCACCATCATTGTTTTCCTGCATACAGGTGTTAAAAGGTGTCTTGGAGGGCGTTATAAGTCCTCGGCTCTTTAATATGGGCTGCCATAAGCGGAGTGAAAGGCTTCTCATGGAGATCGATAAATGAGTCATTCTAAAAAGAATGTCAGAATTTCAAGTTGGGATTTGACAAAATTAAACATGACTTCTAACTCAAACTTGATTCTTGAGTTGTTTTACTTAATGTCTTGGCAATCAAAAGCATCAAAAATGCAATCTAAACACTATCAGTAAAAAAAATACATCAAATCTCCATGCTGTTGCCTCAAATAAAATTGTAATAAAAATTATTTGGAAGGTTTACAGAACATTTGACTTTTAGCAATGTATTTTGTTATTTCCGAGTAAAAAATATCCATTACAAACTGATGTTGAATAAAATAGAATAATAATAATTAAAAGAAAACAATGTAGAAAGTCTGTTTAAACTTTCCTTCCTTTAATCAGAAGTCCATGCCGTAGTTACAAAAACAGTGCAAATTACATCTGTTTGTGAAAAAAAATGAACATTCTAACATTTCGTTTAACATGTATAACAGAACAGACACAAAGGTAGCAGGAAAGACACAAAAAAGTAACAGCAGTGGCAATGGATCAGAATTATACATACAGTATGTTACAAAAATGAAATTCAAAGCGAATATGAGGATGACAAGTGACATAAAATCGCTTCACCTTGACCCTTTTAATCTGACAATCGATCACAATCTTCCTCTTCCCATAAGTATCTACATACCAAATATGAAAACTGTATCATTATTCTAATAGGAAATATTCGACCGTAATGACGCCCGTCCGCCCAACGACATTCTAATAACAATGATTTTCGTTGAAAACCTGATTAAAAAAGAATAATTAAATCAACACTTCATAGTCATAACTGAATGAATATTAAATGTTTTTTTTTTTCAAAGATTTCACTAATATTCGTATTTCATACTCAAATCTCAGTCTGTTTGCAGATTGTTGGAAAGTACCATCAGCTACTGTATAGTTAACACTTTTAAGACAAAAAAAATAACAACAAAACACACACCACACACACACACATTTGAAATTGAATATATGTAACCAATTAAGTGGGAGAAATGAATATGTATATGAACTTGCATACAATATACCGTTAGACCAAAATCAGGGGGTCCCAAAGAAAACCCCTAATTAGGGTTTGCGCTGTTTAAAATGAGAGTTTAGGAAAATTATGTTCTAAAATAATCCATCTAGCAAAAAAGATACATGTATTTAAATAATAGGACTGCTAACAGCAAGTTCGCTATCAAACAAATTAAATGTATGAATAGCTTAATAGTTAAACATCATACAAGCCATCCAATATAGGTTACCTTCAATCTATACAAATTCATATACTGGTACAAAGGTATAGCTGTTACACTGTACATAATTAGAGGAAAATATGGAACTAAGAGATAACTGGATTATGTAATTATAAATAGGCAATGAACAATATTTTACGTCTAAATTGTATAACCTCATTAATCAGTCAATGCTTTACTGTTAATTGTCCCTCCTGTTACCATCAGAAGTGATTTTATAACAAACCCCATAGCTACTAATTCCAAGGGCCAAAATGCTTAACACAACAGTGATTAAAATCTTCAGTGGTGTATTATCTGGTAAAATATATACACAGTAGGATCTTAAATCCAAAATTTGATCATTCTGTTACCATTATATTCCCTCTTGTTACTTTTTTACATAGTTACAGGAATGACAGTAACAGGAAGGATGTATAGTGACTTATTTTGATATTCAGGGGCACTAGGTCAACTTTTGATTCCAGGTAACGGCTGAAATGTATACAGCAAGAGATGGGTGTTCCATATCAAATTCATCTTATATCTTTAAATCAATGATGAACATATAACACTGGTAACTTGGTAAGGAGGGACTCGGAAAAAATGTACAGCCAGAATATAATTACTGTTTTCAAGATTGTTTGCTGATTTCTTGGCATGTGTGCTTCAATCTCTACTGATTTTGAAAGACAGGAGCTTAGTATTGTTCTCTGCATCAGAGACACATCATGTGAGATCATTTTAAATGCAGATATTTTTATTGGTAACAAGAATGACAGAAAATTATGGACATCAGTATAATATAAAAAAAATGTTATGAAATGGTCAATCTATGTTAGTTGTTACCACATAATAGTCTTAATTACATTACAATTTATATGTTTAACCACTAAGAGTATATAAACTTGCAATTTTAAAGACACGCTAAAGGTCAAAATTACAAATATTCTGTACTGAACATATTTTTTTGTTAATAGATGGAATACACCGACGTTCCATAAATTCACCGACGCGGGTTATTTACAGTATAAAATACAATATTCAACCACTTTAAGATTCTCCCCCCTCCCACCTTAATAAACATTTATGGATGTCAAATTATAGCAGATTTTGATTTATATCTTTCAGTATTCAATCATCAAACAATTGGGGTCATATGTAATTTATGTGACTAACCCGCGTCGGTGAATTTATGGAACGTCGGTTTTTCCCATAAACATTTTTAAAAACTACATTTCTTGCATATATTTTTATTATTGATATTGAAAAGCATTGTTTCCCGATTCTAAATATATCTTGCTTTTGAAATACACATTTATATTAGCTGAGATATCGTGCATTTTGTACCTTAAAAATAACACCGAGCTGATAAACGATCGGAATCCCTTTGAAATCGATCGATTTTGTACCTGTCGAGATAAAACGATCGAAAACAGCTGACCTCTACCTCCTGTCGGAAAATAGCGATCGTTTTGTTCCGAACGTTCATATTCAGTCGAATAAAATCGAACATAAGACGGGTTTTATAAGAAAATGTTTGATTTATTTGTAGTTAAAGGAAGAAACTAGTGTTTAAAATCACGCGTTTCTTTATGAAATGCATTAACGGTACATCCGTCGTGTAGGCCATTATAATATTGTGATCTTAAACGAATCATATCTTGATTCACGAATAATGAAATTGTGTCGTTGTTGTAGTTGCATCTTTTTAGCCTTATAAATTATGGGTTTCTTTTAAAGCTAAATTCGTCTACATTTTTAATCAGACGGTAGTGTACAGTACTGAAATATGTTTCAAGAATAAAATTAAAAGTTCTGATACAAAATGCTTAGGATTAAATGTTTATGAGTTTATGAAAAGATAACATTAGGTCAGACCTAATTTTATCTTTTGTATATATATATATATATATATATATATATATATATATGAGAAATATGTGTACAGCCTGACCGGGACTCAAACCGGGGACATTCAATGCTCTACTGACTCAGCTGGATGTGTCACTTAACTAGTCTCTCACTGTTAAGGGAAATATGATAACTGTTGGCCATTACAATAACAACAATAATTGTAATTTATATAGATTATATTTAAATGAATTTGAAAATGCCATTTAATTTTGTATTTTTCATATGATGCAAAAGTAGAGCATTTATAAATGAATTATATATTTTAATATGTTGAGAACTCTGTGGCTAAATGGTTCCAACTGCAGAGATCCAATCACGTAGCTTCTTTCCATTGTGGGTTCTATTCTTAGCAGTGTCACTTTCTTCATCTGAGTAAGCCATCCAGCTCGCTTGTGGTAGGTTTGTGGTTCTGGTCGGGTGCATATGTGCACTCTGGCGACTTCCTTTACATGTTATTAGCTGGAAATCACTATATAACTAGAATACTCAGAGTTGCAGAGACAGTAAACTCCAGCATAACACGTAATATGACTTTTGTTTTGTTTATACAAATTCCACTGACTTATGTTCCTACAATGTCAAAACACTGTACATAAGATTCTAAGTGTGCCTACTGTTAGTGCAGGACTCAAACCAACGACTCCTGTTGTCCTGGAGTTCCAACAATAAATATAACGTGACAGATATTTCTATCCACACATACTGCACCTTTCCCTTCCCCACAACGGCCAGAACACGCCACCATGGTGTTCTACCAACTGAGCTAACTGGACAGATTGTCTGTTCTACCTACACAAATAATAAAAAATAAAAAAAAACTATGTTTTAAATTTGTCATCACTACTAATCAGGTGACATAAATGTGTAACCTGACTGGGATTCAAACCCCCGAGCCCTTGCATGACCAGAGCTCTACCGATTGAGTAACTGGACCATGTTCACAAATCTCTAGCCGATAAGGGATACTTATTGGCCGTTGCATAATCTCCCGCCAATTAAGAGAACAGGAAAGTAGGTACTATGTAACAGCCCTACATTATAACATAAACATATCCACCAATCTGTATATGTCTGATTATAACCAGTCTAGAAAATTGTGCAAATAATTCGGGAATCAAACCAGACAGCCCACACCTACATGGCTAGTGCTCTACCAATTCAGCTACATGACCACTTAAACCTTTCACCTATTGGGCTACAATTAAGTTAAACTGTTACATTTCATAATGATTGAAAACAATTCTTGCAGCTTAAACAATTCACTTGCACTGGCACAGATTATTATGCATGTGGTCATTCTTGTTGAAATAGTCATGACATCTTGGAAGTTATAAAAAAAAAGTCATGGCTCACTGAGCCTCTGGTGCATTCAAAGTGCCAGAAATTTACTCAATGAGCCTTTTAACCATCTTCCATAATTTGTGCCAAAGCTATATGGTTTGTGACTTATAAAGTTGGTGTTTTTATCACATTTAAACTTTAACTTAACCTGATCAATCGCATATATGTACCCCAGCAAAATAGTAAGTATATTCGAGTCAAGCAAAAACAATAAATCCATTGGCTAGTATGAATTTTCTTTAATTTATTTAACTGAGGTGTTATAAAAGAAGTTATCCTAACCAAAACTAGGCATACATCATGTACATGTATATTGTCTGTTTCTTATTGTACCCAGGCAAACTTCATGTGTTTTGATAAAACATATTTATTTAAATCCATTATCCATACCTATGATTAGTTCTAGTTGTTAAATTTTGAACATACTTCTGCAGACTAAGGGTAACAATATCTCTGGTATAACTGAGGTAACTGAGGTACACCTGAACAAACTGCAGTGTGTCCTGCATTTTAGTTATTCTTCATTGTTTCTTAAAAATCCTTAAAAATCCAAATCAACGGGTAGTTTTAATATAATTATTTTGTTTAACCTTCATTTAGCAGCTACCTCTGTTAAGCAGTCTCTTTTACTTACTCTCTCGAATGACTGCTTAAAACAGGTTTGACTGTATGTTAATACATTTACATAATCAGTAGAATTGGAACCAGTTCTTTAGGCTTGAATGGTTGGAGCTGTTCCATCCATGATTAAAAAAAACATAACTCATTAGAAATTATACTCTTAAGTCTCCATTGCTTTGCACTTGGCGTTCAAATAATATGTTTAGGACTGGTTGACTCACTGTTAGGATTATGATGAACTGGTGTGTTATAAAAATTATGACATGTCTGGTGTGATATCACAGTGATGCAGAACTATATACCTGCCTAATGTAAACAAAGACCCAAGATTACTATAATGATGTCATGAAACACTAAATCCAAGCAATCAAAATTATTTAGACAAACAATGGAATGACTCTGGATGGACAATTTTGTGCATTGTGCAAATCTTTAATCTAACTATTAATGGCAAATTGACAGGGAGCAGTCTCAAAACTCCTAAACTAAATAGCTTAACATTCAACAGGTGTATTAAGGCTTTGGGTTCTTACTCTATTACCACAGCCATATATGAAGGGGGAGGTAAGTCTGCGATTGTTCATCATCAATTTTAATACAATCAAACTTGTTAGTGTGTTTCATTTTTATTAAACCAAGAAAGAATTTAAGGCT
>CM037778.1:41448358-41498358 GCA_021229015.1 Solen grandis | reverse complement strand
GAGCAGCTGCTTTTCTTCAGAATCGGTAGACGCTCTACCTCTGTCATCATCTTAGTCAAAAATTGCATTAGACTAATTAAGTTCATGTTATAGAAATAAACAACTATCCCATGATTTCTGAAAAATAAAGGAAGGATTTGAGAAAAATCGATTGTTTTTTTCCCGGTCGGACTGTTGAAGTCCGATCGAAAATAAACGACAACGGACAGGTATCGATCGATCTTTTCCCGGTCGGAGCGAATTCCGATCGGAGATGATGATTTTCAAATCACTGTATCTTTTTATTTATAGATAGATTTTCTTAAAGAAACTATTTTTGGAAATTGGAAACTATGTTCTTTCAGAGTATGTATGGGTAAATAGTGTATAGGCATTAGTGTCGTTTAACGTTTATGGAAAATACCGACATTCCATAAATTCACCGACGCTGTTTTTAACGTTAAAGGCCCACTTCATTTATTTATGATTTAGCACAAATAGTACATATTTGTGCAAATATCTGCTGTTAAATAACAATTAAACGAGCTGAAAATGTTGATCAAATTATGAACGCAATTTAGTATTTTGGAAGGATGTCAAAATACTTTCATTGTTTTTACATTTGCATTGGCGAATATTCCAGAAGACTGTCTCTAATTGGAAATATTTTGAATATAAAAAATCGTTGTCGAATCACAATTTGTTAATCTGCAACGTCATCAATTTATGTACACGTCATTCGTTATCGGAAACACATGGAAGGTCTTTGAAAAACATCAGAAAATTAACGAAGGTATGCAGAATATGCAAATTAGTTATTTGTGTATATTACAAATTTACGTAAAATCGCCCAAAATGTCATTTCGCTCAGAGCTTAGATTTTTACACACGTTGACTATATATTTGACATTTAGAAGGGTTGTATTGATGCTACTGAAATCCCAATCATGTTATGCACTTCTCCAGTATGGCATTTTTTTCTTTTCGAAGAATGAAGCTTATCATTGAACACTCCAATTTAAATCTCCAGAGAACGTTCGTTCATAAAAATCTCGCGGATAAAATCCTATCCAAATGCTCCTTTACGGAGACTTAAACGTAAGACAAGCATTAAAATGTTAATCAGCAAAGATATTGCCGTCGAGGCTTTTCAGCTCGGAATAATTTAGCAGAAAATGCGAGGTTAGAAAATCGGCATTTACACCTGCTGAGTAGGAAGTAATCTGAAGAAAAGAATCGGAAATAATTTCGGTTCTTTCTTGGTTGATAAAATTTCGACAACCGAAAACAGCGATCAAACGTGATGTGTGTCTGACAGAATTAGCATATCTCTTATGTTGAAGTTAACAAGAGAAATTAGGAAAACTATAAATTATGGCCAAGTAGTGAGAGCATCTGACTCGGAATCGGAAAGTCGGAATTCTATCCGCGACTTGCTAAAGTTGGGAAAATCGATTGGTAAAGTTCCCTTGCTTAGCGCTCAGAATTTAAGGGTAAGTTCCAGGACTGGTTGGCCCGGTGTCAGGATAATAGGATTTGGTGTGGTATCAAGCCTCTTGTCTACGGCGTGAAAACAGCAGTTTTGCATCACTTTAACTGTCCCTATTTGACATAACCTGCAAATGACTGAAATACTGTCATTGGGAAATTAATTTCTATAAACAAAAAACAAAAAAAAACAAAAAAAAACTGTACAAATTATGTAAGTCATTGGTGAACATGCATGATAATTCTTACATATTTTTAATTAGTTCTTACACATATTGTAAAAAATGTTACATGTACGATGTCGGCAGGACTCGAACCTGCAACCACTAATCCGTAGTCAGGCGCCTTATCCACCTGTACAAACTGTTTTTATCAATATTATCTAACAATCAAGCATTCCCTTATCATATTATTATGCCGCCATCCCAGTTCGTATATTCACCCATGCCTGCGTGTATATAGTTTTAAAAGTAACTTATGTGAATTTCGAGAAACACATGTTTTACATTTTTATCTGAGGAAAAAAATCACGAAACTGTTTATAATTCATTGAAATGCATCTTGCTCAGTCTTTAATTACTTTCCCATGACAGTTAATTGTACACGCTCTCCCTGCATGGCGTTTTATTAACATGACATGAAAAAGGAAATTAGTAGAATCAGATGTTTTCGGCGTAGCTGTATAAAATTAATTTTGACATACTTCTAAAACCAAACAAATGTTGGTATGCAAATAAAGCCATATTAAATGCAATGCTATTATTGACTTTATAACAGTTTTTTTTGTTGTTTTTTTGGCGGGGTGGGGGTCAGTTTAAACATATAAGGTAACACAGTAATGATAATTTAACACTTCCTTTTCAATTTAGGAGTGCTGCTTTGGCAAAATGATTTAAATAAGAAGCAGGCTTTTATCTATTTTTAGACTACAATTTCCCCTTATTTGTAAAAGTGGACTCGGCCTTCAGGACAGGTAACTACTGCGGAGGAGTTGTGCAGTTTATCGTGTGGATCTCGAAACAATAATCGGGTATATGCGATGATCTTTCTGTTTCGCTTGGTTACATACGAATTGTCTTTAATTTAAAAAAGATCAGCAAGTGCATAATAATTAATGGAAGTTGGTAGATTAGCTTTTTTTAGTTTGTAAATTAAATCCGTTTTGTTGTAAATTCTTCACAATACCTCCCATAATATTGGCATTTATAAACATGTTTCCAACTTTATGTTAGTTTTAATCGTTTACATGTTACAATGACAATTATTTAGCTACGCCGAATATCTTTTTAAAAGTTTTCTTGTTTCTTGCATTTTACATTATATCACCATAGTAATAAAGATAATAGGAAATCATATCGTAAACAACATTATTCTATGTCTTTTTAAGTGAAGTAAATATTTCTTCGGGATCTACGATCATAAATGACATGAATGTTTTTATTTATCCGACAACAAAGGCTGGGAAATGTTTGTATTTACAGTTATTCATCCAAACCAAAAATTTCAAAGATTCAAGTGTATTTTGTATGGGAAAATTAACTGTTTTACATATTTTATAGTGTGTACAAGCTACGTGATTTTTATAAATCTCTGAATCATGTGATGTAGTGGAGATAACGTAAAATAAAATCTTATATCCGAGAAATCCGAGAAATATATGTTTAAGTCTTATGTTATTTTATATTCAATATATTATTGTTAAATCTTGAAATGTTCTAGACTACACGAAGACAAGACTCTAGAAAACTACTGTATTTTTAAAGAAACCGACAATAGACATGCGGACATTTCTTACGATAACAGATGCATTTGGTTTGACGTTCATCCTACCCAGTAGCTGCACTGGAAAAACAGACAGTCAACGGTTGCTCTTGTTTATACAAAATATTGCATGGCTTTGTTTGTGGTACTGTTTGTGAGCAGTTGACCAAGTCAGGAATAGAAAACGCAGGGCTTAAACCTTTACGGGTTAACACTAGAGATATACATGGTCGGGAAAATTCTGGATCTGGATCGCAATGCCATCTCGCACCCTATAGAGCTCACTTCTATTAAAAATCTCCCCTAGGTAGGTCTATTCGGTGAAAAACATTCAAGCTGTATAAAAAAAGACATATGCAGCGTCGGATACAGCTTGTATATTCTTTTATCAAACCGGGTATATAACAGAAGTCAAACGAAAATAAAGTACCCGGATGTGAGTCGTTTGGTCAGATTTCATGCCCCCGTTCAGAAAGAGGTTTATAGTTTTAGTATCGTTCATCCATCAAAAATACGTGCAGACGTGCGAAGAATATTTTCAGCTGACTATTCAAAGTCGTATGTCATATTGAATTGTCAACCAGCAAGGTATTTGATTTTGAATGGCCAAATAGCCGCAGTATTGGTTATACTCAGGAAAACCATATTTACAATATTATCGGCCCCAAAACTTTCACATATAACTCAATAAAAAACTGATCCCTCCTCCAAACATACACACATACAAACAAACAATTCATTATCATCAGTCCATCATCATCATTATCGTCATCACCAACACCATTTAACGAATCTATGTTGCTGATCGTCACTATCAAAAATCATTATCAGCATCATTGCTAGTAGTCATCATCATCGATCATAATTAAGTGACAGACAAACAGCATACAGACAAATGATCTCAAAGGCGAATTTTGTGAGGTTATCTTTTCGATCTTTCTATGTTCATCATGACCCCAAAATACACTACAACTTTTAATTCCTCGATGATTTAATGAACCGAAATAACCTCATGATGTAACCCCATAACCCCCTTATATCTTTAGTGCATGTACGTATCAATTTTCGGATTGGGGTGTAAATTTCAAATTTCCAAAAAATTCTGAACGTGAGGTTTAGAGACAGTCCAGTCAACCATGTTAAACGCCGTGGGAACGGGTAGTGGACAGCTAAATAATAAAAAGGATTAAAATGTGGATCAATGCGTTGAAAACTTATCTTGGGCCTACGCAGCTCCCCACCCCCTCACACACACTCACAAATCTTCCCATGCAGATTCAGATTACTACATGGTCACTGTAATTCTGCATATCTCGCTGGCCCGTTTTTGAATATACACATTGGATTTAATTGAATTTTATCTTGCATCGGATTACAATGGAGCGCGATCCGAACAAAAGCATCAAGTACCCCGAATAAAGCTCCTCATTTAGTACGAGAGCTGTATTCGGCGAATAGAGCTTACCGGTGAGCTGTATACGAAATCGTATCCGAATATGGCTTCCCGGGGAGCTAAACTCGAAGTGAGCTGTATAGGTGACAATGTCAGTATCTCAATAGCTATAATATTGGTGTTTTATACTAAAGGACTTTGAAGACGATCGCCTGTATCATATAATTATTATTACACGAAAACGAAATACAAAGGATTCCGTCAAATGTATATCATATATTTACTTTATGTTTTGGTGTAGAATAGGTTTCAACGCATGTGTATAAATATAATCATATAGTAGTGTTTTCGTTGTAAAAACACACTTATCCAAAGCGAGCGTATTCAAAGACCGTAAGTAGATCTATAGATTTTACTAATACAAGGAAGTACTATCAAATCTTTCTTTTTAGCTGTAAGCTATGTCTGAGGGGATCGACATTTTGATCCATGTCTCTTATTCAAGAAATAATTAACAAAAAAGCGTATCGCTTTCACCACATAGGTGTACAACTATTACGTACGAGTAAATAAATGGTCGCGAAATATAATTACATCCTTTAAATAAATACAGAAAATGTTCTGTATAGAAAATATAATGTCAATCGTGTACGTATATAAATAAGATATGAATATACCACTATAAATGACTTTACCATATCTGTGAAAGTTTAAAAAAGGTTAAAACGACATAAATAACATGAAAAATAGGTAAATTGATAGACAGATTTCATGAAATTGCTATATATTCTCACCTACGCTACCCTCTTCTATTTTCTAGGCTTAATTTTTTGAAGCTCTCTAAAATTGTCGAAGTAAGAGCTTCAGGAGTTTTTTTTTCATTTCGTATGATAATAAAAACGATGAAAACATAAACTGGGTATCTTTGACAGATACAATAATACTAAATGATACCAAAAATAAATGAGTTAATAATAAATAAATTGATGTCCCCACCACATTCGGTAAACCGTACCTTGCTACTTTATTTATATAATTAATGTGTTCGCGGTATCGGCCGAGGACAGTATCGTCAAATAAAACAAAAAAATATCTTTAAAAGAGATATTCGGCGTAGCCAAATAATTGTCAGTTGTAACATGTAATACAGAGTAAAACTATCATGAAGTTGGAAACGTTAGCAAACATGTTTATAAATACCAATATTACGGTATTTTGAAGACCATATAACACATCAGATTTAATTTACAAACTAAAAAAAACTAATCTACCATTAAATATTATGCACTTACTGATATTTAATAAAGTATTGACAATTCGTATGTAAACAACTGAACCGAAAGATCATCACGTATACCCGATCATTGTTTCCAGATGCACACAATCAACTTCACAACTGCTCCGCAGTGGTTACCTGTCCTGAAGGCCGAATCCACTTTTACAAATTAGGGGAAATTGTGGCCTAAAATTAGACATAAGCCTGCTTCTTATTTAGTTGTTTTAAATCATATTGCCAAAGCAGCATTCCTAAATTGATATGAAAGTGTTATATCTGGATTACTGTATTACCTTTCATGTTTAAACTGAAATAGAAGAAACCTGTTATATCAAGTAGAAAGATATATACAACCTGAAACACCCATTATGAATTGTTGTTGTTGTTGTTGTTTTTGTGTTGAAGTGTACCGTCGCTTCAACAGTATTTCAGTCATATAGCGACGTCCAGCTGATTACAGGTGGAGAAAGACCCCGAATGCACGGAGGCACCCGGATAGAACCACCGACCTACCGCAAGTCAGCATTAAGGATTCCTCACATTTAAAATCCGAAGTCACGACCGGGATTCGAACTAACAGCGGTCATTTCAAATTGGAATATCCTAAATAACCTAGATAAAATTAGACAAGCCAATGATAGCATTGAATTTACTCTGGCTTCATTTGCATACCAACATTTGATTGGTTGAAGAAGCAGGTAATTATCAATATTGTTCAGCTACGCCGAAATATATCAACACATATCCTATTCATTTCATGTTTTTTGTGTTTTTTTTTGTGTGTTTTTTTTCCATGTGTTCCATATTTGACTTAAACCCACACGTAACATTAACCTTACCTCTTTATAGTTTGTCCTACTTAAAAGTCCAAAAAAAATTCTTGCATTTCGTTTTAAGTTTGAAAGATATATTGCATAAAATGATCCGAAGGGTCTTGATGTGGAGAAATTATGAGTGTGTATTGTGTCTACGTGATCTTAGGACATGGCAGGAGAGCGACTGATTACCTCATGTTTTGAATGTAGCCTTATTGTGCCTTCCCATGGGAAGGAACATCTAAAGTCGTTCCTCGCTACTTGCCGGATATAAGATTAACACCTGATGAGGTGTTGCCCGGAATTATTCTTTCGATTAGACGGGATTCGGTCTGAAGTCACGTGATATCAAAGTCCGCCATTTATCCGGCATTGTATCGGCCATTTTAGCTTTTATGTAATGTAATTTCTTTACTTTCTTTTGACTTCTAAAATATTGTACATCGTCAATACATAATATATTTTTATATATTTAAATATATAAACACGTGACACAAAACCCTCTCTCGACGACTCATTCACTAACATACACCCTCATACACACTCCTGTCTTCCAAAAGTTTTCCTGAGATAACACTACATATTTTATAAAGTTTCCACAGCTATTGTTGTAAACAGTGAACATCTGTAATTTATACATCAAAAGTTTAATCTATATTTATATGTTTAAATATATAAACACGTGACACAAAACACTCTCTCGACGACTCAATCACTGACATACACCCTCATACACACTCCTGTCTTCCAAAAGTTTTCCTGAGATAACACTACATATTTTATAAAGTTTCCACAGCTATTGTTGTAAACAGTGAACATCTATAATTTATACATCAAAAGTTTAATCTATATTTATATGTTTTTATAATGCGGAGAATAGAACTTAATTTGTACCATTTTGCTTCAATGATTATCCAACCTTGCCAAATGTACTTATACCTTAACAAAACTTCATTTAAATATTTATAAGAAATATTAAATTTCTAACACCTGTCGAGACACAACT
Source organism: Solen grandis (assembly GCA_021229015.1). Lineage (NCBI taxonomy): Eukaryota > Metazoa > Mollusca > Bivalvia > Adapedonta > Solenidae > Solen > Solen grandis. The sequence goes on along the minus strand of CM037778.1, from coordinate 41,490,640 downwards.
TTTCTCAACATACGTTTACATAATTTGTTGATTATATCGTACGTGCTACGCAAACCGACAATTTTACAATTAAATATCTTGATTTCATATTATATTATTTTTGTATATATAATACACATATGTATCGCTTATTTTATATATTATCATTATCCTTTAATCTCTTCCAAAAATTATAGGAAGATTGTAGGATAAGAAATATTCCAATGATGACGTGTTGTTTTTTCTGTGAAATCTACAGTGAATCAGTGGCGGATACTGTAAAATCATTTATTTTCATTAAATTTCGAGGAATCTGTGATTGAAAAGTGAAATAAACAGTTTTCGTTGGGATAAATATTCGTGGATAAAGTCATCCACGAAATCCATGAAAATTAGTTCCCCACGAAAATTAATGATTCTACAGTATTGGTTGTCATTCTAGCAGGTGCGCGTAGGTGTAAATTACGGCTTCGTGTTAAACACTATGTCATCCTAAAGTGAACTTAGCCCTAAAAAGACCTTGTATTTTTTGCTTCATTTCTTGTGCTACCATGACTTGAAGAAAAAAAATGAACTAAAGAAAATTTTGACTTGAAGAAATGTGCAACCATAGTTAATCAACACAGTTTGTCCTCTTCTCTAAAGCTATACCTTCCATATGCAAATGCTGAAAAAAACAGCTTTCACTTCATAGTTAAGAAATGCTCTGGAAGGAACTTTTGGTAGGCTAAAACTTGTAATATATATACTCAGTATCCAGTGATACTGACTTTGAAACAACAAGTGTACTGTCAATTAAATAGAGGGCGGTTCGAAAATACGAGGTCAAAGGTAAAGCTTTATGGCATACGTGACAAACTATAAGTATGTTATCGTGTTATGGATTTATCGCAGCGCGCCACTTCGATAAGTTTGCGATAAAATCCTTAAAATTTGAAATATAAACGATAACTAATACTTGCCGTTGAAAATATGAATGTCTTTTCTGTGTGTTTGTGTATATTTTCCTAAAGAGCTTGGGAGACCATTTCTTAATAAGTATCAATAGAATCATATTTTTTTTAAATCTAAAATCGAATTGTGGGTATTTTATGGGAAAACTCCGTCACCAACACGGCCATTTGCTATCTGATTACATCAAAATAAAGCCCGATATATATCCTGAATTGTTTAGACGTTGTGGGCAAGTAATGACATGTCATTATTTTCTAATCAAATGCACACGTCATTGGCCGTAATATGTTTATTAACAGATTAAACTTCAGCGAAATGTCTTTTTGTGTCCACGTAATATATTAACCGGAAACCGGTCGGCTGAAGTTATTGGAATATAACGAGCTATAACGGTAATTTATGCAAATGAAACATGAAAGGAGATTGCGAAGTTGGAGAATAAGCAAATGTAATATTAGAATAACATTGCATTTCACGCGATCTGGCACGATGATTGCTTTGTGTGATCAACGAAATGTGGGAGAAAATAGAAAGACATTTGATCAGTTTACCATCGGGGCTATAACATTAATGCTGAAGTTTTAACTGTAAATGTCATTCAGGCACAAACTTTGTTTTTGCCGGTTGTCCTCGTTTGTTGCAAATAAGCGTATATGCGATCAGAATCGTTAGCAGTATTCTGTCCTCATCAAGTTTATTTGATAACATTTGTGAGACCCGCGTTTACTACTCATATATGGGTATGTCATGCATAGATGTAATAAAGTGTTCCTTTGAATTCAGAAACTCAGTTTTTTTTTTCAATTTGCATAGATTGGGGTTCGGATATTCTTGGAAATAAATTGTGATATTAAATAATATTTGAGAAAATAAGATTGGTAAAAAATACGAATAGCTTTGTATTAATTACGAAAAATGATGGAGCAATCTAAAAGGATAAATTTTGATTGTTTAATATATCATAACATTTTATTTCAAGCATCATGTTGATTTGTATATTATTCCACATATCAATATATACTTGCAATTTATAGTTCGCAGATGATCTAAACAGGATGTTTGTGAAAAAATATAGTAATGCTTTAAAACAGCGATACTGAATTATAAGTATCTTGAATACATGTTTAACAATTAATTACTGTATCAAATCGAAACAATATCTTCTGCGGACAAACATACTAGCAGATATCGCACTTATCAATTATTGACGCTTGAACAGGGCTGTTCATTGTACATTATCTCAAATTCTGTCATAAAGATAGCGAAGTGGAATCGGTTGACAATTTCCGAGCCTATCTGCTTTGACAAGAATATCGATACTGATATCGATATTTCACGATTTTGAAGATAGCCAACAATAGCAGCTGCCGGAGTAATACAAGGTGGTGAATCGGTAATAGCCTGGATGTACAATAACATAAAATACTGTTTCAAGATAGCATCACTGATACAGTTGTTACTGATAAAGCTATGGTGAGAGTGTGGTACTGCGGAATCAATTCTGAGGGAACGTATCTTGCTAATTATCCGATCTTTTTTAAGGCTAAATAAATAGTAAAATTCAATTGATCGGTTTATTAATGAATTAATCAATCAGTCAATAAATTAACAAGTAATAGATAAAAACTATTTTTATTTATTTATTTATTTATTTATTCATTTTATAAGTTCAATGAATTAATTAAAAGTGTTTATGTCTAATCTATTAATTTGTTGTTTATACATTGCCATGATATATTCAATGTGTTTTAATTGGGGCGCTCTTATTGTCACCAGTCATAAAAATGCGAATATTGTTTGAGCAACCATTCATAAAATTATAAAATCAGTTATATACACATATTCTTGTTTGGTATCAAATTAAATGTCATTTTATGGTCTTTGTGAGTGCAACTGGATGTTATAAGTGATATTTTTTTCTGTGCTGAAAATTTGGCAATCAAAATAAAATAACACGATAATGTAATAATCATTCTTACTCTCTTATTAAAATAAAAAAGAAGAAAATATACGACTTGACTGGACTATTTGTGTTTACCGTCGCTTCGACAGTATTTTAGTCATATAGCGACGTCCAGCTAATTACAGGTGGAGGAAGATCCCGAATGCACGGAGGCATCCGGGTAGAACCACCGACCTACCGTAAGCCAGCTGAAAGGCTTCCTACATGAAAATCCGAATGCCGGGATTCGAACCCACGCGGTGAGGGTTTGAGTGAGTGTTAAAGTCAGCGACTCTAAGAAAATATACGACTATATGTTTACAGTGTAAAATAAGAAGACATATGTGCTAATAAAATGTGTATAATTTCCAAATGTATGATGCATTGAGCTAAATCTAAAACTCTATACTGGTGGAGGGTTACTTTTTTCCACTTCTTATACCACTCTTGTTATTTCTTTATACATGTATATTTTTGTAAGTATCTAATTAATTTGTTTATTCTATAAAATATGTATTTTATTAGTTCCTGCATTTGCCCAGCTAGTAGTGCAGTAAAGGCGCGATCAAACTCTGATAAGGTTACAGTCAGAAATTATGTAAACCTATGGTTATTAGTTTGGAAAAAAATGTTATCCCCTTTTTTAGTGGCAATTTGGACAAATGGAGATTCATTCAAGGTAGTATCAGATACAGTTATACATTTTAATAAGAAATATTTGCACCGTCCGCGATAATCAAGCACAAGTTGAACATATGTGAACCTTGCATGAAACTTCTGTAGTACTGTAATACTGCTATCTCAAAGTGGAAATTTGGACCCTCGCCCTATAGTACAATGCATATTTGTTTGTTTATCTCAAATTCCACAGACGCTAATTAGCCCGCCGATATTTTTCACACCTATCAGTAAACTGGTGACACTAGCTTTGCACAGGGCTATCTATACGACAAATCGTGATTTTAGGCTTTCAATAATTACCACGAAGTATTTGCATGGATACTATCGAAGAATAATTCACAATGTCTCTAGAACCTACTTGTCCATCTATGAGCGGTGAGCAATCTGGCGTTGTGCAGAGTGCTTTGACTATTGTGCATGTACATAAGTGCTCTTTATTAATAGAATGCAGTTCGCATGTTTTCGATCTATATTATTGTTGTAACCCTATTTGTTTATTTAGTTTACCTTTCTGTATTTATAGAAAGAAGCGGTTGAATAAATAAATAAAAATAGCTATTTATGGATTATTATTTATTAATTATTTATTCTACAAAAAATTGTCATCTTCTTCATGATATCGACACAATATTAATACAATGATACAGGTAATATTTCTTGTTCACAAGCCGAACATACCTCATTTCGGATTGGTCAAATTACGGACATCTCGAAGTCTTATTTTTGGTCCCATGAAATTCGAGATACGAGTGCCGACTGTAGTTGCATTTCGACCGTACGTATTTTAGTACTTGAATTGTTAACAATTATTACTTTTTGTTCGTTGTACCACATATAATCTTCAAAAACATGTGCAAAAAAACTGTAACTGCAACCTATGATAGACGAGGATGCTAAAATAGATTACTATCAAGGGTTGTTTACCAGCACGTGCATATCAAGCAATACGTAAAATTCCCTGTGGCCTATAAATTCACTGTTGAAATTCTTCGCAACTAGATCTTCTCGTATCAGCTCGTATATCTTTACGGGTTGCCAAAAATTACAGAAAGCTTGTTTAGGAACATTTTCATTGGCTTTATCAGGATCAATCAGTTTATAAACAGTTGTAAATCTAGATTGGATCGACACGCAATCCCATTTAACTTCCGAAATATTCATAATATAACGTATTACAACATTGTAAACATCCCCGGAATGCGCAGTTACCTACGCAATACACGACCTAGAGTTGATCTTGGTGATTTCGGTGCCATTTGCATACATCAACTGACTACGCTATTGATTGGTATTTCTACTCGACGGACATTAAATAGGACCAACTTAAAGGAACTTCCGGTGAACATCCGATTAACTAGAATTACATAAAAATAAGGACCATGACATTGTTTGTGGATTGTGAAGTTGTTGAATAGTTAAGATAGAGTTCCATAAGCCAGTTCATTTTCAAAGGTCATACAACTTAGACATGCATATTTAAGTAGACCATATATTGGTCAATTGTGTTCAGAATTTTTGTAATGCAAAGTATTTCAAATACATCTATTGTCGTTTGCATTCATGTCCAAAATCACGATTGACATTTTTTTATTTTCCCCAAATCTTTATCATCTTACTCCGTTATTGCGTTCTTTTTCCATGACGATGGTATAGCACCAGACGCTATAATTTAGACACTTGTGGTTCATCTAAAACCAAGAACGTGGAGAACTAATATTATCTAAAATTGCAGTCATTTGACTTCCTTGAGACCTCGAAGTAGCTGTCAACATGCGATTATTATCTTGATCGGTTTAGGGATAGACATGTTGATGTTTCTGTCACAATTTTGTAACTCAAGTTGGACCTTCTGTCGACTGGCCGTTCCAAGGTGGCCTCTGTTGATCCATCTCTAATATTTGTGTGTTGTCGGACCGTTTCATATCACTGTTAAATATGTCTTTGGTCTGAGATGTAACCGCACCGCAGCAGTACTGTCTGATACCGCTGTGTGTGTTGCAATTTACTGTTCTTTATTTGAATGCAGGTCCTCCGTCATATTTCTACCTCTTTTTATTGACGTTGATACCTTCATTGATTCTGTAATTAATTACATTCATATGCAATGTACATAAAATGTTTATAAATTTTATATACATGTACATGTCAATATACCAATGTGTTGTTTTTATGTTTTACTATTTTCAATTGCGTTAACTAGATGTTCGTGTGCAATATAAAGTATCTATTTAATTACTGAATCATTCATTCATTTATTTTTTACTACTAAATTATCAAAAGATTATTTCAAATGTGTGTCAAAAACAATATTTACCGTTGGCTGGTTATTCTGACCCATATCTGACTGCCGAATTTCTTAGTTGGACTTGGCCTTTCTTCGTTTTGGACTGTACCATTAGTTGTATATGGGTGGTGCTTGAAAGTCTGAATAGCGAACAGTGCAGACCAAGATTAGACTGGAGGTTGACCTTGGCTTGCATTGGTCACAAAGTCAGTCACAAAAGCCTATATCATTGTAAGGTTTAAGAGACTTCTATTTTAGAGATCAAAAATTACTGCAAGTCGCATAATCTTATCATATTAATATATATATATAAACGACACCAAAAGATTATTGCTCACATTTCCCCCAACAAATACGACAAAAAAGTTATGCGCCGCCCGGGAATTGAACCCGGGTCGCAAGAATGGGAATCTTGCATGATACCACTACACCAGCGGCGCGACTGCGTTATAAGTGATCTTCTTGGTGAAATAATGTGAAGACCCAGTCAATCGACAGTCATCTATATGTGAGTTTCATTTTATCTCTTCAAACTAAACTAATATGAAATATAGGTTTATCATTAACGTCTTGACAATAGATATAGCGAGTATGTGAGTATTTAATATATGAAAATTTAGATCTATTGACGGGCTACTGCTACAAATCAGATATTTTCGTCAGTTTTATGTTATTTTAGTTTGTTTGTATAGAAATTGCTCAAATGTAAAATTTAGATTTGTTGGCATTGTAATACGTTCAGCAAGCATGGTATGATCATTTGACACGTAAAACTTAAGTATGCAATATAGTTGCTTTCTAGCAAGGTGACCTTTATAAATGTTCACTGTAGTATAAGATTATGACAAACATGGTATCAGTTTCCACAGAACAAAAAGGGATATAATTTTGTGAGATAAAGGTGTGCGCTGCCCGGGAATCGAACCCGGGTTGAAGAATGGGAATCTTGCATGATACCACTACACTATCGGCGCCTCACGTTTACTTTTCTTTGAGAAATGTTTTTCGTTCACGCTTCACAACTTTGTCATTTCTTTTTTGATTTTCAAATTACTTGGCAGCAATGTTATGTGCCGCGCGCAATACCCTGATCAAAGGTCATGGTCACACCTAAGAGGTAAAAGGTCATAAGCCAAGAAAATGCATTGATGGTCGTGTCATTACTAACCTTGAAATGCTTGATGTATTTCCAGGACGCTTTTCGTGCATCAAAAGTGGCACATAAGACTTGAGCTGTCTTTCGGCCTGTCCCGTTCGATCACATCAAATAAATTTGATGTCATACCCCTTTTGTCCAATGACACACATTCTTGAACACCGCTTATATCCCCCCACATAAATATATGCCAGCAAGTCATTAGCTGATTGGAAATATGATAACATAAATTAGAAAAAAATAAGTTCATGAGAAAAGACCGAATGATTGGTGAGCTGAGGGATACACATGCTTTAAGATTTAAGAACTGAAGCATGTAAATCATGAAAACATCAAGGTCCTCTCTCTCTCTCTCTCTCTCTCTCTCTCTGTCAAGAATATTCGTTAATTTATCCTTTCGATTTTATAACACGAGCCCAATAGTTAAAAACTTGTTGTTTTTTTCCAAATAATATTGTAATTCTGAAAACATTTTCATAATGTAACTCATTAAAGGATATAATTTTCTTCTGATAAAAAGAATGTTTTTTTTTTTTTTTTTTGGTTTTGCTTTTTCATTCTTTTCTGACATAAATTGGGGAGAAAAAGTATGCGCCGCCCGGGAATCGAACCCGGGTCGCAAGAATGGGAATCTTGCATGATACCACTACACCAGCGGCGCGGTAGTAAATGTACAGTGTATGCAGATATAAACTGTGAAGAAGCGATGACAATGAGTTTTGAGAGTTGCACGTAAAATCAATGGGCCCAAATTTCATAAATAGTACTAGCGCCGATAAATAATACTTTAAATATCTTTACATTGAATTTCAACATACGCGTTTCTGAATTAGAAATTACCTAATATTTCAACAGTAACAATAAAAATTCAAAGCAGTTTAATGATTTTCTGAAAATTACGTAAAATCGGAATGGTGGAACTAAAATTTAAAGAATTACTTTTCCCTTGGCTTATTATTCGTCCTTAACAAATGACCAAACTATACTTATATTCAATACCTTTATTGAAATTAACCGTAGCCCATAGATGGTGACTGATAACCGTAGCATGTGGACGGTGTCTGATAACCGGTGACTCATAACCGTAGCACCTGGACAGTGACTGATAACCGTAGAAACAGGACGGTGTCTGATAACCGTAACAACAGGACAGTGACTGATAACCGTAGCAACAGGACGGTGTCTGATAACCGTAGCAACAGGACAGTGACTGATAACCGTAGCAACAGGACAGTGACTGATAACCGTAGCAACAGGACGTGCTGATCCGTAACGGACGTGCTTAACCGTACAACAGGACAGTGATGATAACCGTACAACAGGACGTGTGATAACCGTAAACAGGACAGTGCTATACCGTACACAGGACGTGATTAACCGTACAACAGGACGGTTTGATAACCGACAACAGACAGACTATAACCGTAGCAACAGGACGGTGTCTGATAACCGTAGCAACAGGACAGTGACTGATAACCGTAGCAACAGGACAGTGACTGATAACCGTAGCAACAGGACAGTGACTGACAACCGTAGCCTGGACAGTGACTGATACCCGTAGCAACAGGACGGTGTCTGATAACCGTATCAACAGGACAGTGACTAATAACCGTAGCAACAGGACAGTGACTAATAACCGTATCAACAGGACAGTGACTGATAACCGTAGCAACAGGATGGTGTCTGATAACCGTATCTACAGGACAGTGACTAATAACCGTATCAACAGGACAGTGACTGATAACCGTAGCAACAGAACAGTGATTGCAAACCGTAGGAACAGGACAGTGTCTGATAACCGTATCTACAGGACAGTGACTAATAACCGTATTAACAGGACGGTGACTGATAACCATTATACCCAGACAGTGACTGCTAACCGTAGCAACAGGACAGTGACTGATTACCGTAATACCTAGACAGTGACTGATTACCGTAATACCTAGACAGTGACTGATAACCGTAATACCTAGACGGTGACTGATAACCTAAACAGAAGTTGATACCATAATCTAGACAGCGGATATAACCGTTAACAGCTGACTGATACCGTAACAACAGGACAGTGACTATACCGTAGACTGACTGATATAACCGTCAACAGGACGGTGTCTGATAACCGTAACAGGACAGGGACTGTACCGTAAACACGGAGGATAAAACCGAGTACTGATAACGAGTACTGGTGGTAAAGAAACCGATGACTGATAACCGTAAACAGACGGTGACATAACGTAATTAACATAGCACCTGAACGGTGACTGAAAACGTTACTGGAGTGATGATAACGTAACCTGAGGTGGCTGATAACCTTAACCGAGCAGTGACTGATAACGTAATATCTGGCGTGATGATAAGGTAGAACAGGAGGTGCTAAACCGTAGCAACTGGCGTGACTGATAACGTAACCTGACTGTAAGTGAATACCTGAAAACGGTGACTGATAACTGTACAAACAGGAGGTGCTGAAACCGTAGCAATGGACGTGATATAACCGTAGCACCGCAACAGGACAGTGACTGATAACCGTAGCAACAGGACAGTGACTGATAACCGTAGCAACAGGACGGTGACTGATAACCGTAGCAACAGGACGGTGACTGATAACCGTAGCAACAGGACAGTGACTGATAACCGTATCAACAGGACAGTGACTGAAAACCGTAGCAACAGGCACCGGACAGTGACTAATAACCGTATCAACAGGACAGTGACTGATAACCGTAGCAACAGGACGGTGACTGATAACCGTATCAACAGGACAGTGACTGATAACCGTATCAACAGGACAGTGACTGATAACCGTATCAACAGGACAGTGACTGAATCAACGGACAGTGACTGATAACCGTAGCAACCGGATGGTGTCTAATAACCGTATCTACAGGACAGTGACTAATAACCGTATCAACAGGACAGTGACTAATAACCGTATCAACAGGACGGTGACTGATAACCGTATCAACAGGACAGTGACTGATAACCGTAGCAACAGGACAGTGACTAATAACCGTATCAACAGGACAGTGACTGATAACCGTATCAACAGGACAGTGACTGATAACCGTATCAACAGGACAGTGACTGATAACCGTATCAACAGGACAGTGACTAATAACCGTATCTACAGGACAGTGACTAATAACCGTATCTACAGGACAGTGACTAATAACCGTATCTACAGGACAGTGACTGATAACAGTACCAGAGGACAGTGACTGAAACCGTAGCAACAGCAGTGAATGAAAACGTAGCAACAGGACAGGTGTCTGATAACCGTAGTCTACAGGACAGTGACTATAACCGTATCAACAGGACGTGACTATAACCGTAGCAACCGAGATGGTGTCTGATACCGTATCTAAGGACGTGTCTGATAACCGTATACTAGGACATGACTATAACCGTATCCAATGGTCATGACTAATAACCGTAGCAACAGGACGGTGTCTGATAACCGTATCTACAGGAGAGTGACTAATAACCGTATTAACAGGACAGTGACTGATAACAGTAGCCAGAGGACAGTGACTGAAAACCGTTATACCTAGACAGTTGACTGATACCCGTAATAACTAGACGGTGACTGATAACCGTTATACCTAGACATTGACTGATACCCGTAATAACTAGACGGTGACTGATAACCGTTATACCGAGACAGTGACTGATACCCGTAATAACTAGACGGTGACTGATAACCGTTATGCACCGGACTGATAAATATGTCAGCATACAGTATATGTTTATCTGTATATATTTAAGTATAGCTTATATAAGAGCTTTATTGCACATAAACGTGCCATGAAACAGACCCGGTCGATACATGTGTATAAAGCCTGAGGCCTCTAAATATTTAGTGACCTTTCTTCGGTAATTGTCGGTTTCCGAAGTCAAACATACGGACTTTAAAGTAAGGCACAGGTGCAAATTAACTGATCCAACCCAGGAACCGTCGAGAGGAATTAATATAAGTTGTAAGAACTTGTTTCCCAATCGACGTAAAATAGATAAAGTTTAAACTTTTTACAAGAAAGTTCATTCGGACCGCTTGTAAAAGGTGGCGCGCTAGCGTGTTAATTCAGCGCATTGGCAGCCGACAAACATGACCGAGGAAAATGTTTTAAAGGCTTAATCCACGTGTTGTTAGTGGTATTCGAACAAGGGATCATGACAAAGTACACATGAAACTCACGAGCACCTCAAGTTTACTTTTGTCTTTCTAGTCACTTCACGATCATCTTGTGCAAAAACATGTGTCAGGGATCGATACTTCCGGTATTACCGATGACATTTTCAGTACATTTATAGACACTGCTGTTCAGACCTGATAATTTCCTCACGAACAAATATATAGAGGATATTTTTGTTTTGAGTGGATATAGTTTATGTCTCATCGAGTAGTGATACAATCCACTCAAAACAATCAAATTTTCTTTTTTATTTTATGCTAAGTGCTAACATTTCCTTTATAAGTAAAAAAAGTAGTCCCTGCAGATCTATATCATCACACTGTGGGATATGGATTTTATCTCACTGATAGAACACAGCATTTCATCAGATAGCATAAAATAAATATTTATATTTCATTTATATCCGTGTCTACATTCATGATTAAAGTGAAAATCATGGGGAGATATCGTTGTTTTATTAGCAAACCTAATAGTTCAAAACTAGTTAAGAATGTATGGAGTTTTCATATACAATTATTTAGCATCTAGAAGTAACCATATCAATACAAAAGAGGAGTGTATTGTTAATCGTTTTGAATTTTATTAAATACAGGGACATAAATAAAAAGTTCAAATGTAACTACGAGTTTCATTTCCGTGCATTTTATCCGATAGAATATGTAAACAAGTGTATATGTATATAGAGACTATTCATCTACATATATACATGTATATGCCAGTAATAAGTAGTGTTTGACATTTAGATGACGGTACAAAAAAAAGGAAATGGGCCCAAATTCTATTAGCAGTGTTTTTTAAAATAGTTGGAGCACACGCCATTATTATTTTTTATATAAATTTAACAAACCCAATTCAGCATGAATAAATAGCATTGTTTTGTCTTTAAAGATATTATTTAATTTTTAGCTAGTTTTACTATGTAGACAGGTCAAATGCTAAAGTAGCTCTATGCTTTTGCTCTCAGGACAATATACAGGGTAGTTTCGGGACTGAATGTCCCGTCTGGGTGTGATATCATGCCACATGTCTACGACGTGATACTGTGGTATGACAGCACTATGTCTGTGTCGAGTAAACAGTGTCTCCAAATTAGTTAAACACAACGAACAAACAAATTATAGAGACAAAAATATTGAACTTGTCTCGAAGTAAGATCGCTTGAAAAGAAATTGCACTGCCCGGGAGTCGAAACCGGGTTGCATGATACCTCTGCCACAGCAGATCTTCATGCTGTTCTTTGTACTGTTCTTTGAGAAATACTGCGTAATCCCGTGCCACATGTATATTGAATAAAGATAAAAAATCGAGTTACAAATAATATATGTCAATTTACTTTTGATCATCAAAGATATTATAAATTACCAGTTTAAAATCTAAAGCATGAAGACCTCGATAAAGTTTCCATTATTTCCCTAAATTCAACATGAAAAGGACGCGCAAACTTAAAAAAATAAATATGAAAGAAATCTGAAATAACTATAATCGTTTTCTCAAAGGAAAAAGAATTTTTGTTATATTGCTTTCTTGTTCATATCTCATAATACGTGTTTATAAATTCATGTAAAACAGAATTCAAATATGCAAATATAATTATACATTGTACATGTAATTGGAAAATATACCGTACCATCACCCTATTTTGCACGTGCATTTTGATGAGTTTCAAAGAAATATTGAAGTAAGCATATAAAATGTCATAGATAAGAAAGGGGATCATTATTTCTCCATGTGACTTTTTCGGTTGCTAAGAAGGAAGAAATCAACACGATTCGCCGGAATATAAATCCTGTATGTTGCAGCTTCACCAGCGACTACCGTAATTGTGCCGCGACGTCGCCTCAATTAACATGACGCCAAACAAATGCACGTGAATCTTGCTTTCAGTAGTAACCTCCAACAAACATTTGGGGCGATATGCCTGTTTTGGCGTCAAGATTTTTGTCGGGCACTGCAATGTAAAATATTCTATAAATGTTTATCAATAAAAAAGGAGTTAATAAATTTTCTAAACGTTGAACTAAGAAAATCCTCAAGGGTTAGAATGAATACGTGTAATAAAAATGATATTGACATCTTTATCTTTTACACATGCAATGGTATTATTTATTTGGATTGTTTTATTTCTTTTCTGCGATACAATAGGGAGAAAAAATATGCGCCGCCCGGGAATCGAACCCGGGTCGCAAGAATGGGAATCTTGCATGATACCACTACACCAGCGGCGCGTTGGTATACAGCGAGTGTGTGTGCCAATATTAACCTTTACGAAGCAATGGCACTGATGGCCAGAGGCTCGCTTAATAACATTTTCATGAACTCGTTTAGTAAAATTTGATATGAAATAACAATTTATGTCTGATCCTATATATATATGCACACAAATATATAAAATTTGACTTAACGAAACTATGTATGTATATTTGGTAGTTAGCCCGTTGTCGGGATAATGTGACTGGGTGTTGTATCATGCCACTTGTCTACGGCGTAATACTAAGATGTGAATGCAACTTATCTGCTTCAAATAGACATAGTCTCCAAAGGATTAAAACACTGGCTATATTACGTTAAACCAAAGACCTATACCCAAGAAGCAAACAAACAAACAGCTATGGAGACAAAAATATTAAACTACCTTCTAAGAAAATACTTGCACATAAGTAATATTGCTGGAAAAAAAATGCGCCGCCCGAGAGTCGAACCCGTGTCGCAAGAATGGGAATCTTCCATAATACCACTATACATTGGAAGAATGCTTGCTTCTCCTGCTGATTATGTTTAGTTTATCTTATTAATATATACATGAAGTAGATCATAATTTGAAAGATTAAGTTTGATTGTCTATGATTTTTGTTTCCGTTATAACGCATGGTATATGCATTTATACAGGAATGGAAATAAGAAGTGCAAAAGAGCAAATGTCATTTTTGTCATGGCAAATTGAATATTAAACAAAGTATATACAATGTCGATACAAAGTACTGATCCAACGCAAAATCATCTAATGTAAGTTAATATTCGTATCGACGTAGATAAGATATTGACATAACGAACAAGTATGAGACATTGACCCAGATCCGAAAATAGATATTTCTTAATTTTATACAAATTTATCTTCGTGCAATTATACTAGGTCGTTTCATTATTCACAATCAAAAGTAAAATCGAGCTGAATTTTTCGATTGATAGCTCCCTCTATTTGACATTGTGGTTATTTTATTCAGCTTTAGTTTGAAGTAAATGAAACATAAGAACTCTGTCTTATGAAATACGTAAAATATGAATATATATGTCAGTCGGATCTTTTACATACTTTTAAATAAATGTATTTTTAAATATCAAAACATATGAAGTAATAAAAGTGCGCCGCCCGGGAATCGAACCCGGGTCGCAAGAATGGGAATCTTACATGATACCACTACACCAGCGGCGCATTGGTATCATGCGTACTTTTCCCTGTTGCTGATGTTTAATTTATCTTATTTTTTTATTATAATCATAAGATGAAATTCTGATATTTTCTTATTTGCTATGATATTCCGAATATTTTAATATGCTAAAATAAGATCTAAACATGAATATCACGAGAATTCCATTCCAAAAATGCCAACATGTGTTCGTTAAGTAAAATGAGCACGACAAACTTAACTTATATGAACGACAAAAATTGGTGTTGCTGGTGTGCGTTTTCTTGTTAATAATGTATGATGTGCATATTACATATGCATAAAAAATCATAATGAATACTAATGAATAAGAACGTAGAGAGGCTAGTAGAAATTGGGACTGTTCCATAGCGTAGAAGAGTATGGGCACACGTCCAGTGTAACGTATCCAATTATGATCGAAGGTTTGGTTCGACCGATGGACAATTATTCACACCTTCCAGCGAATATGTCCAACAGACTCGGAAGGATAGTAATTTCAAGAATGTTTCCAATCGACGTAAATAATAAGTTAATAAGATAATATGGAACAAGACAGTATTAACCTATGACTCATACCTCCGAATGACTTTCTTTCATTCTGTAATTATGCAAATGAATATAACTCGCGTCTGATATTCTGTTTTAAATTTTAACTATTAAAATAAACATTTTTACAATGACTAATTATTAAATCGTTTTTTTTTCTTTTCATTATAAACTTAATATTTATAGTAAAACTGATCTATTCAATTAATTGTTCACACTATATGATTTTTTTCAGCTTGAGATACTCTGAAAGAAGTGAAATGTATGTTGTATGAAAAACGTAAATTTTAAACATATGTTGCTCCGATTTTAAAACAGCTTAAAATCTGTTTAACATAAAAATAAATCGGCAGAAAAAATTGCGCCGCCCGGGAATCGAACCCGGGTCGCAAGAATGGGAATCTTGCATGATACCACTACACCAGCGGCGCGATGATATTTGATGTACTTTTCCTGATGATTATGTAAAGTTTATCGTATTATTGCCTATATGCAGATTGATTTTCTCTAAGTTGCGTGAGCGATAATCTTCCGATTGTTTTACTTTGCCTGATGAAAATCTGAGCATGAAAGTCACGAAATTTCATTCTGTCAGTGCCAGCACGAAATAATCTGGCAAAAGAGAGTCATCCGTTATCAAGACCGGACAAACATCCAGATTGTTTTATATATCATGTGAGAGACAAAGGGAGCGTCTATGACTATTTTTTGTTGTAATGTATTGTATATGCACAAATATAATTTTTGAAAACTAGCATAATATATTATGAAGTGCAATAGAGCAAATAGCAATGATATCATGACACTGTGAATAAGCAATGCATATGCAATGTATATACAAAGCACTCGTCCAACCCAAAAAGCCGCCAAAGTACATGTTGTAAGAACTATTTACCAATCAACGTGACAGAAAATAAATATGATTCTTTGATTGCTGCCTATTTGAAATAGTAATTTTTCAGCTTATGTTCTCTGAAAGAAATAAAACGACTTCAAAACTACTGTATGAAAGATGACAAATTTCAATTTATATGTTGGTTCAATTTTATCAATCGTCATTATCATCAATTTGATATATAAACTAATTCGACAAAAGAAAGAAAAAGAAAAACATGCGCCGCCCGGGAATCGAACCCGGGTCGCAAGAATGGGAATCTTGCATGATACCACTACACCAGCGGCGCGATGTTAAACCCAATACTTTTCCCTGCTGATTATGTTTATCTTATAATTGTGTTAAGTACACGAAGTTTGTCTTAAGGAATAATGATATCCTCTAAGTTGCTAAAACTATATTTTTTCCGAATGTTTTGCCTGATTCAAATTTAAGCATGAAAATCAGGAGAATTCCATTCACCGAGTGCCAAAATGAGTTAGTCAGGCAAAGGTGAGCCATCCGTGATCAAGGTCGGATTGTGTTTAATTAACATATAAAGTGAAAATCAAAGAGTTTATACCTTTGTTTTCGATTGAAATGTATGATATATAACATTAAGAATTAACATGAACGTAACTGTCTTCACACTGGTGTCTCTGAAAGTCACATGAATGTAGTTGGTCAGATTCTCTACTTTCCGGGTTGTTGTTGTTTTGTTGTTGTTGTTGTTGTTGTTTTTCCCCTTAGATTAATTTTCTTAGGAAGAAACGAAGGTGTAAATATTTGACGTCACAAAGCCAAAGGAAAAGCCTGGTAGTAACAATTAATATACTGTTCAAATAAGTCACATCGCAGGGGTGTCATTATACAAGGCATCATTTCAAAATGCAATTTTAGGAGACCAAATTCCATTATGTTTCTTGTGGTAAAGTCATTTCCAGCGAAAGTCGTTGCCATTGACACGTGCCGATATATATATGGTATGGTTTATTCCATACTTTTAGGGAAATTTTCTAAGAAAAAATCATTAATGTTAAAATATTGAAATCATTTTCAAAAATAAAAGATGTTCTGATATCTGGAAAAATAGAAAATCAGTAAAAATATCCCTTTTGTGTTTTCTTTTTACACGATATTCTCCCTGCGAATAAATTTGTAGATATATTTGAACATAAAATTACCATCATGAGCCAAAGAATTAAACAAACATTAGATTGGTGTCTCCAATTCACAATGAAATGTAAAAGCTTCTATTGAAATTTTCTTCTTGAGATGATTTTTTTTATTCGTGCGCACCACGGATCGCAATAATAGAAGTCTTCCATGATACCATTACACCAGCGGTGCGTTTGTCTTTTTAACTGTATTGAATTACATGCACTATATTCTGACTGGTTAAACTTAGTAATTTATTTAAAAGGCTTGCATAGTTCGTAAAGATTTGTTGCATATGCTGTACATAAAGTTTAATCTAGACTGGATATTGATATTCAATATCATGTCACGGTTGATATTTGAAATATTCATATATATGTAATATGATATTCTCAAGCAAAACATTTATATTGAAATTATTTATTTACTCTAAATGTTTATAAAAAGCTATAAATATACAATGTGTATCTAAACATCATGCTTAAAGCCTGATAGGGTGTTGTATAAGCATCCTCGGTACCCAGGCTATTCATATATGATTTGATATCCTATCATATCATTTATTTATTTATTTATTTATTTATTGATAATTTATATCACTATGTAATGACGAAAAACTGTACGAAATTGAAGTCAATAAAATACCAGTTTATCTATCTTTATCATTAGCTGGATGTTATGTTCATTTCAGTGTCCAAAAACGTTATTTGTTATTGCTTAAATTGGTAGAAGAAAAAATCAAGAGGATATCGTTGACAAATTTTAATTTAAAAAGGGGCCAAAACTGTGTTAATATCTACGGATTTTCCCTTAGTCAAACTTGGCCTTTATTTCTTTTTTTAATATAAATATGGGGGCCAAAAATATCTACATCTATGAGCCTATGATGAGTTATTATCAAATCTACGTCAAAAAGGGGCCAAAAATATGTCAAAATTTAAGGACTTGTCCAAAACTTACCCTTAATTTTATTGAGATAAATAAGTGTACCTAAGATTTTCTAAATCTGTGGAAACTATAAATGAGTTATCAATCGTACAGCGTATTTTTTGCAAATTATAAGTCGAAAATGGGCTATAACAGTGTCAAAATTTTACATATTTAGTCCAAAGTCGACCTTTGCCTTCATTTCATTGGAATAAGCATATGTCTTTTTTTTTTAATCATTCAAGCCGTAATGAACTATCGTGTGCAAATTCTAGGTAATATAGAGTTATTACTGTATCAAATAAAATAGGGATTCGGTCCAAAGTTGAACTTGACCTTGAGTTTATTAGGATAAATGTTTGAACTAAAAATTATATAAATATGACGCACAGTTTATGATTTATTGCGAGGACAATGAGGTTTGACGCCCACCCGCCAGCCAAACGACATATCCTCAAATCAAATAACTCCCCCATGGTCATCGTCATGCGAGCTATTAGCAAGAGTGATGTCACTTGCCATTCCGTAAGCATCTCGGTAATAACTATTGTTACATGTATTTTAAGACTGAATATAAAGCGGCGAAAATTAGAGTAATTCATTTATTTCATTCATTTCAATCGCGGTCATAGAAAATTCATAATTTCACTTGAGTCTTCGCCATGCTAGGAGATAAAATGCGCTCACACATATCAAAATAGTGTGTATTATTTCGATCATACTTTATCAGATGCTATTGAGAAAATGATATATCAAAACTTTGTGGACATTTTAAAAGAAAACAAACAAAAAAAACCTATAATTTTGCTCCGCCCGGAAATCGAAACCGGGTCGCAAGAATGGGAATCTTCCATGATACCACTACACCAGCGGCGCGTTAGTATCTTTTTGTACTTTTCTCAGCTGTTACATTTTGTTATGAAATTGATTTTTAGCACAAGAAGTAGATCGTAAGATGGAAGACTAAGATTTGCTAAGTCTTCCACTGTATTTTTTTTTTGCTTGAAAAAGTGAGCATGAAAATAACAATTCCATTCTTCCAGTGTCAACACGATTTTGTCAGACAAAGGTGAGTCATTCGTGATCAGGAAGGAACACACTTGATTTATGTATGAAGAGAAAGAAAAGGGGAGTGTATACGACTATGTTCTTTACTTAAAAAGTATGGTATCTCCAAATACCTTAAACCCTAACAGAGATCCGCTATATCAGTGCAAGTCTTGAGAAGCTTTCGTTATGTATGTCTCTCATTAGATCGAATATCTCTTTTATGAGTGAGTGATAATTTACGCGCCTGTCTGTTAAGCGTCTACAAGCGTCTGCAAGGTGTTTAGTGTCTCAGCGAGATCTCGTCCAAATCTCGTTCACTTATTGTTGTTTTTCTCGCCACGAGAAAAAAACGTTATTTCGGACCTTTTTGCGTTCATGTATAAAAGGTTTTAGTTGTTTCATCAATCTCATTAAAATAATATCCTAATTTGCGCCCCTCTACTATCCGCGTTTAGGATCTGACAACATCGCATTAGGGGTCATGTCAGATTGCCATTTTAAGTAATGCATATGCATAGACAAGTGCTCTATTTTAAACCAATTAAATAGCGCGTTCCTAACTAACTTCGGTAAAACATTTTTCACAGGGTGAGAAAAATGTGCAGCTTGACCGGGACTCGAACCCGGGGCCCTTTGCTTACAGGGCGAATGCTCTGCCGAATGAGCGGTCGCTTACACTTCTTTCTATCGTATTGTGAGATTGATGCGGTTACTTCTCCCTGATCAAGGTCATTCTGAGACGACCCTCTATACGATGTGGTCAGATCCAGTTAGCATACTGAATCTGATTTTAATGAGATTGTTGTTTCATATACTTATAAGTCCCCACCGGTGAAACGGTTTGGTACTGGAAAGGTTTGTGCGCGTCCTTCCGTTTGTCCGTCCGTCTGTCCGTCCAGCCCTCCGTTCGTCCCGCTTTCGTGTCCCCTCAATAACTTAGGCATATATAGATGGATTTCAAAAAAAGATTAATAGAAGTATTCGTCATAACCCATGGATGTGTCACGCTTATCAACCATAAGCATCCTTGTCACTGGAGTTGTTAGAAATTCTTTTTGATATTTATAGGCTACATCTTCGTGTCCGCTCTCTAACTTCAATATCTATGGATGCATTTTCATAAACCTTTACAGAATTGTTTGATATAACACAAAGGTGTGTCATGCACACTAACCATCTGCACGCTTAAATGGTCAAGGTCACCGGGCGGTGTTGTTTGAAATTCTCTTAAGTGTTTATAGGCTACATCTACGCGTACCGTGTACAATCTGTAACTTCCATATCTATGGATGGATTTTATTAAACTTTACAAAAGTGGTATCATAACATGATATTGTCCATGGTGTTCATAGGCCACATCTGAAGTGTTTGTCATAAGATAAAGGTGTGTCGTGCGCATCAACCAAGATCAGTGCAGTTAGAGGATCATAACCCATTTCCATTACTTTCTTGTTTCTATCTGGCACAAAGTCTTCATGTGGGGTTTTCACCTGTGGGGACTCCTGACAGTATTGCTTGCTATACTGACAAAGTCGTGTTCCTGTCTCGTCAGTGCACAATATCACATGTATGTACATTGTAGTGAAACAAATGATAGCACACAGCTATAATTCTAAATATAATTATAAGAGACATGTCACAGGTAAATACTATACACTGGTATACATGTACAAGTATATGTCTAAAATGTCCTTAATGATGAAGACTTAATTTATTATTATTAAAACTGCATACCACTTCCAAACCAATTAAAAATGAACAGATAATCACATAAAAGTCGTTCAAATTAGTGTTAAAACATACTTTAAAATAGTAATATTTCTTATTTTCAAAATATTGCAACAGGTTTTTGTTCCATTTTTAACTATTTCTGGGTGAAAATAATTAAGTTTATCGATATTATTGTTGTTGAAATTACTGTCAACATCTATGGGTTTATCAAATACGTTTGCCATCTAGATAAAGAGAACATTCCAACAGTATATGTAACTCTTGTTCAGCAGCGCTAATTTCTATCAAATTCAGGTACATTTTCAAAAGCCGGGGCAAGCTGCTTACACAAATAATTTTAATGTGCTTTGTAGTCTGGTTCCCGATCGTCCTCAAGATTACATATAAAGTAGTGTAAGGGGTAGGAACCTCAGCCAAAAACCAGACAATGAAACTTATTGGAACATACTGTGCGAGAAATTCGCCCCTGATCTATATGGAAATGAAAGATTATGTTTACAATATTGGTTTGCTTTGTATTCACAAATGTATGCACAAAATCAATATTGACAAAACTTTAGCATACAAGTAGTGCATAAGAGTAATGTCAAGACATATTGAGTAAGCAAGGTCTGGACAAAGTACGTACAAAGTACTGGTCCAACACAGGAACTATCGAGAGCGATTAATAAAATATTTAAACGACGTGAAAAATATATAGGACTAACGAATCAAACTATAGCCCAGATTTTCTTTAATTGAAACAAAATATGTGTCTACTACAACACGTATCTTATCTCTCTCTCTCTCCCTCTCTCTATCTCTCTGTCTCTCTCTCTCTCTCTGCTGTTGATGTTGTTTTGTTTTATTCATATGTTAATGAGATTTTTACACCATACTTCACTTATTATCAACTAAATATCTAAATAATCTATATAAATAGATTTGAGAAAATTAAAAGTAACAACATTAAATCACACTCCTGACACAAACTGTATGAGCGTCTTTTTGCGATGAAATTTGAAAACAAAAATATGCGCCGCGCGGGAATCGAACCCGGGTCGCAAGAATGGGAATCTTGCATGATACCACTACACCAGCGGCGCATTTCCTTCCCTTGAAAATACCATGATAAATTTATTGAATAACGCCAATACGATTTGTTAAATTTACAAGGCTTTCAGAATTTGTAAAGATTTATTGATATGCCAATTTTATTATGTATAATATATAATAGGACACCCACAAGCAAAGCAATTGTATTGTAATTATTTATCTTAATCTATATATCTATAAACAGCTATAAAGATGAAATTAGATGCTTAAAGTCCCATTATCTTATAATTGTTTGAGCTTAATCTGCATGCACTTGCACAAAAATGTGTTTTTCATCTCCAAAATACCCGGAGAAAATGACTATCTATGCGAAAGATACCGCTTGAAAATCTGATCTTATTTGAGGGAAAAGTAAATGATATAAATGATATAAATAATAATATACACTCGTACTTGACTCTTTATTTTATTGTAACGTCGTAAATTATTTCGCTCAAGGTCTTAGATAATTCATATTCGCCATTCGAGACAATAAAATGCGCTCATACAATAGAATAATTTGTTTAGTTTCGATGAAACCTGATCCGATGCTGTTATAAACATGACGCATCACAAGCTTCATGCTCATATTGCAACAAATCGCTATTGAACAGCTTGAAACAAAAGTCAAATAAACATTGTGTGGAAGGAAATGCAGAACAATTCTATTTTTATAATAACAAATTTATAATGATTGCGCCGCTCGGGAATCGAACACAGGTCGCAAGAATGGAAAATCTTGCATGATACCACTACACCAGCGGTTCTTCTACGTTTGTTAAACGAGTATATATTTTTTTCATTCTTTAGGAGTAAAATATAAAGATCGTAATTTGAATCTGCGTTTACATCACGGATATCGCCTTGTTTCCCGGTAGTTTGAATGTCGATATTGTTCAAAGGATTCTCTGTGCACCAACCTTTGCCAATATAGAACCCATCTGTACACCAGATTTGGTTTGGATATCAATAGCAGTAAAACAGATACACTACCAAAGCTATGGGATGAAAATAAAAAAGATGAATTTCTTAGAAATATCGACCTAGATCGAGTAAACGAAATATCAAACAGTCTATCCCTGAAAAAAAATAATATTGTATTAGATGTTGAAAAAATATTCCTGGAAAGTACAAGTAAAAGCTTCGAGCCGCATAAAGCTAAAAACAAATCTAATGGTAATACTGCCAAGAAATATACTCGGAAACACAAACCATGGTTTAATACAGACTGCAAAATATCTAGGTCAAAAAAAAAAATAAAAGTAAAAAAAAAAAAAAAAAAGACAATTCTGGAAGTATATTAATAACAAAAAAAATAAATAAAACAGCTAGTATGAATGATCTTTTTGAGTATTTCAAAAAAAAATATAATGATACACATAATAATGATGAAACTTGTCAAGCAGATCCAGTAGAAAATGGTGTTACATCAGAACCAGATACAAGTGTATTAAATGAGAATATATCTGTTAAAGAAATAGAGCATGCAGTTAAAAAATTAAAGAATAATAAATCATGCGGAATAGATTAT
Source organism: Solen grandis (assembly GCA_021229015.1). Taxonomy (NCBI): domain Eukaryota; kingdom Metazoa; phylum Mollusca; class Bivalvia; order Adapedonta; family Solenidae; genus Solen; species Solen grandis. Next base: position 41,467,135 of record CM037778.1, on the reverse strand, counting down.
ATATTAAATGAACATATCAAAACTACATTTGAAATTATGAAATCTATTTACCATAAATTATTTAACATAATATTCAGCTCTGGTATCATTCCAGACAACTGGACGGTTGGAATAATAAATCCAATTTATAAAAACAAAGGTGATGAATCAGACCCAGGAAATTATAGACCAATTACACTCCTAAGTTGCTTAGGAAAGTTATTCAGACAATATTAAATAATCGTCTGATAAAATATGTTGAAAACAATGATATATTGAGCAGTTATCAAGGTTTTACAAAACTATTCAACAATTGATAACATATTTATACTGAATATGCTAATAGATTTATTAAATAACTGTAAAAAAAAACAATTTTTTGTGCTTTCATTGATTTAAAAGGTGCGTTTGATTCGATATCTAGGGCTCTTTTATGGTCAAAACTAAATCACTACAATATAAAAGGAAATTTTTGCAAGGTTGTAAAAAATATGTACGATAAAGCTAAAAGTTGTGTCCGTGTAAACGGTGTTAACTCTCAATACTTTCCATGTGCTATAGGTGTAAGACAAGGTGAAAGTCTTTCTCCTTTGCTATTCTCGCTGTATGTTAATGATTTACACGACTATTTTCTTAATAATGATTATGTCAATGGTTTGGAAGTTCCAAAACATGAAAACGACCCAACATTAATAGAGTTTTTGAAGTTGTTTGTTTTATTATACGCCGATGACACTGTATTAATTTCCGAATCAGTAGATGATTTACAAAGAGCATTAGACTGTTATGGAGAATATTGTAAGAAATGGAAACTATCAGTAAATACATCGAAAACAAAAGTACTCATATTAAGTAAAAGTAATCGTACAAATCATGAATTCAAAATTTATCAAGATAAACTTGAAACTGTAACTGAGTATAAATATCTAGGTATACTATTTAGTAGAAATGCTTCATTTGTTAAATGTAAGCAACATATTGCCCAACAAGCCACTAAAGCAATGTACTGTTTATTAAAAAGGGCTAAGAGTTTGTGTTTAAGTATCGATATTCAAATAGAATTATTTCATAAAATGATAAAACCAATATTATTTTATGGATGTGAATGCTGGGGATATGGTAATAATAATATAATAGAAAGAGTACAACTTAAGTTTTTGAAACATATTCTAAATGTCAAATCAAGTACGCCTAATTGCATAGTTTACGGCGAAACAGTTGTAAAACCATTACAAATAGATATAGACACACGCATGATAGCCTTTTGGTCTTCTTTGATTTTACCAAGCAAGACTAAACTCTCTGTCTCTATGTATAATATAGTTTTGAGTAATTTTTTGTTTTCTGTTAATTTAAAAAAATCATCTTTTAAATGGATAAAACATATAAAAAATATATTTTTAAAATGTGGTTTGAATAATATCTGGATGAATCATAATTTCTGTAATGCTAAATGGATAAAAATGACTGTCAACCAAAAATTGTCAGATTTATATGTGAATGAATGGTTTAGCGAAATCAACACGTCAAGAAAGTGTATAACATATAGATTGTTCAAAGAGAAGTTTTGTTTTGAAAATTACTTGATTAAAACCCCCTTAAAATTCTTAAATTATATGATAAAATTTAGAACAAGAAATAATTTTTTGCCAGTAGAAGTAGGCAGTTGGAATAATACCGAATATAACGATAGAAAATGCCCAATATGTACATCTAATAACGTCGGAGATGAATATCACTATTTACTTGAATGTGCCTCTCTGTCATACATAAGAAAACATCTTTTAGATAGATATTATTATAGATTTCCAAACATCATACATTTTAAGCAATTAATGCAATCATTTGATAGAAATGAGTTGAAATATAACAAACTATGTAGACTAGTTAAAGAAATAGTGCTTAAGTTTCAAAAAATATAATAGTTTTTTTTTCTTTTTCTTTGAATTTTTCTCCTCCCCACAATGATCCAGAATGTTAAGATTATTCATTTTCTTTTGAAATGATTTTAGAAAACATGTGACTCTACTACAATAATCCATCTCGTTCATTTATATGTTTATTATCTTTGATTTGTAATCATTTTGTCTTCAATGACATGATATTTGCAAATAAACTTGTAAACTTGTACACCATGCATGCATTTATCGACAGAAGTCCATATATCAATGTAAATATCTTACCAATCTCCTGTAAATTGAAAGAAGAATATTCCTTTAGAAACAGTTTCCTTCTATCAAGATGTAATCAGTTTGCGAGGGCCTTTATTGCTTCCGAGATATTCATATTATTGGATATTAAGTCAGTGTTAGTATTCATGGAATGTTTCTGTATCTATACAGTACACAATCAAATGCGTTTCGCTTAGTTGGAAATGCGAGTTACATCCATCACTTGCTTTTAATAGTGATTGGTATTTCTAAATCGTAGCATTTTTTTTCTCTTTTTATTTCGGAAATTTCCTGTTTACTAAACAGCAGGTGAATTATACATTACCGCTATAATTTATTTATCTGTTAAGGAAGATGTACTATAATTCACTTGCAAAATAAAGATTTTGCATTCAATTGTTTGTTGTTGTTGTTGTTTGTCTTTTGTTGTTGTTGTTGTTGTTGTTGTTGTTGTTGTTGTTGTTGTTTAATCTTTTCCCTTGTCTTTAAGTTTTCCTTCATTTTTTTCATCCTCTTCCATTTTTAGTTTCAGTATATGTTTTATACGTATGTGTATTTGGGCAACTGGCTCGGCGTGCTCGTTTATATCTGTGGTGATCCTTTTGATTATTGTTTCACTTGTAGCTATACATCGTACAAGTTTGACTGGTAGCCACTAATAAATCAGGTTTGACTGGTAACATTTCATAACTCATTCTTGACTGGTAGCCTCTTATAATTCAGGTTTGACTGATCGTATCTATAATTCAGGTTTGACTGGTAGCTACTTATAATTCAGGTTCACATTACTGGTAGCCACTAATAAATCAGGTTTGACTGGTAATATTTCATAACTCATTCTTGACTGGTAGCAACTTATAATTCAGGTTTGACTGATCGTATCTATAATTCAGGTTTGACTGGTAGCTACTTAAAATTAAGGTTCACATTACTGGTAGCCACTAAAAATCAGGTTTGACTGGTAATATTTCATAACTCATTCTTGACTGGTAGCCACTTTTGATTCAGGTTTGACTGATCGTATCTATAATTCAGGTTTGGCTGGTAGCTACTTATAATTCATGTTCAAATGACTGGTAGCTACTTATAATTCATGTTCAAATGACTGGTAGCTACTTATAATTCAGGTTTGATTGATAACAATTCATAACTCAAGCTTGACTAGTAGGCCACTTGCTGGTAACTACTTGTATATACAATTCAAGTTTGACTGGTAGCTATTTATAGTTCACGTTTGACTGGTAGCTCCTTATAGTTCAGGTTTGATGGTAACTACATATAGGTATGACTAGAAGCTACTTATAATTAAGGATTGACAGGTAGCTACTTATAATTCAGGTTTGACAGGTAGCTACTTATAATTCAGGTTTGACAGGTAGCTACTTAAAATTCAGGTTTGACAGGTAGCTACTTATAATTCAGGTTTGACAGGTAGCTACTTATAATTCAGGATTGACAGATAGCTACTTATAATTCAGGCTTGACAGGTAGCTACTTATAATTCAGGCTTGACAGGTAGCTACTTATAATTCAACTTTGACTGTAAACTACTACTAATTCAGGTTTGACAGGTAGCTACGTATAATTCAGGTTTGACAGGTAGCTACTATAATTCAGGTTTGACAGGTAGCTACGTATAATTCAGGTTTGACAGGTAGCTACTTATAATTCAGATTTGACTAATTACAATTCATAACTCATGCTTGACTGCAAGTCACTTATAATTCAGGTTTTGCTGTTAACTACATGTATTATATATAATTCAGGATTGACTGGTAGCTATATATAACTCCGGTTGTACTGGTAGCTTCTTATAGTTCTAGTTTGACTGGTAACTATTAATAATTCAGAATTTGCTGTTAACTACATGTTTATATTCAGGGTTGACTGGTAGCTTCTTATAATGAAGGTTTACTTGTAGCTACTTATAATGAGGTTTGACTGGTAGCTACTTATAATGAGGTATGACTGGTAGCTATTTACAATTAAGGTTTGACTGGTAGCTACTTATAATGAGGTATGACTGGTAGCTATTTACAATTAAGGTTTGGCTGGTAGCTGCAGTACGATTTATGTTTAACTTAGTAACTGCATACGATTTTAGTAGTTAAACATATATGAGCTGCCCTAATAGGGAATCAGTTATATGCCAGTATTGGCGTCTTACGTTTTCCTGTACATCTATAACGCGCTATGACTGTAATTCTGTGCAATTTAACCAGAAAAGCGCCATTAAGACCCTATAATGCAACGCTTAGATCTTCCGCTTTTTTAAGCCAGTTTATCAGTGACGTGTTCTGGTTCTATCTTATTCTGCTATCATTCTGACTTCTTTAAGTCTTAGCTGTTATACATGTCAACTAAAGACGTGTAAATCGATGTTAATAGGGCATTTCACGAAATGAAAACTGCTAGAATGCAATAGAATGGAAAATACATATTATTTAATAGCAAATATATGGTATTCTTAATAGTATTAATAGTATATAGTATTTCTTTATATTACTTAGTAAACGCAATGCATCGCAAAAAACTGGTATAGTTGCCTACAAAATAATTGTCCATGTTTAGATATGATTTAAAACATCACATTATTGCATGTATTGCTTGTAAAACATTAAAAACATAAATATATACTTTTGTCAAAAATTACGCACAATATGTCAAAGTTTATAAGGTATAGTGACATTTTTGAAACGTTCATAGAGATGGTGCTAAAGTCATTTTATTTTCATTTTTCAAATATAAGATAATAAAGATTATAGTATCTCACCACAGACTATTTGCGGACAAATTCAAAGACGCATTTTGTTTGTTTAGGCTTAGTATTTATGGTACCTGAATTAAAGTCATGTGTTTCTTATTGTTCACAATATATAGGTTACTGGGTAGTAATTCGTTGTAAAAATACTCCTTATCTTAAACGACATGAACAATTAAACAAACTTCAGGCACCTGGAGAACGACTTAATCTAATAAAGGCGTTGCCTTAAGAGTTTAAAATGACTCTCTCTCTCTCTCTCTCTCTCATTTAGAATGAAACACTTTTTTTTTCAAAATGAAGCATTTTAATGAGTTATTAGATAATTAATGTATACATCTCAATGCAATTGCATATGGACACTCGAAAATAGAAACTAAATTGATTACGCTTTATACTCAATGATAGTTATGTAAGAGAAATGTGTTGTGTTGAATAAATGTATGTTACTACAAACGTAATCAAAATGATAATAAAGAAACTTTAATTTTTCAAATATATTATCACATATGTCTACATTATTTATTAATGTAGGCATCCGTTCCTATTAGTCTTTCATTAATAAGTTACGAAATAAATCAGTTAGTAATATTTCTATTAATTTAAACAAATCATTTGTTCATTTCATACAATGCAATCTCATGTTAAAATTAATTAAAACCGCCCTCATTAACTTTATTGCTTAAACAATTCATCAATTATACTCAATGTGAAAGACAAGGCTTATACGAATTCTTAAGATAAAATGTCATTCTCACACATCTTCAATATTAATTACCCATTATTCATTGTGGCATTATTTTTTCTTGTCACTACAAATGATGATAACCGGTTAATTGAATTTTGGTGAAATTCCTTTTAATTTGATCATAACCATTTAATCACATTTAATACGGTGAATAGTTTTCCTATACGATTTTTGCGATAGAGTTACTGTCCCTGCGACAGTATTTTAGTCAAACCATCGAGTGCACAAAAACAAACGGGAAGGAAAACTGGCGTACCGTAAACCAGCAGGAATGCTTCTTGACATGAAAAATCCGATTGACTCTGTCGAGACTCGAACTCAATTCAGTGGTGGGCTAAGTAGTTGTACGTCCTCGGCCATTATTTCCAGGTATCTTCAGTATGAATGTATATGCATGTGATGCAGTTAAAAGTTATCTTTCTTAAGTCCATGGATAGATGGAAATGGCATTACATAATTGTTGGTTTCAGTGTATTATCATTTTTAAATCTTCACGTGTGGCACTTGTGGAAATTGATTTTCCTTCTCGCTCGATGAATGAAAAATGGTGTTCCAATGAAACCAATAATAGTATTTTTATTTAATCCTTTTCTCTCCAACTTTGCACATTGTAACTGAGTTCATCATAGCTTTTACCCTGTAGGAAAGCCCAAAACTCCTGTCGTAACGCTTCTAAATTGTTATTCGGTCTAAAAAAATAGTCCAATAAAGGAACACAAAGAAAATGTGTTATTAATCATTTATTTCAAGTATTTCTTGAATAACTTTTATTTCATGGAATAAATCGACTGAAAATGTACGACAGTGTCTTTTAACTGACATTTTACAAAACGGTGAAATAATAAAAATGGTAATACATATATTTCATCGTTTATAACAGTGAATATCACCATTTATTTAATCCACTGATATTTCCCTATAATCCTCCGAAAAACAATAAATAAAGCAATATACATTTCAACAATATGCTATTTAATAGGATAGGCGATGGATAACAAAAAGTAGCAGCAGATTAAAACCAGTCAAGACAGGTTTATGTTGCGTATCATTGAAATAGAGACAGTTGACGATAAGCATGTTTTATTTGTAGTTAGTCGAAATAAGATGTTTATTTGAAGATCTAAAACCTGAGAGATTAAAACAATTTGAAAGCTTAATGCTTGTGTTGGCGGACAGATATGCATCAATATATATGTACCCGTAACTATAGTAACAATGTCTTTCCAGAGCCCAGAGGGTGAAGTTCATAACCAAGGCTACTGCAGCGTGCCCCTGGGTATCGCCCGGGACTCCATCAACATACAGGTGGGTTTCTCTGTCAGTCATCATCCGGAGGAACCCCCGGGTGGACAGCAGCAAGCCCAGGAGCTTCATGATCGCACCTATATACAGGTAGTGTAGACCGTTTCCATGGTATCATACTTAAAGCCCCAGTCAGTTATCAGGTCCGTCATAATAATTAAGAATGTCTTGTGGTTTATACTATAGTGTGTAGTAAATGATAGATATTCAATATGAAGGGGAAATAAATGTCCATGAAAATGATAGAATGTACATAGGTATTATAGTTTACTGAAGTGCTTACACGTTTATTCCCTGGTCATTTGTTATACAACTATGTATTCGAAAATCCCGCATGTGCAGCCGAGACATGTAGTGTTCGGATGTCACATGCATGACCCGAATAATCATTGCAGGTTCCTATTTATACACCTGGGTGCTTGGGTGAAGAGAAACAAACCGAGGATAATTTCTAGCTCAAAGAAATGAGCGGCGACACGACCGAGATTCGAACTATGAATCCGTGATTCGGAGTCGTACGTCCTACCACCAGACTATCTCGCTCCCCATGATTACAATGATGATGATGATAATGATGATGATGATGATGATTAAATATCTATTTAATATATAAAGGTCAATGAATCTTTGTAAATTGAACTAAATTCATTCTTTTCAATGATTGTCTTTTAATTCTAATTTGACACTTCCTTTAAACATGAATTGAACTGGCGAAATAATAACGCAGAACACTCTAAGATTTAATGAACAAATTCAAATAACATAAATAAATGTCTGTTTCTCTTGAAAACTTAACTTCAAAGTAAAAACTGTTTTAATTAAAATCCTTAAATCGAATTTTGACTGGACATTTTATGCCCAGGAGAAATCTGTAACTGATTCTTTCGAACATTTAGAACCAATGATAGACATCTGATTAATTAGCTGTTCGTTTAAGTACTAGTTTGGAATATAAATGTACCACGGTACATGTCAAAATGCCTTTAAACAAGTTTAGAAATTATATATAATTAAGAGGATAATGCGTTTCGCTAAATAACTGACTTCCTCTGTATTTTTAATCAAATTGCAAAATTGAACTTATTTATATTCTTATTATCTTTTAATTAGGAGTTCCTAATCAATTAAGATGAATAACAGGGAATGTAATTTATTTTCTCCTGTTATTATTTTTTTGAATTACTTTTTGAGTGTGGTGGATGTTTAGGGTAACTAAGGATTGATAATCACACAAGTAATAAGTTATCATGTTTTGAGTAGATAGCTTATGCACAAAAAAGGTTTCTAGTTTACTTAATCATAACTTTTCGTATTTGATAGGTTTGTGGACATGAACTGTCGCATAAATATACTTAATGACTTTAAAACACATAAATTGAAAAAATCGAATATTTTAGCTGTTTTTTTTTCAATGATTTTAGATTATTGCATATTTTGTTTGTTCATTTAATCACTTGAGAAAACACCGTGAAAAAAATGGCGTGAAATATCGAAGTTCCATGCATGAGTCGTTTGGAAAGTCCACGAGTATATAAGTTTGCATTTTTCAATTAATTAATGTTTTCGGTGAGGAGTCTATGAAATTCCTTGAAAAACTTTTTTGATACACAACCTGCTCCATGCTGCACGTTTTTTTGTGAATTTCGCCGGAAAATCACTAAAGGGATCATTTTGAACAACGCGAGACACCCGTAATGCACGTGCAATTCATGATGTTCAGCATTTGAAAACAACGAACGTGTAATTCTTAATGTTTTGATTTTACTGACTATAGGATATTTGTCTATTTTGTGTGGATATGGAATATGCGCGAGTGAAAATTGCATCACTTTGAGATCAGATATATTGCATTTTCATACAAAATAATATATATATAAATGCTAACTACTGCCAGCTACATACCCATATACATACCCTTTATAAGTATAAAGATAGTTCCGGCAGATCTATATCACCCACGCCGTGGGATATGGATTTTATCTCACTGATAGAACAGAACTTAATTCTTTCACCACGGTCGCTCATAGAATAAAAGCAACATATTTCTTCAATAAATGATAATTTTAACGTATCTCATATGAACAGTTTGAATAGTTTTCTTTCAATAGGCTATATTCGATGTTTTCCACATGAAAATTGAATGGAAGTGATATACAAAGGAAAATGAGGACAGACTTTGTATACTGAGAATCACGTCGAATAAGTTGAGCTACCTGAAATGACAAATCTTCTATATACATGTTGCTATATAAATTTGAGGTCCTGTGACTTTTTTTAAGCCGTAAATCTAAAAGAATATATTATCCAATGCCAAAGATTTGAGGACAATAGATCTATTACTTTTGAGAAAACGGTACAATGCATTCCTGTGTCATTCATCCCCCCAAGTTTGCTGTTGGTAAACTGAATCGACCGTTTAGGTTGTCTAAACAAACGCATGAATAAATTTCATAACCTCACTGAATCAATGGTCAAAATGATATATACGATATGGATATAAAGAAAGATAAAATATGAGTTTTGTGATAGATTTAAAAATAACAATGATGAACGTTTATGTGTATTGTGTATCAGAAATAAATGTATATAGCATTATATTCTGTTGTTCATTTCTTCGTAATGTGTAAATAAAAGCGCAACCACTAGTTACGTACTGATTAGGTATATATTTATTTGAAATAATATGCGAAAGGCTCATCAGTTTCAAAACAAATAATTACGTGATATATTAACAAGACTATTCACAGTTTGACTACCTCGAAATTTTAAATAAAAAAGGCAATTTATCCATCTGTCTTTTTTTCTTTTTCTTTTTTCTTTTTCTTTTTTTTCAATAACATGTCTTCAATTGTTGACTTCACATTTAATTGTGCATATGAACAGGAAAATCAAAGTTTTGATTCATAACGTCACGTTCCAAGATTTTAAAAAGATTTTGGTGAAATTTAGCCTTTTTAAATGTTAAATATACATGTATACCAGCTATCTTTCTAGGACGAATGTTTTGTTTCTGTTTGCTTTACGTCGTCAGACATAAGGCATTGCATTCAAAATTGATTATAATAAATTATATATCATTCTATGTGCCATGAAATTGATATGAAATTATTTGATATATTAAAGTCGAGTATGATATATACGGTTATCATATAGGTTTTGTGAAAATTTCGTTATTCGGAATTACTTTGTACACTGTTTTTCATATGAACTTGATCATTATCTGTTGTTATATACGTTATATAAAACTGATTATAATTTATTTTATAAGTTAGATCACAATGGCCATGTTGTATTTTATGCGACAGGTAGAGTTCAAGGCAGCCAAGTTCATATCTGGCATCATCACTCAGGGCTCGTCCAGCTCGGACTCGCGGGTGACCCACTTCAAGGTGCAGCACAGCCAGGACTGTGTTCACTTCCACTACATCACGGAGAGGTTCTCAGAAAATGAACTGGACCCGGCAGTGAGTAGGTTCTGGAGGCCCACTCAGGAGATACATTCAAATTAAACCAGAACAAAATATATATATATAATATATATATAAAAAAAACTTCCTTTAATGATTGCCCATTTCTGGCATTTATTTAAGCAATCAGAATTTCAAGCATAAACTTCGCCATAATATAAATAATGATGTTTGTTCCGTTTTCGCTTTATCGCCCTGGTGAGTGGGGGCTAGAGTTTGGTATGACCTTAACTCCTAGGAAGTGCCAGTGCGAAAACGTAAATACGGAATATTCAATACACATGTATCGCGTTTTCGCCTGTATTAACTGTCTTCCCATCAGTAAGTCAATATCACCATCCTACAGAATCGGTGTTTGTCAAACTGGCGTCCTGTCAACGCGACATGGCAAAACATGTGACCATAGTATTAACTATGTATATAGAAAATAGAACGTCTTATGACGCTGGTTATGGTTTCCTGTATTCATTGAAAACTGATGTTATTAAACTCGTCTTAACCGATTTGAAACAAGGCATTCGTACCAGCCAGATTGCTTATTAATTTCAGTAATCATTTAGTATTCATGAGAGTTCTTTTATGTATAAACAAATATTAGATATCAAAGTCATAAATAAATAAGCGATAGCATTGTGAAAACAATTTACCGTGTACGGGTTTTAGAGTTAGTACTAAGCTGCCTAAATCTTTTTTATTACTATTGTGGTTTGCGCTCTAAATAATTTTAAAGGGAATCATATTCGTTGGATAGCACGGCCTGTTTAACTTATCCTATTAAAGAGTCGAAGAAAATCTTATCGTAAGCTGTAAATGTGTACTTATATTAAGCATGACAGAAGTAAAACATGTCACAGTTTACTGTAATCCAACATCTGTAGATTGAAGACTAAGTTAATTGGAAACAACTGTAAATATTACTATATTTCATTTGACATAATTTAGTTATAATTAATTGAAATGGAATTCGAATAAAGTTGAATCGTCCCTCCGCCACATGTGTGGACTGGTTTTATATACATGTATTTACAATCATTTATTTATTTATTATTTATTTATTTATTTTGAATGCGTGACGTGATGCACCTGTACTAATTGGACAATATCAAGGATATTTAAAAGAAAATGTTAGTAATGCAATATTAGATTACCAAATATTTTCAAAAGACAGAAATTCAAATCAAGGTTAACCTTCTTTTTAATATAAACATAAACAATATATGACTTTATGGAGATTGATTTACAAAAATTTAAATGGTTTATGAAACATTATTTTGTTTGCTGTGTAGACTGGGAATGAACAAACAGTGGAAAACGTGTGTTTAATATAAGTTGTGATAACTCGTTTCGTAATCGATGAAAAATAAATACAGGTTTAACATTTTTTGAAGTTGAGACCCTCGACCTTTCATGAGTAGTCTGATTTGTGTTTGCCCTGATTGTCAAAAAGGTTTGAGGTTTCAAAACACGTTCATATGAGGTAAAGGGTTACTTTATATGGGTACTTTAGCAGTATAACTATCACAATGATTGCAGATATTTGCGGCCAATATTGAACCTAACACCACTACCACCACTATGTTCGACCGTGTCTTCATGGCCGTGTGTGTCCGTGTGGTGCCCACTCGGAGGATCGGTGACGAGACTGCCATGAGATTTGAGCTTCTTGGTTGTGGTAAGGACTCCCTTGGGTTTCTGTATCTGTATCTGTATGATTGCGTTGTAGTATCCCGAGGGTGGGCTCTTACACAACAGTAAGGAGAGCGCCGATCTAGTCGCGCAGGCTTTAGCAGCATCCGAAGGCTAGTTTGAACGTTTCATATGATTTCGCGTTTACAATACTGTTGTTTACGTTGTCCCAATATATTTCAGGGTTGATGAAATAAGAGGTTTTTTTTGTTTTGTTTTCTTTTTGTAGACATCTGTTCTTGCTTCTGGTTCAAGTGCGCATTTGGTTTCATGCGGGATTTTCTTTTTGTAAGTGATTTAGTTATAGCATTAAATTCGCGAAAATAAATGTTTTGGGATGTGAAATAAGTGGCATAGACGTGATGTTAGTGATATTTTTTATCTGATTATAAACCTTACAAATGTTGTTGTTATCTTGATATTTCCTTAGCAAGCACCGTTTAGGGTATTTCCTCTGACAAATGTTAAGGGTTCAATTGCCCACTTTTTATGATGCTTCTCCTTGCAGTTGTGTACATTGAAACTTAGTGTATAGTAAATAATTTCATGCAAAAGAAATGATGTAACATAAATTAAATTGCTTTTGTGAAAGTTTCTCGAACATATGGGCAAGTTAAAGGTGCCAGGTAGGAATTTTCGGCATCTATTATTTCCTTCTTCAGAAACGGTGTAACCAAAAGGGGTCTGGCACGAAAAGTGAGTCATATATCACTATACACCTGTATATAATCCAACTTTCATGCCAGACCCCTTTGGGTGTAACTTGCAATGATTTGTATCTAATTTTATTTAACAGATAAGACCCTTTGCCAATCTGAGTTGATCCCTTTCGAGGTCAAGAAAAGGGAACATTGGAAGATGTTCCTGTTTGACTCGGAGAAGATAGTGACGGCAATAAAGATGACCCTATTGCCTGGAACAATCACGGGAGTTCCGGGCCTGATAGTCTCGTACAGTCGGACATGCAACTTTTATTTCGGCGCAAAATTTTTGAAATCAGACGAGGGGTCACCGGTAATTTTTGTTTTCAGTAGTTGAAATTCCAAAAGTAATAGTAGATATAATTTATTTTATTGGGGACTTTATTTTGGGTTAGTTTATTTTAATGGGTCTGAAATACACATTTTTGTTGACTATAACTTGTATACTCAATGCGTCTTCTACTTGTTGTGCGTAGAAGAGTGCGACAAGTTTTATGTTTATGTGTACTTGTATATATACAAATGCACGGACCATTTATTTACACGTAACATATTATTAAAAAAAATAATATGGATAGTATACAAAGTCCATTATTTTATACATTTTTAATCATTACATTATTCATTTCATTTGAATACTAAAAACTGTATTAATCATTTCCACAAATAAATACAAATGACGGCAATATTTAAAGTGCATTTTTCTGAGTTGAAATATGGTTTGTAAAAAGTGTCAGACATCGGTCACACATAAAATGAAATGCAGTTGTTAAAATGAAATCAATATTTCTAATTTAGGTTTTTGTTCAGTATCATTAACTGGAAACGACCATCCTAGTAATGAAATGCGCGGATTTTGCCTTTATGAACCTGAGACCGTTATGCACTCATGCCCTGCAAACAAACTATTTTATACACAGTACAATAGCGATTTCCTGCGGATTGACAAAAAAAGAGGGGAGGGGGCTCAGATAAACGCTCGGTTCGAAAGCCTTTAAACCCTTTACCTCTTGATATTTGTACACCTAAAAATGAACAAGCATAAAAAATAACATATTATTATCATTCTTCTTCTCCTTCTTCTTATAATTATTAGCTAATCTATCATTAAAGAACCCGATATCAATTTTCAAACTTTTTGCCTAACTTCGCACACCCAACGTTTTGTTTTAGATATTCACACCGGAGATCGGAAGTGATATGATAATCATAAATGAAACCTCCTTCCCAATAAGAGCGCAGTGTTTCGCGGTTTCAAGTCCGGATCCGGGTATTCCAATTGTAACGGAAGTGACGAAAGGACATGCACCGACATACTCGCAACAAATATTAGCGGACGAATACCAGGTTTCTTTTGAAGGCTGCGGTAATCTGATTTTCATATTGTTAATATCTATAATATCTATTAAACAAGTACATGAATCTAAAAACATACGCCATACATAATATTAGCACTGACCCTACACGGAATACGAAGGGTCATTGTCAGTAATGTTCATAGGGGACGAGGCGCTACCCACATCGGCCACTTTATCACGTGACCACGATTTGACTAATAGAAACCTAAGGAACTTGTAGGAGGTAAAACTGACAATAAGTAATTAAATAATAAATAAAACGTAATTGAATAGTAGACTCTTTTTGAGAATGCTCGTCGAAGTCCTGAATCACTGAAGAATATTGTTTTTAACTGAGTAATACAACTAAGTAATGGATGACAGATGTTTCGTTCCTATTGAAGTTCCGTTGCCATGACAAGACTTCCATTTTTTTTCAGATGCACTCGAGCCACATGGTAAGTTATTTCTGGCTTATTGTTTCAATATAACCAGTCTTAATATGTGAAATAAATAAATAAAATAGAATTGCTATAATGTAACACATCATCATTTTTAACCACAATATTATATATATTTATAAATCAAGGTAAGAAGTATGTATATGAATAGGGGCCTCCGTGGCCGAGAGGTAAAGTCGCTGACTTTAACACTCACTCAGCCCCTCAGCGCGTGGGTTCGAATCCCGACAGTGTCATTTCATGTGAGGAAGCCTCCAGCTTGCTTGCGGTAGGTCGGTGGTTCTATCCGGACACATTGGTACATTCGGGGTCTTAGCTGGACGTCGCTATATAACTGAAATACTGTCGAAGCGACGGTAAACTCAAATAGACAAGTCATGTATATGAATAACATGAGTAACTATGAATGTTTTCCCAAAATTTTATAAGATACATGTATCATTATTTGTACAGTTATATCAAATAGACAATAAAATCAAGGGCTTTGTCTTGGTGTATGATGATGAAGACTAACATTACAAAAATAGTTTATGTAATAACTAGTGTTCAATTACCAGTTCCACGCGTTCCGATATATATAGGATATTTGGTTGTTTTGAGTGAATATGGATCATATTTCATCTCGAAGTGATACAATTTTTTTCACTCGCTTTTCGCTCAAAACAAACTTATTTACTTTTTATTTTTATGCTAACCGCTGCTACATACACATATACATACCCTTTATAAAGAAAAAGTAGTTCCGGCAAATCTGTATCACCCACACTGTGAGATATGGATTGTATCTCACTGATAGAACACAGTATTTCATCATTTAGCTTAAAATAAAAGTAAATATATTTATTTTCTTCTCAGAGGTGCTGAGTTCGTGTGGTAAAACTCGTGTCAACAGTCACCACCGCGGGAAGCGGTGGTGGGGGGCAAGCCCACCCTCCCGGGGGAGTGGCCATGGCTCGTCTCCTTGCATTTCCTCAAGAACCACAGCTTCCTGGAGGGCTCAGGCCTGCGTCATCTGTGTGGCGCGTCTCTGATCCATCCCCAGTGGGTCTTGACGGCTGGCCCACTGTGTAGAGTACGTGTTGTTTACTTCTGAAATGTTCGATCCTATACATTTGAACTTACAAATTCTAAGCGGTATTTTCAATAATCTCTATCATAGCCACTATTTCACTAGCAGATCGGCAATACCGGTATAATTCGCTGATTTCAATTGACCAATCAGTGACTGGGGAAAAATCTTGAATGAATGTTTATTTCCTATTCGACAATGTGTGGAATTAGATGGTTTATATTTAAAGACTATGGACTAGCCTTTTTGTTTGTTCTTTTCTTTCTTTCTGCATCAATTCACTTTTTAAAGGGTCATACAAATATTATGCTAGATAACAATTAGCAAATATTTAATTAGATTTATGTTCCATTCTGTTCAGCAATGCATCTGGCGACGGTCTTAACGAGAGGGAGAACTGGCACGTGGTTCTCGGGGAACACTACCAGCGTCATATGGATGGCACCGAGCAAGTTATGTCAGTGGAAAAAATCGTCAGACACCCTGAATTTGTCTGTAAGAACTACGTTGTGGCATGTTTTATTTCACTTAATATTTCGAAACTTAATTACACAAAATCAGTTTTATTTATATAATACCTTTCGCTAAGGTACTACAAGATTGTTTGCATATGTAGCGACCATGCTTCTAGAAATAAACTTCATAAAATTAAAATTCAGACAGGCTTACGTTTCAGAACATATGCCAAAATAGAAAATTGTATATTATCGCCTCGGGAGTTAGAGGTCGTAGTTTGACCCCCGACCGCGACGTAACTCGTTAAAAAAGGTATTGGTAGCCCCCTGCTTGACGCTTATCAGTTGTTTTTTTAAAAATTGGTTTGCCCGGTGTCAGGATATTATGACTGGGTGTGGTATCATGCCAGATTTCTACAGCAAGATACGGCATCACTGTGTCTGTCTCAAATAGCCATATTTGGAAATGACTGAAATACTGTCGGTGGGACGTTAACCCTAATAAGCAAATTATATTTTGCTTTTTGTATTTTACGTTTATTAAATCACATTTCAATCATTTTTCTCGGTTTAGGGTGTCATAATTCAACGTTGTTTCGCGAACTATGTAAGAGTAAATCTTGTCATTATATTGATATTTTTTTACAAGTGTTAGGAAAGGATTCTTAAAATTAAAATCGCAGCGTGTCAACTCGCTTCACACAGGTTGAAATAGCTTTCTGGAGTGATGCACTATTTTTTAACTTGTACTTCTATCTTTTATTCATCAAACTATCTCTAAAATATGAATCTTAATATCAAGTTGTGATGTTTTTGTTATTTTAAAGTACAACGAATTGAGATTAACAAGCTGTTATTAAATGCATTTAATGATTGCAGTCTTTACCAATATTTGCAGCATCTCGACACCCACATGTTTGACAATCCCTCTTCAATAAACTGGCTTCTTCATTTTTTTTTATCTTAAAGGCGTATATCACAATAGCGCCATTTTCTTATTTAGACAAAGAAGGAAAACATCAAAACTAGCAAACAGAATTTTTTTTAAACTTGGCTTTATAGAGAATCACACTAGAAACAAATTTATGGAATAAAAAATGGGGGTCTCCGTGCTACTTTTTGAGTCTTCCCCTGGATATGAGTTTTTGGCTCTTTTCTGTCATTTCCAAGAGCAGATAACTCAAAATTAAGCCTATCGATACCATATTTTATTTCACATTATTGTTTGTTGTTTAAGTCTTAGTCATTATGCAAATTTTAAAACAATTTCATCCAACTGATTTCTCACAATGTTTTAGCAAATAATTATAATGCGTCTTTCTTGAAAAAAATTTTTATTATATGTTCGCGTTTGTGACTAAAGTATAAAAGGTGTTGCATAGAATTTCAACAACTTTTACACAGTGATAGGGGATAATGTACCAAACATCGAGTTGAAATCAAATGAGGTATTGCTAGCCCATAATATTGAGTTATTTGCCCCTGAAAATGACAGAAAAGAGCCAAAGACAAACTCATATTCAGGGGCAGATAACTCAAAAAGTAGCACGGTGACCCCCATTTTTTATTCCATAATTTGTTTCTAGTGTGATTCTCTATAATCATGCCAAGTTTAAAAAAAATCTGTTCGCTAGTTTTGATTTCCTTCTTTGTATATACATGTATATAATAAAATGGCGCTATTGTGATATACGCCCTTAATATTATATTTCTAAATAGATTGTAGTAAATGCATTTAGGCTGGATCATGATCTTGATCTATTTACAGAGCTGTCAATAAAATAAGAAGATAAAGACAATATATAGGATATAGTCTATTAGGAATAGAAGAACATAATAAGCCTAGGCTTCTATTGTGTAGAGAAATATCTCTATAGATTTCATCCCACATAAAAGTCGCCCTTAAAGGCGTATTACACAATATTTTACTATATAGATAAAGAAGGAAAATTAAAACTAGCAAACAGAATTTTTTTAAACTTGGCATGATTATAGAGAATTACACTAGAAACAAATATATGGGATAAAAAATGGGGGTCTCCAAGCTTCTTTTTGAGTTATCTGCCCCTGAATATGAGTTTTTTTTCTGTCATTTCTAAGGGCAGATAAATCAAAATCAAGCCTATCGAAACCTTATTTTGTTTCAAATTATTGTTTGTTGTTTCACTCTATGTATTTTGCAATGTTGAGTTGAAAAGCAATTCCATTCAATTGATTTCTCAAAATACTTCAGCAAATAGACATACTGCGTTTTTCTTAAAAAAAAAAGAAATATTTCTATATTTTCGTGTTTGCAACTATAGTATAAAATCTGTGTAATAGACTTTCTACAACTTTTACACAGTGACAGGGAATATTGTACCAAACATCGAGTAGAAACTAAATGATGTTGCTAGCCCATAATATTGAGTTATCTGTCCGCGTTATCAAACTCACATTCAGGGGCAGATAACTCAAAAAGTAGAATGGTAACACCCAGTTTTTTTATCCCATTAGTTTGTTTCTAGTGTGAATCTCTATGATCATGCAAAGTTTAAAATAATTCTGTTCGCTAGTTTTAATTTTCCTTCTTTGTCTCTATAGTAAAAAACTGCTATTGTGAAATACGTCCTGAATTTGTGAAACACTTATTTTGTCAAA